>CM031234.1:48488113-48772930 GCA_018340775.1 Taxus wallichiana var. yunnanensis
ATACAAATCATCTAGAAAAATACCATAGGAGTGGCCCATTCATCTCTGAGAATAAGATTATCATAACCATAACCATTGAGCTTATTGATAGCTCTTTGTGCATCCTCCATGTTGAAAAATTAACAAAACCAAACCCCCTGCTAACCCCCATCTTCTGATCCATGGCCACGTAGACACATGTGATGTGTCCAAAATCTTGAAAATCTCATGCAGATCAACATCCATCGTGTCCTCAAATATATTGGTAACTCAATCATAATTTTCATCATTTTTATGGCATGGTGTCACCAGAGTGGTCCACGACACCCCGAGACTTGGGAGGGATGTAGGTTGATCGCTAGTAGTGGAAGAAGTGGTGAAGTACCACCAGAATCTTGATTCTTCCACCTATGGTGAGGCCCTCGATGACCTTATCATTGTTAAGGTGTTTGTGGCACCAGGGGTGAGATCCTTGTAAGTCCATTTTGATGTCCAGTGATCACCCTTCTTACCATAGATATGGAAAACCATGAGCACCGCACCACCCTTGGAGCCATCCATCAGATGAACATTGCATCTCCACCATATTTTGAATCATTGACCTTGGATCCGGTGGTGGGTAGGGGGCTGCTGCAACAAGATTTCTTCTAAGGAGATTCTGTAAAGTTTGTTGAGGGTTCTTGGTTTAGCATCAGCACCAAACTTTGCCACTCGTGGTGCTAGAGATCACTTGTTAAGGTGCTTTGGCCACTTTACGGATGCATGTGGTAGTGGTGTGAACCACCTTTTGATGCATGCTCATTGAACTTGTATTCCATGATCTTCTTCATGCCATTTTCATCTGGCCCAATGATATTCGGTGGTGGCTGATGAAAATCTAGGTCTTCGTTATCCTCCTCTTTAAGCTCCCCCATCACACTCTATCGATGACATCATCAATGTTTCTATTTTATACTTAGCTAGTGGCCGCTAGGCTCTATTTTTTTCCTTGGAATAACATTTATAACAATTTTAAAATTTCATTAACATTATGTTTTAAAATGTATAACCTGTTTCCTATAAAGAGTGCAATATGTAACACTTGTCTCATTCTCCTTAATCACTCAAATCGTTGGTTATCACAAGTAAAACCCTACAAATAAAAATAAGAATACTTATGCTCACGTAAACTTCTTGTCAAGGTTTTTGAGTTAATATATTTTTTTAGGGTTTGAGGGAATGAGGGCTCGTATTCTCTCTACCACAAATCTTGAACAATTTAGGGTTACGGTCCCATTGAATCTTCATATTTTATTTAGATTTAAGTGAATTTAACTAGTAAATTACTATTACAAATAAAATTAAACAAAATGTGTTTGTTAAAGTGGATACATGTTGAACGTAATCAACAGAGGATAATATTGTTTGAGAGTGATGACATATGACATTGTAGGGCATTTGATCTCTCCTGTGCATGTTAGCAAGACACTCTCTTAGGAGAACATGTTTCTTAGAAGAACAAAGAAACCAACTCAAATCCTTTGTATCATCATTTACATTAAAGTTGGTGGAAGACATCAAACAGTATAAAACTTCAACATCTTGCATTATCTTAAGGGTAAAAAAAGAAGAATACAAATCATCTAGAAAAATACCATAGGAGTGGCCCATTCATCTCTGAGAATAAGATTATCATAACCATAACCATTGAGCTTATTGATATCTCTCTATGCATCCTCCTGTTGAAAAATTAACAAAACCAAACCCCCTACTAACCCCCATCTTCTGATCCATGGCCATGTAGACACGTGATGTGTCCAAACAACTTGAAAATCTCATGCAAGATCAACATCCATCATGTCCTTAAATAGATTGGTAACTCGATCATAATTTTCATCATTTTTGCATGCATGGTGTCATCGGAGTGGTCCACATGACACCCTGAGACTGGGAGGGATGTAGGTTGATCATCACCAATAATAGTGGAAGAAGTGCAAGTATTACCACTCTGCAGTACTTCTTCCACCTATGGTGAGGCCCTCAGTGGCCTTATCCATTGTTAAGGTTTCTATGGCATAGATGGGGTGAGATCCTTGTAAGTCCATTTTGATGTCCAAGTGATCACCCTTCTTACCATAGATATGGAAAACCATGAGCACCACCACCACCCTTGGAGCTAGCCAAGATGGATGACAATGCATCTCCACCAGATTTTGAATCATCGGCCTTGGATCCTTAGTGGGGGGGCACTTTGCTAGTAAGGATTTCTTCTAAGGAGATGCCTATAAATTTTGTTGAGGGTTCTTTTGGTTGGCAAAAACCAAACTTGCACCACTCACGACACTAGAGATCACACTTGTTAAGGCATGCTTTGGCCACTTTTGTAGATGCATGTGTCATGTAGTGGTGTGAACCACCTTCTAGCCATGCTCATTGAACTTGTATTCCATGATCTTATTCATGCCATTTTTCATCTGGCCCAATGATATTTGGTGGTGGTTGATGAAAATATAGGTCTTCGTTATCCTCCTCTTTAAGCTCTCCCCCATCACACTCTATCGAATGCCATCACTATTTCTTTTTATATACTGGCTAGTGGATCACTAGGATTTATTTTTTGCTTTGGAATAACATTTTTAATAGTTTTAAAATGTCATTAACATTATGTTTTAAAATGTATAACCCATTCTATAAAGAGTGCAATATGTAATGTCTTGTCTCATTCTCCTTAATCATAATCCAACATGTGTGTGGGGCATGTGTGTGTATCATTATCCTCCTATTCAAGCTCCCCACATCTCACTCTATTATCAGACACAATCACTATCATCCCTAGCTCAAGAAAAGGAAAAGCAAGTGAAATCCTCACACGTCTGGAGAAAATTTATCACTGGTTTGTAGACACTCAAATCATTGGTTATCATAGTAAAACCCTACAAATAAAAATAAGAATACTTATGCTCACGTAAACTTCTTATCTAGGGTGGACATGCATCTCCACTAGATTTAAGCTTAAGGTTTTTTTTTTTTTTCAAAAAAAATAAATGTTTTTAATTTGGTTTAATCCCCACAGATATGCCAAATCATCAAGTACCAAACAACATAGAATAACACTTGATAGCACAAGTTACTCTCTTAGGAGAACATGTTTCTTAGAAGAACAAAGAAACCAACTCAAATCCTTTGTATCATCATTTACATTAAAGTTAGTGGAAGACATCAAATAATACAAAACTTCAACATCTTGCATTGTCTTAAGGGGTAAAAAAAATAAGAATACAAATCATCTAGAAAAATACCACAGGAGTGGCCCATTCAACTCGAGAATAAGATTATCATAACCATAACCATTGAGCTTATTGATAGCTCTCTGTGTGTCCTCCCTGTTGACAAAATTAACAAAACCAAACCCCCTGCTAACCCCCATCTTTTGATCCATGGCCACATAGACACATGTGATATGTCCAAATGGCTTGAAAAGCTCATGTAGATCAACATCCATCATGTCCTCAAAATAGATTGGTAACTCGAACAAATTTTCATCATTTTTGTGGTGCATGGTGTCATTGGAGTGGTCACACACCCCGAGACTAGGAGGGACATAGGTTGATCACCCAAGTAGTGGAATAAGTAGTATACACTAGTAGCACTCTTCCACCTGTGGTGAGGCCCTCAGTGCCTTATCCATTGTTAAGGTGTTTATGGCACCGGGGGGTGAGATCCTTGTAAGTCCATTTTGATGTCAGTGATCACCCTTCTTATCATAGATATGGAAAACCATGAGCACACACCACCCTTGGAGCCAACCTAGGATGGACAACACATCTCCACCAGATTTTGAATCATCATGGCCTTGGATCCCTGGTGGGGGGGGCACTACAGTAGGATTTCTTCTAAGGAGATGCTCTGTAAATTTTTTTGAGGGTTTGGTTGGTTGAAAAACACCAAACTTTGCCACTCGTGGTGCTAGAGAGATCACGTGCTTGTTAAGGCACACTTTTTGGCCACTTTTGGATGCACGTGTAGTGGTGTGAACCACCTTTTGGCCATGCTCATTGAACTTGTATTCCATGATCTTCTTCACACCATTTTCATCTAGCCCAATGATATTTGGTGGATGATGAAAATAGGTCTTTGTTATCCTCCTCTTTAAGCTCCCCCATCACACTCTTAAGACACCATCACATTTGTTTTTGTTTTATACTAGTAGGCGCTTTAGGCTTTATTTTTTGCTTTGGAATAACATTTTTAATAGTTTTAAAATGTCATTCCAAACCTTGCTAAGATTTTTGAGAAATCTATTTTCATTCTTGGATCATCGATAAATGGTTTGTTTGGTCATGATGCAATCTTCCTTGTATGATCATGATGCAATATTCCACACAACAATAAACAAAAAATATTTAAAATAATGATATGCAAAACAATAAATAAAAAAAAAAAATTTTATATTATACTATAGCATGTGGCCACTAGGATTTATTTTTTCTTTGGAACAAGGTTTTATCATTTTCAAACTATCATTAAGATTAACATATGAAGATCTGGTAAAAAATCATTTTATGATTTTAAGGAAGCCTCCATGGATCTTGCAAATCAATAAGCATAGGGGAGAGGGGCTAGTAGTGGTACACCCTAAGTTAAGGGGTCCACACAATTAATTGTTTATCACATGAGATTGTGATTTTTTCACTAATATGTAGTTCAGATTTGTGTTAGCTTATATTTTTTCTTTGGAATGTTCAATTGGAGGGAAATCCATATTTTGAATTGATTTAAAATAATAAATTTGAGTTACACTACAACCAAGGTGGAAACCAATACTTGAATATGGGTGAAAATGCTTGAACATTGAATTTTTTATACTTGTACATGGGTAAAAGGTCTTACATGTCATGATGTGATTGGCTACTCTACATAATTATTATGTCAAAAATAAATAACTACTAGATAGTACTATGAAAACTATTGGGTATTGTGTGATCAATAGTCATGTCAACTATTGGACCATGTTCACCTATTGGCCCCTCTCCCCTAACATTTTTCTATTTTATATGGTCTAAAGCGTTACTAGGATTATTTATTGCTTGTGAATAAGGTTCCTATCAATTTCAAAATGTCTTTAAGATTAAACCATGCATAACTGGGAAAAAAAAATTGTTTTTTATTTTAGAGAAGCCAACATCGATGTGTGAAACAAAATTTTAAACTATGTAGATCTGGGAAAACTCATTCTTTTATTGGTCCATGATCCATGATTGTCTCTTCACCCAAGTTAGAGAAAAAAATTTTTCTGCCAAAAAAAAAAAAAAAATGATTGCACACTATGAATCTTTAAGAACCTTAAGGTAGTTACTTTATTCCATAAAAATGCACAATACATTGTTGGATTTGGAAGAAAAGTATATAATTCAAATGCCAATTGTGTGTTTGAACATTTTCAATGATCTACACATGTTTTTGTGCTCTCCTGCATGTTTCAACCATGTACATAATTCAATATAGATTTTTGAATCAGTCTTATAGTTTCCATCAAATCTCCAGTATGTTGGGGTTTTGAGAGTAATTTCTTCTTTGACCTCATGTGACAAGAATCTCGCATCATCGATCAAAAGTATATTTTTTCACCATAGACATTACCATAAATGTCTACTATCTTGTTGGCTTGTATTTGTTTTGAACTTACATTGTTGGCATCCCCAAATGAACTTGAAGTGGGTTTCTCGTAGCCATCTAATTTTTTTGATGAACATGTATTTCACCATTGTTGAATCCATAAATGAAGACCATAAGGCAAAGTGTGTCAAAAATATTTTGATGCAGTACTTATCAAGTCAGCACTAAACTCTCATTCAAAGTATTCAGTATTCCTGGATCTAAAATATGGAACCATATTATGAGGTATTTTTTCACAATACCAGAAATTCCAAACAACAAACCTTCAACTCCCAAAACTAGTAATTTTTGAGGCTTCCCAATAGGATCTATAAAAACAACTCAAGAATCAATGTAAGCTTCCAAAAGTGATTAAAAACAAGGCATCAAAGTATTTAATCACAACTCAAAAACAACTTATAAAACAACTTATAAAACTATAATATCATCTCAATCACAAGTGAAGATATAAATACTACCTACTTTTAAATTTGTAATCTCAACATATAAAATAAAGAGTGACCATATGATTATATGAATGAATATCATTGTAAAAAACATTTTGAAATAATTAATAGTTATATTTTTTTTTTTCTGCAATTTTTGGATGCCCTCCACAACACTCAAACCCTGACACAATATCTGTGTTATGTTTATGTACAAATTGGTCATCAACCACTTATCTTTGAAACAATTTTCTTCATTGGATTTCTTCCCCACCATAAAATTTTTCGGAGGGTTTCCCTTTGGGCCCATTGTAATACACAATGTGTTTCTAAGGCCGAAAACAATACCATCTCTACTCCAAATCTTTTGGAGATCTTTTTTTTCTACAATTTTTCTTCTACACAACAATGTTCTTTACCCAAAATAATAAATGGTTTGAATTCAAAAATGCTTTTTTTTTCAAATCCTTAATCAACTTTTCAACTTTGGCGCAAGAGAGATAGCTAGACCAAAATCCCACTTCACATTTTTTGCCTAGTATCTTTAAAAATTCCTTGAGCCCACCTCGCAAGTTGAGAGTCTCCTTACCGAACTTGATTGTCAACTCTTTGTAGGATTGGTTTTTCTCATAGAGAAAACCCTCCAAATCTAAAATAATTAAATAATCCTCTTGGCCAACTACACATAGAAGTAATTTTTTCTCAATTGTCCACAATTTGATATTAACCAATTCAAATAATCAAAATTTTAGTATGTTAACACTTACTTGATTGAGACTCCATCTTGGATTCCCTCACACTCCCCCTCTGCAGGTTCTTGTGATGCTCATTCTATATAAAAAAAAGTAATCAATTCAAAATAAATTTTAAGTCGATGTAAAAAAATATGTGAAACAACTCACTTTTATACAATATTGCATAGATGTAGTTGTATATTAGTGACCAAGTAGGTGTAAGCCATTAATTCTGGACTATGTTTGGGTTGACAATCTATGATGGGCTTAGTGACCGCTAATAGCCAACTATATATAAAAGTAATTTTTTTTTCAATTGTCATGCAAATAAATATTAACCAATAAACCAAAAATTTACTCAATTCAAAATAAATCTAATTAAAAGATGCATGTTAGTGACCACTAGGGTAATACATATTACAAATAAACTACTTTGTTATAGGTTCCTTCAATTATGAGGGTCTTATAAATGGTTTTATTTATAATTGTATATGACTATCATACCATTTTCCATCTGTGAGTTTGTTGTGCATGATGTGCCAAAACCTCCCCATTTGGCATCAAATCTGAAAAAATTGAAGTTATTATTAAAAATATGTAAACAATGACAATCAAAAACATCTTGTAGTGATAAATTTATAAAATGAGTATTTCCCACTCACCTTTTATAGATTCATTGGATGGATGGTCAATGACATATATGGGAAACAAGTTGAATTGGTTGTGACATACTAAGATGACATCATCTCTCTATTTGTATGTGGAGAGGAAGAGATGATGTCTTCCTCTATTGTTTGGTTGTCTACATAAATATTATATGTATCAGTTCAAATGCATTAAACTAATAGAATTGTTTAAAGTGATCTTAATCAATGTACCTTTTTTCAAATGAGAATAGTAATGTTGTAAAAACATTTCTTGATCATGTGATTCAACAATAAAAACCATAGATAGACCTGAGTCAACCAAAGCATGCACAACACTACTATTGCCATACAACACTATAACCGAGAGAATTATCGGAAGTGAGTCAAGTGAACATATGAGACCAAAAAAATAAGATCTCTCATAAAGAAAAGGATGTGTCTTTCCTCATGTAGGCCAATTTTTCACTTGTAGTCACCATTTTTTGTGGAAGTTGATCCATCCAATCCATGGTGATTTTTTAGCTATATCCCCATCATCAACATCACAATTGTGCACATTAGTTATTGTGTACATAAGACACAAGCTCTTAAATTTTCCATTGTTGTCATAAAATATGTAACAACCTTCCACAACTGATTCCCCCTTGTCTTTGAATTTTTGCATGTATTTTTTTTAATGTCTCTCTTAACATTTTTGAAAAGAAAACAGGTAAGAGCACAATAATTACACAATTTAGTAGACTAGATCCGAAAACTTGTAAAAGGTCCATTATTGCATCGGAAGTGAGTACACTAGACAAATTATAGAAATATATGATCACACATTCTGCATTGAATGGATTAGTTGATGGAATAGAAGATATTGTTGACTGGAGCTGGAAGGGATATGCACATTGATAGGTAAAGTCTTGGTGTCTTCCATCCTTGCTGGAATATTTTCTTCCATTGCAATCACGTAGTTGTCTATAATTCTTGAGTTGCTTCACGTTGGGAGAACCTCTGCCACTTCAGCATCAAATTTTTTTTTTTGCCAATTTTTCACTTCCTCAGAATCAACTTTTCTTTTTCCTTTAGTTTCTTCTCCCAAGAGTACACACAATTAGTGGTAGTGAGATTCATGCACACCATATTTTTCAACAATATTTTTTTAGTGCATTCTACCAATACATGATTACATGGATATTTACTTTTCATATATTTTAGAAATTTTTCTCTCATCCTTTTGTCATCTTTTACTCTTTGGTAGTAAGTATCTAAAGTCTCACTATGACACCTGCTTCAATAGAGTGAGTTAGCCATACTTTCCCTTGCTTGCACTTTATCTAGTAGAATTGATATCTCTCCTCATGGTCATTCCTCTTACAGGCCTGAAGTAATTCACCATGAACCTTGCCAATGAATTTGGTTGAAAGTTAGGTTGGTTATCCTTAAAAGGAGAACAAGCCAGCCCACCGGATTTAAATAACTCAATGGTTGTCAATTTTTCCATATGTCCTCAGGTAAATATAGAAATGTCATTTTTTCATGAAGGGTCTCTATCTTAGACACTTTGAAAATAACAAGACATTGCATCTGAAACATTGCATTGAAAGATGAAATAGTATATTTATTTTTTGCATATTACAAAATTAAATTTTAAGAACAAATGTGCTAAAATTAAGTTTTGTTACCTTCAAATCATCTGACTTTGAGTTTTCACTGCTCCGGGCCTCTCGAGGACATCCTAGGGATCTCCAAATCATTCATGAGCCTTGTAGAGTACATCAATAAAATTGGTATCAATCCAATTTTTGTTTACATCATTTTTTTGCTAGAAAATTTTAACAATAACTTTGCAAGGAGCGTGTGAAGACATAATGTGAGCCTTTCTAAACTGCATCTTAGTATGTAATGACTTGTATTTTCTTTCAGCCAAAAATTTTTTTGGGCACAAATGGTATGTTGGCCATCAAGAATGTAGAACTGCACTTCATCCCTTTTTAGGTCATCTGGATCCTCGAGTTGCACAAGTTCCTTTGTAGAAGGTAAAAAGGGAAGAAGAAGTGCATCCCTAGTGTAGGAATAACATTAATCAACATTGAATAGAATAATAAGGTCAACATTCTCATCATGCACAACATGTAATTGATATTCTAGAGGTGCCAAATGACACCTAGAAACTTCAATTGGAAAAGCATCACCATTGAACAAAAACAATTTTAATTGTTCAACATTTGAAGTTTTTGTTTGCTCAAATATATTGGTCACTTTCTTCAACAACAAAGCCAATTTTTATTCTTTTTAAGCCCTTGCAACTTTGACTTAGATGGATCTATCTCTAATTTAGAAAATAAGATCTCCTCAAGTGTTGTAAATAGCTTTGCATGTTTTGGTGGAGAAAAAAAATTTTTTTCTATTCAAATAATGACAAATAGAAGAGGTATCCTCGGTTCTATACAATTTTTGAATACCAAATTCATGTTATTATGAAATTCAAGGGAATTTCACATAACCTGTTTTTTTTGACTGCATGAAATTCCCCAAATTCCAACCATATTTAAGACAAGAGCACCTTATTTTCTCTAGAAGCCTTCATTTCCAGTTTCTTGAACAATGAAACTTCCAACTCCATGTCAAGAATAAGGCACTTATTCAGTATGACATCAATGCATTCAACCTGAATACACAATGTTTTCTCATCAATAACTTTTGAATTTAGTACCATACCGACTTCTTTGACAACATCCTCATCAACAAAAAAATAACCACAGATCACCGTGGTAATTTTCTGGGGAATGCATTTCTACAAACCAGTCATCATCTCTTTTTCCAATCCCTCTCTCCTTCAATCAAAGGAATTTTCATGAATGCAGAGTGTGGCCAATGGAAGACATATTACCTGAAAAAGGAATTAAACAAATTAATATTTTGTAAGTAATTGGAAAGGACAAATATTGTTTCTCAACAAGTGTAATAACAATGAGATGTCGTATCTTAATGTCATTATTTTCATAGAGTAAAATTCAATAGGAATAAATATTTATAGCATAGTGGTCAGTCTTCCAGCATACTTAACCCTCCTTTAGTTATAAAAAACAAGAAAGCATTAATAAAATTTTTTTTTTATGTATGCGTTGCACTAAGCAATTTAAAAATTAGTCGCTATTAAATTTGGTTTGTTTCAAGTAGTGATTTTTTTTCTAGAAGTGAAGACTAGTGCCACTAGCATCTATATATTCCCATCACTATAAAAAACATATTTGAGTTACACTACATCATTGTGAAAACCTAGAATCCAACATGGGTGATAAGGGTTGAGAATTGAATATTTAATAATAAAAAATCTTACATGTCGTGATGTGTTTGGGTGTTGTAATTAGGTGCCTTTTATAGTTCTCATAAGATATATCATGTATATCACATAATTGAAATCAACTAGTATAAAGGAAAATGTCTAATAACCACTAGGTTCAATTAGTAATCAAAAGTTATGGTTTCCGGTATCAAGCCTTAATAGTTTCTTATTTTAAAATTAGTGATCGAATAACAAAAAAATCATGGAAAACCCTGGCATCTACTAGGATCCTTTGGTGGCTAATCTACCTAATGGGTGCTAGGCTTAAGATTACGTGTTTGACTATGTGTATTGTATTCTCTTGAATCTACGTTTTGAATCACATGTATATTCAAAAAAAATAAAAAAATTTTTCTTGTCTTGGAGTATTTGTTGTCTTCTCTTGTCTTGGAACATCAAAGAAATGTAGTAAGCATCCTCCTGGTGGTCGCTAGTCTTGTAAAATTTAAATACAATAATGGAGCATAGTTAGTTTTTTCAGTGAAGTCATTACTACTTGTCCCGTATAAAAGACAACAAATATCCTAGTGGCCACCAACATCAAGATAGTATGTTAGGCTAGGAATAACATGTAATAGACTTTGAATATTCTTGTGTTAATTACGTGTATTTAGAAAAGTGGTAAATATTTTTAATTACGTGTATTCAGGAAAGTGGTAAATATCTTTCTTGTCTTTGAATATTAGTTGTCTTCTCTTGTCTTGGAACATCAAAGAAAAAGAAAAAAAAAAAATTTAGTGACCGCTAAGGTATCAATGAAAATTTTTAGTAACCGCTAAGTATTTAATCAAAAAATTCATTGTCTACATTATCGAAAAATATAAGTGTTGGAGCATAATAATAGAAGTACATATTTTAAACTGAAGACGTATCATGTTCATCTTGGCCCTACATATTTTAAGAAATTACCCATTAAACATAATAGTCCATAACAATTTACTAAACATCGAGGGTGAAGATGTACACATGAACCTTTCTCAGGAATAAAGGATCAGAGGCCATGAAGAGAAATGTTTGTTTTATGTTTACCAATTATTCATTGATGAGAAGGCTAGTAGTAGCCGCTAGCCTCTACAATATCAGGGAATCCATTTTAACGATGCAAAAAACAATCTCAATTTTTTTTTGTCATTGTTTGTAATTATTTTATATTAGCTGGACTATCCCTAGCAGAGCCAAGTCCTTGAATACATACCTTCGAGAAGGTTGATGCCTTATGTAGTTCTCATTTGATATTTTGTGCATAAAATGTAATCCATATATTTTCATATAAACAAAAATGCTTTTACAACCGGTAAGCGTCATTAGTTAATGAAAGGTAAGCGCCATTAGTTAAGGTGGTAATAAAGATAGACACATAGTTAGGAAAGTTTAGATCATAGTAGAGGAAATGAGCCAGTTATCATGAATCCTAATGTAAGAGGTTGTTAGAGCCACTTAACAATCATAATTTTTTTAAAAAAATACCCTTTAATAGATCATGATTTTTTTAATATGCAGATTTTATTTTACACATTTAAATTATGTGGAGAACATATTTTTAAGGGATTTAAAATAAGTACTTTTGAAGTACAAAGGAATTTAAGGCAACCCATTACTTGAGAATAAAATCACCTTTTATGGGTTGTCTATGTGGCACCATTTCATTGGATAATTTATTGATGAGACTTGATGTGACTTACTTTATTGGCTAGTTTTTATTTAATTTTTAACTTGAATTCAAACAACTAATGGTAGTTTATTTCACATACCCACTCATGGTCATTGACCCATGCATGTCATTGGCCCATTCACGGTCATTGGCTCCTTTCCCCTAGCACAAGTAGATCATAGTAGAAGAAGTATCCTCGAAGCTTGTATGGCGTGGTAGCATAAAAAAATAATGGGTGACTAATGACTAGAAATTTATTAAAATATTAAATGTATAAATCAGTAAGTTTAAGTGTTGGAATGTTATTTTTCCTGGCTAATGACTCGAATAGTAATGAATTAATTATTGGAGGTGACTCCCATATTAAAAATCATCATTAAAATGTAGACCTTGTCAGGGAAAATCAATCTTGTGTGATTAAAATTCCCTTTGTATGCTCTCATTAACTCCAGATTGGACCTTAAATCTTATCTATTAAGATAACTACTAAATAGGAAGATTTTGTGATAAGATTTGCAATAAATATCTTGATTGGCCAGACTCATCACCTTTTCCAATAAACATTGATATTAAAGCCACTGGAAAGCTTGTATTAATTTCAAGCATGTGATGGCATATTCACTCCATATATTTATCTTATACTCCCCCTTATTTTCACACCTTTTGGGTTTCTTTCATGAGATTTCATTTATTTTGTCATGGCTGGACCAATGTTTCCTTTCATGCAATTTTCTGTGGTTGTGAGTGAAATGGGATTTTATACCAAAATTTTGTGTTGTCATCATTTGAAATCCATTTTTTGGATTGAAATATAGAGAAAGACCTAGTTGTAATTGAGGGAGTTCTTGGAGATGATTATCTTTCTTTAGAGGGATGTTTCGAGGGTAAATGTGGAAGTTTCTTGATGTTCATTTTTCATCTTCTTATCATACACCTAGTGAAGGATTGGGCTTTGGAGATGGGTCATCATTGGATCAAGCTAGCGTATAGGGTTGGCATGGAAGTGGAAATGGAAAAAACCTTGAGTGTGTTCATGGCCCTTGCTTTTGATGCTCACTATAAATAGGAAGGTTTGGTGCATGTAGATGACATTTTTTTAGAGAGTTGTTCAAATGGTTTAATGTCCTAAATCATTTCTTGTTTGAAGTGGAAAAATGGGGCGAGACACCAACAATGGGTGGTAGGTCACTCCACTTTCTGACCTAGATGTTATGTCTTCTCTGCTACAATAGAACCAACACATTGGGATCTTCTTCAGAAAAGGTTGTGAGGCATATGATTGGTTAAAGAGTTAGGTTGTTGCTAGAAAAGAGCATATTTTTCTAGAACCACCAACGAGTAGAAACCATTTTTCAGGCCCATTCGTTAAGGTAGAGGTTAGGAATGGTCATGTGTTTTAGATAAATTAGTGCTTCTAAAATCCATCAGGTTGTATCTTTGTTTTGGTTTTTATATATAGCATTTCCATTTCCATTGTTATCGAATCATACTATCTGGCTTCTTTAGTTGGGGTTTTTTGTATTCCCAACCACTTCTTTTCTTGGCATTGGCCCTTGCATTTTTCACCAAAGTATTGTTGTATCATTTGGGTTTTTAGAATGATCCTCTCATTGTATCTATAATGTAAAGGGAAAGGGACCCTTCAACCCTCCTTTAATTATAAAATACAAGAAATCATTAGTAGAATTTTATGTTATGTGTTGCACTAAGAAATTTAAACAATTACTCACTATTAAATTTGGTTTGTTTCAAGTTGTCAATTTTTTGGTAGAAGTGAAGACTAGCTAGCTGGCATAGCATCTATATATTCTAGGATATCTTTCCATCAATGTAAAAAAACAATCTTTATAGCTTTAGGTTAGAGGGGCCTTAATGCAAGACAAGAATTATCCTAGCAACCACTAATCTCAAGATTGTGTTATGTTACACCAATGCCATGAAATAATCTATGACCTTAGCACCCACTATCCTTTGAATATCATGTGGTGGACTTTGAATAACATATTGAACTCAAAGATGCTAGGCTGAAAATTTATTTTTGGAATATGTGTAATCATGAAATTTGTTAAAATTTGTTATGTTACATGAAGGGAGTATAATAAGCTTTGATCTTAGGGGCTATGTGTGTAATCTAGAAAATCATTAATATTTATCATGTCTTTGAAATATTTTTTAGATGATTTAACACTTTTGATAGGAGCTTAGAACTTGGGGATTGATGGGATCCCACCCAATTACAAATGTGAAAGATAATCAATAAACCACATGACCCCAAAAAAAAAAAACCAAAAAAACTAATTGGGCTACAAGCTGAGAAAACCCAACATCGACAGCAAACAAAATACCCAACCATAAAAACCAGAGGATAGGAACCAGAAATTACACTTGAGAGCTAAGCTACTGCTTGGCCAGAGACATCCTCCCACCTGAGAGACACGAGTGTGAAGCAAGTGCACAATAAAATTTTTATATGTAAATCCCAATTTCCTTCATATACCAGCCACACACAAGAGTCTGAGGAAAACTAGAGATGAAAAAGCCCTAGGAAAATCTAACTTCTCTCTGAATGCTACCTTCACCAAGCCCCCCTGAAAAAAAAAAGAAACATGAATGCATAAAAGAAAACCACATCAAAACCATGTTCTGGAAGAGAGCTTGGCTATCACCCTCCTCACTTCCTCCATGGCCATCCCCTCGAACAATGTTCATGGGTAATGATTGACCCCTCCCAAAATCCTCCAACACTTCAACCAAGTTGACCCCAGTGTCTAGGGCTTAATGAAGTGGAGGGAAATATCTCTCACCTTCATCAATATTCTACCTAACCAAAAGAAGAATTTGAGACATAAACCAAGAGGTGAATTATTAGAATTAACTCAAGCTCTGGATGACTCACCCAAATATTCCTCCCCTAGAATCCTCATAATTTCCTCATAGACAGAACCAATGACACCACCCTGAAGATAATCCTAATATGAGCTTGAGAAATGCTCCTAAAAAAAATCATCTCATGCTTTGCATGCCTTGCAAGAAAAGGAAAGGTAGTGGAGGGCACTCCATACTCATCTATCAGAACTCCACACCACCACCACCACCACAAGAAAATGGAAGAATGAAAAGGAAGCCAGGACACCAAAAATTAATAACACCTCACTCCCCTTCCTAAGATATGATATCTGGAAATATTCCCACATGTGCTAGCTCCCTGATTTCATTGGGCCATCTCTCTTAATGATGCCTTGGTTAGCCAAGAAATTGGTGGCACAATTTTCTTCTCTATAATTATGGTTTAAAACCCACTTAGGGATTTTTCTCAACCAATGAAAAATGTTGGTGATATAATAATCCAACTTCTAGGACAAATATTTTCCCTTTCAAACATCATTTATTACCACTGGGAATCACCTTCAATTTCCAAAGCTTCACAACCAATGTTGACCACTAGTTTGAGACCTCCAGCAAAGCTTGAGCCTCTGCCTCATTACACATGCCATCCTTTAAAGGAAAGGACCCAACTATTACTAAAATTCCATCCACATCTCTAATTAAACACCCCACTCTGATAGGCCGGGTTTTTCGAGGCTTTGTCAAATAGGTAAGTTCTGAAAAGTGGGAGGGGTGGAAATTTTTGGATGGTAAACACTTTTATTATACTAGAGCTATGAATTGGAGTGGTGGAGAGAAACTTTTTCTAAGTGGGACATGGGGGTGGGCTTGGGTCCTTAATGTTTTCGTGATCCACATTCAAAGTGCCCCATTATTTTCCACTTGGTCCATATGGAGAAGTTTGACCCCTACCTCAAGGTGTCCCCATGGCCACTTATTGAAAGCATCTAATGAACTCAATGGGAATGGAACTTGGGTTGATGATTACAAACTACTTGTAAATTTTGGATGGTAAACACTTTTATTATACAGAGCTATGAACTGGAGTGGTGGAGGAGCACTTTCTCTAAGTGGGACATGGAGGTGGGCTTGGGTCCTTAATGTCCACCGAGTGATCACATTCAAGTGCACCCCCATTATTTCGCTTGGTCCATATGGAGAAGTTTGACCCCTACCTCAAGGTGTCCCCATGGCCACTTATTGAAAGCATCCAATGAACTCAATGGGAATGGAACTTGGGTTGATGATTACAAACTACTTGTAACTCACCAATAGCCCAAGAACTTGAGTTCATCCTATCTTCAAATATTTTTGTCTAGTCATGTATTTGAATATCCATCAAGTCATTACTAATTGTCTTGTATGCAAGACAAAAACTATCCTAGTAGTCACTAACCTCAAGCCTTTGTGATGTTGTCAACAATGCTAATTCAAATAACATATTGAACCTAACAGCCACTAGTCTTAAAATTTGAACACAAAAAGCAACTGCTAGGCTTAAATTTTTGTTTGGAATTCATGTGATAGAATTTGAATATAGTATTGAGCTTAAGTAGGCTGCTAGGCTTAAATTTTCATTTGGAATGTGTGTTGGATCCTATGTGTCCTCCACTTACATTTCGAGAGTCATATCATATGGGTTAGGTTTAGGGTTTTATTTTTTGTGTCATGCACTAGGGTTAGTCAACACTCTATATGTACCCTTTTATTTCTTATTTATGAGTATGCCAAGACACTCTATTGTCTTTCCTCTATGTGCAAGCTTTGTTTATGTTGAGAAATTTCTTCCACTGTTGATCGATCCTTGTGATTACACACAGAGCCATTACGATTTTTTGGACTACAAATAATTTGTGGTGCATCGGTTCGATTCGATTCTCAGAAATTGTTTCATGGTAATGAGATTGGGTAAACATGCATTCATCATTCTAGTTGTGATTACACTTGGTTTCATTTTTTTACTCCTCGTGCAATTTTTTCGATCATTATATTCTAAAAGTTTAGTGCTAACATATTTAATAAGTTTTTCTTCGAAAGTTGTCATTTTTCTATGTTCTTCGTGCATATACAAGTCTCCTTGTGTTTTTAGGGTTTTCACAGTTAAATTTAGTTAGTCATGGATAAATTTGGAGATCTGTTAAAAAAGAGGTTATCTTTTCTGGTTTCTAAATCAAATCTATTAAAGCTGGAAGTAAATTTTTGGATCTTTGTTTCTAGTTTCTCTATGTTTTTCTTTGCATGTATTTTGCATAAAACATGTTTTTTTCATTTGTGGCCTGGAGGTTTAAATTTCAGCTCCTTGCTTTCAAACCTAGCGATTGCGACTTCGTGTTTTTGGTGAGTTGTTTTGTTTTGGGTGTATTTTGAGTTTTTAGGCTCTTCCCTGAGCCATATCCATTCCTCCTGGCTCTCCCTCTACCCTATGTCCTTTCCAAGTCGTGGCCATGAGTTTTTTCCTTACCTACGTGACCTCCTCTACTCCATGTGGTCTGCGTGACCTTCCCCTACTGGTTGAATATCTCTCCCTTTCTTTAACCCACGACTTGTTCTAGTCTTCTCGAGCTCCATTCTTTCCTCGAGACTCCTAGACTGTGCTTATCTTGCCTCAAGATCATGCTCCTTCATGTGTTTTTCTTGGCCCTTTCCTCATCTTTGGCTCAATTGCATTTTCTCGGCCGTGCTTAGGATTTTTGCTCATGCATGCCACTCTCATCTTGAGTCTTCCTCTACATGTGCCCCGAGCCCCAAGCCCATCCTCCCTGAGCCTACCTCCAATGGTCTCCACCCAATGCGGGATCCTCCACCCAACTCAGGATCCACCGAATAGTCTCCAAGCTCAGCCAGGTTTCCACCGAGCCATGTGTTGGTTGGTAACTTGGTATTTTTTTGTAAGTTTGGTAAGTTTTTTTTTTTTTTAAATTTCATTTTGGTGGGAATTTTTTTCGGGGTGTTCAATTTTTTTGGTGGGTATTTCTTTTAAAAGGGAAATATATTTGAATTTTAATTAGGATTTCATTATCTTAATTAGTTTCTATTCATAATTAATTAGATTTAATTGTAATTAAATCTATTTCTATTAATTACGATCTCTTCATTCTCGATTAGATAAAATAATTAAAATCATCTTTTAAAATTAACGTTAAATTCTCATTTTTTTACTCCAATAGGTCTAAATTTCGTCAAATTGGGCATTTCAAAGCGATAATTTTTTGGTGGTATTGTCAATATTTTTACTAATTGTGCGCTCAAGTGTGCGGTATCACTCGAGCACCTTTTTCCTTCCAAGTGATTTTCGAATTTGGAATATCATCGGGACTCATCTTAAGTTCGTATAAAACTTGTATTTACTCTTATTATTTCTTGTGACTAGTGAGCGCATCCACCATAGTTTTCAACAAGGGGTATCCTTTGCGACATGAGATGCTTTTTCTCACAACCAGGATTTGATTTCTTCTCCTTCCTTTTTTTGTAGTTATGCTTGTATATGGTGTCACTTTGTTGTGATCCATGAAACATGATTGTGGTATTCTCTCTTCGCATTATTATGATGATTGCAAGGTGAGTTACTAACTATTTCAAGAAGAGCGCTTGGACCTAATTATATCTAACACACTCAACAATAAAGTGCCGAAAGCAAGGGGTTTCTATATTTTCTTGGGTGGTTGTGATTCTTTTCGCATCCTTCTCTCTCTCTTCATAATGGATGCTTATTCACTTCCTTTGCTTACACCGTTCAACTTTTTCGAGTGGAGATCAAAAATGATTATGAAACTAAGAGGTAGAGGATTATTCCGCATCACCATTAGAACTGAGACTAAACCAAATGATGACCCTAAAAAATATAAGTGGTTAAACAAGAGTGATGAAGCTTTAGGTACTCTTTGCATGTCTATTTATCCCGACTTGATCTTCCACATTGAGTCATCGAAACACGTAATTCTACGTGGAAAATGTTAAATAAAATATTTGGAAAATAGGATGACATGAGAGCGTATGAGTTGGAAAACGAACTACTAGGGTTACATCCTATTGATTTTTAAAACATATAACCATATTTCTCTAAGTTTGTCCACACTAGATTGTTGTTAAAGGAATGTCAAGTAGAGAAGAAATATTCTCAACTAATCTTGTTTATTCACTCTAAGTTAGGTCCTGAATATTATGTCTTTATGTCAAGTTTTTACTCTACAAAAGCTACCTTGGAAAAAGATTGGAATATGCCCTCCTTTAACTATTTTTCATCCCAACTCATTCGAGAATAAGATAAACTCATTAAAATGGGGTCTCTCAAGTCCAATTCACATGCCCTTGTAGAAAGTACTAGTAAGGAAAATAATACTAAAAAGAAGAAAGAAATAAAGGATCAACCTAAGAAGGAAGCCAAGACCAAAACTAAATTTAACACGAATGCTTTGAATTCTAAGCCTAGAGCATGAGACAAACAAGTTTTTGTGTTCCTATTGCAAGAATCCCGATCATAAAGAGCATCTATATATGTGAAAAAAATTGATCACCTTACTCATTTACTTGAGAAAAATCAAATAGGTGTTCTGAGTCTATCAAACAAAATTCTCCAAAGGTCGAGTCTTCTATACAAAAGGGTCTAAATCTAATAAGAAGAAAGGAAAGGCCCTTGTAGCCAAAGTTGCTCCTTCATTGATGTGGATTATAGATTAGATGAATTACATCACATGGCTTCTTCACATGTTGAGTTCTCCAACATTGAGCCTTGTGGTATGTCCCACATCATTATGGGTAATGAAACAACAATTTCAGTTTCTGGTAGTGGATCGGTAGAGATGGATGAGGGAACATTCAACCAAGTGTTGAGTGTTCCTGATCTCTCTACCAATCTCCTATCATTTTACCAAATTAATCACCTTGGTGAAGGAATGCTAGTGGAATTTGGTCCTAACTCGGTGATTATTCATGAGCTTAACGATGACACTACAATGGCTAATGGAAAGGCGAGATCACTATTCACGGTTATATACATTTTCCCACTTTACTTTTGATTCTATTCCCACTTCCTTGCTCACTCATGCAAATGAGGTTAGTAAACTATGATATGAGAATTTTAGACATCTAAATTATCACTACCTTGAACAATTGAGCCAAAATGAAATGGCCAATGGGATACCCCGTGTCAAGTTTTCTAAGGGTATTTTTGAGGGTTGTACCCTTAGAAAGTATCCTGAAAAGAAATTTGACAAAGGAAAAGCCTCGAGAGATACTCGTCCCTTGGATCTTGTTTACAGTGATATTTCTAGTCCATTTCCATCTCCTTCACTTACTAGAGCTCTTTATGTGCTCACCTTCATTGATGACTATTCATGATATACTTGGTATATTTTGTTAAGCTTAATTCTAAAGTATATTAACACTTTCAAGACTTTAAGGCTCTTGCTTGAGAAACATGTGGAATGGTCTATCAAGGTTCTTGAATCAACAATGGAGGTGAATATGTAAACAATAGGTTCATGGATTTTTATACTTAAAACGATAGTTCATTATAGTCCTTCCAAGAATGGAGTAGCGAGAAAGAAAGAACCCTACTCTTAAGGAGATGGCCACTTGTATGATTCACTCGAAGTCACTTCCTCCGTAGAATTGGGTTGAAGCAGTGAATTATGCTAATTACATTCAGAATAGTGTTCCACACAAGGTAGTAAGAGGGATGACACCCTTTAAATCTTGGTTTAAACGCAAGCCTGATGTTCAGAATTTTTGAGTCTTCGGTTCTAAGGTTATGGTTCAAATTCCCAAGAATAAATGCAAGGCATTGGAACAACAATCCAAACCTTGTATCTTTGTAGGGTATATTGATGGCGTAAATGGATATCGATTGTTGAATCCTACTTCTCATGAGATTTATATTGAGAGAAGGGTTAAGTTTTATGATTCTTCTTTGAATTCTACTTCTCTACCTATTGAGGTTCTTCAACTTGTTGATTCAGATTTTGACTCATCAAACGATGATGTTGTTAAGCGTGCTCCTCTTCCAGATCCTCCCGACCATCATACCTTTGAGTCTTCCGATTCTGATACAGTAGTGATGATGAGGACTATGTCCCTTCTCACTCAAGTGAAGAATCTTCCAACTCTGAACCTAATCCTCTTGGTCCTCTTTGGGCTAGGAAAACTTTGCAAAGTGTTGGAGATTTTGTTGGAGATACTTTGGATATGAGACATACTTGCTCAGATTTCTTTGAACCCCACTCTTTCTTCACCTATACATTTGATCCATAGTCTTTTCGGGAGGATTCTAGTATTCTGAGTGGGATCTTGCCATGGATGAGGAATATTCCTCTCTCATGAAGAATGATACTATAGATCTCATCCCTCTTCTAAAAGGAAGAAAAAATGTTCGGTGTAAGTGGGTGTTCGACTAAAGTATGGAGTAAATAGAGATGTAGAAAAGTGTAAAGTGTGATTAGTAGCTAAGGGTTTTTCCTAGATAGTTGGGGTTGATTATACTAAAACCTTTTCATTGGTCGCGAAGATGACTTCTATTCGACTAACCCTTTCCATTGACATAAAAACCAGATGGAAATTCCATCAAATGGACGTTAAGAGTGTTGGTGTGTGTTATTTTCCACATCATTAGGTGAGTCATATCACTTTGGTGAGATCGTAGGTCCATGTGTCATTTAGGGGTCATTATGAGATTCCCTTACATGTCAGTGCATCAGCACGTTAGTGTGTCAGTGCATCAGTGTGTCATATGCATCATTGGGAGTTACACTTATATTCTGTGAATGTAACTCCCCCTCTCTACTCGAGTTGTCATGATTGTAGCACTGGGGGTTACTCAGACCTCCTTTATGTACATGTCTTATGATCTATGAGATAGAGGAGAGTTTTATGTATTAACTAGGTTATGCCCGTTTGAAAAATATTTGCATGCACATTTGATTGATGCTCGCTCCTCCCAAGATCTCTTCATGCTTCCATTCGCACATCTGTTGATGTGCACGTCATCCCTCATGATCCTCGCTTGCGGGTTTTAAAACCCTCTTTCATGGTATCAGAGTAGATCTTGTGGATCCGTGCACTCATCAGTGTTTTATGCATGTTTTCCAACTTCTAGCATGATATTCAGATTTCATGTGTGTTTCGTAATGGCAATTCCGACCGTGCTCTACTTGCACTGATTCGGGCATTTTATACCTCTGTTGGTTCGTGGGTTGGCTCGAGGTTACTTGTGCTTGGTTTTTATGCCTATTTGACTCATTTGCATTGGTGAACTCGCTACTCGGGCACGTTTTTGGATTTGAAGGCTCTTTTTTGGTTTTCTCGTGCATTACTTTTGCATGCGTTACCTCTCGCATCGAATCTCTGTGCTTGTTTTTAGCACTCTTGGTGCTGGTTTCACACGTATGCGGGCTCAACTCGCTACGTGTTCCCGCATGCTTGGATTCACCATTGGCTTCTGTGGTTACGTGCTAATCCAATCTATAGTTTTCTCGTGCCTCTACATTTACTCACGACCGTTTTCTTTGTCTCATCGTGGGTACTTCGGCTCTTTGCACTTTGTGGATGTTCTCAGGCTGGTTCATGGCTCATCATGGGGGTTCTTTATGGATCCTTGACCTGCGAGTTTGAAATGTGTTCTTTGCACATCTCACAAGGCTCTTGAATCCGCCATTTGGCTCGGCCTTCTAGTTTGGTGCTCAGATCTGTTTAATTAGATTCCCATGCTCTTACCTCGACCTGCATTGTTGCACTCATGCTTTGGTCTGCCCAGCTTGTGTTTCTATTCTTTTCGTGCATTGCTTGACAGCTCATTTTTTGCAATAGGCTCGGATTGAACTCTTTGGCAGTGGCTCGGCCTTTTATTGGGACTGTTGTTTTGGCTCCTGATCAAACAAACTATTGTTGAATCCCTCTCAACATTTTTTGTGCTCTCGGGACGTTGCAGACCTGCGTTTGGAATCCAACAAACTGCATTTTTATTGGAAAACGTTTTTTGTTTTTGCTGGCCATTTTTTGGGCTCTTTTGGCATTTTTTTGGCAGTGAGGATCTCCTTGGACAGTAGCAACCTCCCACGTGGATCTCCAGCCCTCTGCTCGAGCCTGCACGCTGCCCTTCTTGGCCTTGGCACGTTTTTCCTTCCAACAACTTCTGCAAAACAAAAAAAATGTTTTTGCTGCAAATACGTTGGAAAACATTTTGAACCCTAGCATTTTTGACTCCAACAGCTCCAAACAGCAGCTCCTGGGCATATGGCAAGCACCTCCTACCTGCATTCTGGTCAACACAGCTGCAAAACAGTGGTTACACCAAGTAGAAGTGGGTCGTGGCATCTTCTTGTTGTCCAGCTCCTCCATGTGGCATTGGCCACTTCCAACGTGGGCCCCTCCTCTCCTCCACCTACTTTTTTAATGTTTTAGGGTGGTTAAAAAAAAAAGCAAAACATTTCATTTGGCATGTAATAATTTTATTGTAAGGTTGTTTTGACTTGTATTACTTACCCTTCCTATGCTTGTCAAAGACGGAGGGCGAGGTCCGGGGTTGGCAGGAGGCTAATCCCCCCTCGCAATAAAAATAAACTATTCCTGAAATTTGATGCCATTTCCAACGAGTACCCACATGACACCCTTTGCACCCATCTTGTGTACTTTTTTAATGTGTTTACAACATCTAGTGCATTTTTCAATCAGTTGTGGGAATTGTTTTAATGCCATAACTTTTGACTCGCTGCTCATTTTTTAGCGCTTCCTTGGTCAAAGTTGCATGATTTTTCACACATTACGTGATGGTATTACCAATTTTGTAAAATTAACTAGTTTATAAAGTTCCACATTCGGGGGTTGCTTGTACTCTTGGGCCTACACACAGACGCATTATCGGTGAGTCGACATCTTGCTTTTGTGCACCTTGAACTTTTGATTTTGCATCATGGAGAGTGCTCTTTCTAGACTTGAGCATTATAGGATCGCCTTACAGCCTCCGCCACTTCTCACTAGGAGAGAGACCTATTGACTTAACGTGCTTTTATGGAATGTTACTTCACCCATGAGGGTCTTTTACCCTTCTTGCTTAGGGCAATTCCTGCGCACCCGTTGATCATCATCATCTAGAGGACTTCCTCGAAACTTGTGACCATGTCTTTGGTCACATGATGATACATGTCTCTCATTCTCTCTCGGTTTCACGTGGCGATTCGAGATCCACCTCACCGTGTCCTGGAGCATTCTTTAGTCCATGTATGGAGACCCTTCACATCTGCCGCCATTGTTGTTGTTGCTGATTTAGTTGTCTCCTCCATTTATTTGTGTGATGACAGTTTCACTAACACAGGTTTGCTTGGTTTTACTTCTAATGAAAAGGATTGTGCATCCGATTCGATGTCGAGAGTACTACAGAGGACTCTTCTCCTATTTCTCTCACTATTTCAGACATTGTTGTCACCCCCCACATCTCATCAAATATCGAGCATTCTCCTACTTAGTCTCATACAGTCATCACACCCGCCTCCTTTCCACTTCTAGTGTGCAAGGCCCATTTCACTACTCTACCTTCATTAGATGACTCATACCTATCTGACATCGCTCTTCTATTTGTTGAGCCCCTTCATTGGGATGAGTATCTGCCTGACCTTAGTCGTCTTTTGTTGTAGATTCCACTTGTGATACTCTACTGAGTCCCTCATCCATATACAGGTGTTTCAGAGGATTTCATCATCTCTGTTGTTGGGAGTGCCCCTTCTGGGAATCATGTCACTTCCAAACTTCCAGAGACCTTCATTGATCCACCCTCAGTTATGGATCCCTTTTCTATTGTGGAGGATGTTTTGTTCCCTTCACATCACTTGGACATCCTCTCTACGGGTGTTCCTCTTCACTCTAATAGTTCTACGCACGTGGCATTACCTTTGGTTCCTTGGCACTCACTTGCTAGACCTATGTCACACTTGATGCACCGGACTCGAGTTCTTCATGCTACGCCTTCGGTCTCCTTTGTAGAGTGTGCGGACTTTCAAGCCACGTCATTTCTATCCTTCCTAAGGGTAGGCACATAGTTCGTTGTGGGTGGCTCTTCTTTAGTCCAGAGGCAAAGGATCTCATCATCGACATTCTTCTAGGAGACTTCCTAGAGTTATAGAGTTCTAGATCCATCCATGACATCTTTTGTATTCCTCTCATCTCCCTCTTCTTCTCTCTTCTTCTTCTTTATGAGAGATTGCCTCTTTGTACATGGGTACCTTTTTAGGCTCATCTAGAGCTGGTACCCATATTTGGCATCTTTCTTAGATTAGAGATTGTTTTTTCTCTTGTGGTGGATGTTTTCCCACTGGGTTTTCCTTCACTTCTTGGGACTTCTTCTTGTACATGGGTACCTCATCAGGCTTTGTGCCGGGACCCATTTCTCATTTCTAACTTTCCGCCTCATCCTAAGTTACGATGAAGGGGGGGTGTTGGTGTGTGTATTTTCCACATCATCAGGTGAGTCATCTCACTTAGGTGAGATCATAGGTCCATGTGTCATTTAGGGGTCATTATGAGATTCCCTTACGCGTCAGTGTGTCAGCACATTAGTGCGTCATATGCGTCATTGGGAGTTACACTTCTATTCTGGGAATGTAACTCCCCCTCTCTACTCGAGTTGTCATGATTGTAGCATTGGGGGTTACTCAACACCTCCTATATGTACACATCTTTTGATCTATGAGATAGAGGAGAGTTTTTTGGCTTAACCAGGTTCTGCCCATTTGTTGAATCTTTGCATGCACATTCGGTTGATGCTCGCTCCTCTCGAGATCTCTTCATGCTGTCGTTTGCACGTCCGTTGATGTGCATGTTGTCCCTCATGATCCTTGCTTGTGGTTTTTCAAACCCTCTTTCAAAGAGTGCATTAATTCATGATGACCTAGAGGAAGAGATCTATATGGAACAACCTGCGGGTTATGTCCATGATCCCTCCCTCGTTTGTAAGTTAAATAAGTCTCTTTATGGCCTTAAACAAGCCCCTCAGGATTGGTAAGCCAACATGGACCCCTTTTTACTTACATCGGGGTTTAGTAGGTGTCACTATGATCCAAATGTTTATATTTAAGGAAATATGACTCCATACTCATCCTTGTTCTCTATGTTAATGACTTGTTGATCATATGAAGCTCTTCCTCTATCATTGATTCTGTGAATATCACCTTGGCCAACAGGTTTTCCATGATTGACTTAGGTCTACTTCATTACTTTCTTGGGATCTAGATTTCACAATCTGACTCGGGAATTGTGATTTCACAACCTAAGTATGCTCTTGACTTGCTTGCTCATTTTTCAAATGTCGATTGCAATTATTCTCCTACTCCTTTTTTCAGGGTTAAGTTGGTTTCTCATTGTTCTACTCCCTTGGTTGATGGTACCCTTTATCAAAAGTTGGTGGGGAGCTTGATTTACGTGACTCACACTCAACTAGATTTATCTTATGTTGTTGGGATCATGTCTAGATTCATGTAGTAGCCACATGAGTTACATTGGAAAGTAGCTAAGTGGATCCTTCATTATATTTGTGGCACATATACTGATGGCATTCACTATTTTAGAGGGGTGGATATTGACTTGATCGGGTTCACTGATTCTTATTGGGCTGGTGACTTAGATCATTAGAAATATACCTCTCGGCTATAGTTTCTCTCTTGGTTCGAGTCTGTTAGTTAGTCTAGTAAGAAGCGAGAATGCAATTTTGATATCTTCTACGGAGGCGAGAATAAAAAGGAGCAATTAACACTGCCACAAAAGGTGTTTGGCTATAGGGTACTCGGCGAGTTTGGCATCCATTTTCGATGGCCTACCATTATCTATTGTGATAACACAAGCACTATCTCAATTTGCAAAACTCAGTTCAACATCGAGATGAAGCGCAATGAGATTCATATGCACTTCATACGAGATCTTATTCATGATGGTATCATCGACACTCATTACATCCAAAAATATGATCAGATTGTAGATTTATTTACCAAGCCCTTCATTGAGGTGAATTTTATTCACTTACGGTCTCTTCTTGGGGTGAGGTCTTATGCAATTTCTCATCTTCTTCGAGCTATATAGTCTTTCTCTTCTTCTTCTTATTCTTCTAGGAAGATCTTGTTTGTATATGGGCACCTTATCAGGCCTTTAGTTTTGGGCCCCATTGACACATATTTCTTAGTTATTTAGGAGTGTCTTCTTGTTTTGTCTAACTCATCATGCAAATTTGCTACCCATTTGACTCATGATTATTCAGAAATAAATGTAGTGAGAAACCACCCTAATGGTTGCTAGTCATCAAAATAGTTTTTAAAATTGAAATATAATTACTAGGAGAATTCAAAGCACTCTGTTATGTTCCGCTTGGTCCATATGGATAATTTCAACCCCTACATCAACGTGTCCCCATGGACACTTTTTGAAAGAATCCATTGAACTCAATGGGAATGGAACATGGGTATATGATTACAAACTACTTGTAAATTTTTGATGGTAAATGCTTTTATTATAAAAGAGCTATGAGCTGGATTGGTGGAGGATCACTTTCTCTAAGTGGGACATGGAGGTGCACTTGGTTCATTAATTTCCATCGACCAATCCACATTTGAAGTTCCCCGCTATGTTCTACATGTTCCATATAGAGAAGTTTGACCCCTACTCGAAGGTGTTCATGTGGCCACTTATTTAAAGCATCCAATGAACTCAATTAGAATGGAAATCGGGTTGATATTTAAAAATACTTGTAAATTTTGGATGGTAAGTACTTTTATTATACCAAAGATATGAACTAGAGTGGTGGAGTAGCACTTTCTCTAAGTAGGACGTGGAGGTGGGATTGGGTCCTTAACTTCTATCAAACGATCTCGCATTCAAAGTGCGTCACTATGTTCCACTTGGTTGATATCAAGAATTTTGACCCCTACCTCAAGGTTTCCCCATGGAGAATTATTGAAAGCATCAAATGAACTCAATCAAAATGGAACTTGGGTTGATGATTACAAACTACTTTTAAATTTTAGATGGTAATTGCATTTATTATACTAGATCTATGGTGGGGTGGTGGAGGAGAAATTTTTCTAAGTAGGACATAGAGGTGGGCTTGGGTGCCTAATGCCTACCAAGCAATCCACATTTGAAGCACCCTGTTATGTGGTATTTGGTCCATATGGAGAATTTGGACCCCTACCTCAAGGTGTCCCCATGGCCAATTATTGAAAGCATCCAGTGAAGCTCAATGGGAATGGAACTTGGGTTGATGAATACTAACTAGTTGTAACTCACCAATAGCCCAAGAACCACGAGTTCATCATGTCTTCAAATATTTTTTATTTAGTCATGTATTTGAATATCCATCAAGTCATTACTAATTTTCATGTATGCAAGAAAACAACTATCCTAGTAGTTGCTAACCTCAAGCCTCTTTGATGTTGCAACAATGTTGATTCGAATAACATATTGAACCCAATGGCCTATATGATTAAAATTTAACACAAAAATGATAGGATTAAACTTTTTTAGAATTCATTTGATAGAATTCAAATATACTATTGAGCTCAGTGGCTACTAGGCTTAAATTTTCATTTGGAATTACGAATATTCAGGAAATAAATGTAGTGAACAACCACCCTAGTGGTCACCAATTATTAGAAATAGACTTTTAAAATTGAAATATATTTACGTGGAGAATTTGAAGTGCCTCACAATGTTCGGTTTGGTCCATATGGAGAAGTTTTACCCCTAACTCAAGGTGTCCCAATGGCCACTTATTGAAATAATCCAATGAACTGAATGGGAATGCAACTTGGGTTGATGATTACAAACTACTTATAAATTTTTGATGGTAAAAACTTTTATTATACCAGATCTATGAACTGGAGTGGTGGAGGAGAACTTTCTCTAAGCGGGACATGGAGGTGGGATTTTTTCTTAATTTCCACCAAGTGATCTACATTCAAAACACCATACTATGTTCTTCCCTGGTCCATATGGAGAAATTCAACCCTTACCTCAATGTGTCCCCATTGCCACTTATTGAAAGCATACAATGAAATCAATGGGAATATAAATTGGGTTAATGATTACAAAGCGCTTATAACTCACCAATATCCCAAGAACTTCAGTTTATCCTATCTATGAATATTATTTTTAGTCATGTATTTTAATATCTATCAAGTCAAGATCTTGTTTGTCTTGTATACAAGATAAAAACTATCCTAGCAGACCTCTAACCTCAATCCTTTGTGATGTTGCGACAAGGTGATTCAAATAACATATTGAACCTAACGACCACTAGGCTTAAAATTGAACACAGTGGTCATTAGGCTTAAATTTTCATTTTGAATTCATGCGATAGACTTCAAATATGCTATTGAGATGAGTGTTCACTAGGATGATGTTTTCATTTGGAATAAGGAGTATTTAGGAAATAAATGTAGTGGACAACCACCCTAATGGTGATCAATGATTAAAAATAGTCTTTTAAAATTAAAATATAATTTTTGGGAGAATTGAAGCACCCCATTATGTTTGCTTGGTCCATATGGAGAAGTTTGACCCCTACCTCGGGGTGTCCCCATGGCCACTTATTGAAAGCATCTAATGAACTCAATAGGAATAGAACTTGGGTTGATGATTACAAAATACTTGTAATTTTTGATGGCAAACACTTTTATTATACAATAGAAATGAAATGGAGTGGTGGAGGAACACTTTCTCTAAGTGGGACATGAAGGTGGGCTTGGGTCCCTTTTTTTCTTGAGCGATCCGCATCTAAAGCTCCCGTATGTTCCACTTGGTCTATAAGGAGAATTTTGAATCCTACCTTAATGTGTCCCCATGGACAATTATTGAATGCATCCAATGAACTCAATGGGAATGGAACTTTGGTTGATGATTACAAACTACTTGTAACTCACCAAGAGCCCATGAACTTTGGTTCATCCTATCTTCAAATATTTTTTGTCTAGTTTTGTATTTACATATCTGTCAAGTCATTACTAATTTTCATGTATGCAAGTCAACAACTATCCTTGTGACAACTAATCCCAAGCTTTGTGTGATGTTGCAACAACTCTAATTCGAATAATATATTGAACCTAGCAGCCACTAGGTTTAAATTTTCATTTGGAATTCATGTGATATACTTCAAATATACTATTGAGCTCTTGAATTTGCCAAGCTTGAATTTTCATTTGGAATCATGATTATTCAGGAAATAAATCTAGTGAGAAACCACCCTCATGGTCATCAATTGTTAAAAATAGTCTTTTAAAATTAAAATAGAATTGTGGGGAGCATATTTAGATTTTCAATCAAGTCATTTTAAATTGTCCTGAATGCAAGATAAAAATATCATAGCGGCTTCGGGAATATCATGTAATAAACTTTAAATAACATGTTGTACTCAAAGGCCACCTGGCTAAATAATTGGAGTTGGAGTTTAGTTCAATTTTAAGTTTTTAATTGGGTCGTTAATCAATATCTTAAATGCAAATAAAATAATTATCTAGCTAGCAGTTTCTAATCTTAAGTATTTATTATGTTACAAAAAGGAGTGGAATAATCTACAACATTAGTAGTTGCTAGGATTTGAGTATCATGTGATAGAATTTGAATAACATATTGAACTCGGTTGTTGTGATGTAGAAAATATTGTTTTGGAATATGTGTTATTCGGAAAGACATTTAAATTAATATTGTCTTTGAATTTTTGTTTTCTTGGAACATCAAAGAAAGAAAGCAAACAACCACCCTAGCGGTCACTATTCTTAGAAGGTAGAAATCTAACATCGAAAATAATAAAGGAGTTAGATAATTTTTCAGTCGGGTCACTACTAATTGTCTTATATGCAAGGAAACAAATATCCTAGTGGCCGCTAATCTCAAGTATTTGTTATGTTGCACCAATTTTATTTACTAATATTCAACATTAGTGGCCACTAGGCTTCAAATATCATGGTAGGATTCTGATAAATTAATACGGAAATATAAATATAATAATGGTGCTTCGCTTGTTTTTATCGCGATACATTCTAGTTATATCGTATGCAATTTAATCGGAATGTTAGCGGTTCTTATTGTTGTTTGAAAAATGTATTCATGAAACTCTTTAATATTTTTCTTGTCTTGGAATATTTGTTTCCTTATGTTTTCTTGTAATAGCTAGGAAATGTCGTAAACATCGATCTTAATAGCCTGTAGTCTTGGAATATGTTAATTTATAATTTAAAAATTGTTACTTTATATTGGCTCATTTATTAAGTAAGTCATTACTAACTGTAAATGAAATATATGTTTGTAAATAGAGTGATTAATATATATATTTAATACTATTTACAAGAACATATAATATTCTTACCTTTTTCTAAACATAAAAAATTTATAAAGACAATGCATTTAATTATTTCTACGTGGAAAAACAAATATAAAAAACTATGTATAACAACAAAAAATCAAGTGAGAACCGAATAATGAAGAATTAGTCATGACTATTTCTTTCATATTAAAAAAATCATTAAAGGAAGTCATAATGACTACCTAAACTATATGAAAGCAAACCATTATGATTTATAAAAAAATAATATAGGAATCGAGTTTTGTTGCTAGAGATGGATGCTAGTGCTTATACGAAAAAACAAATGGATGAAGAAGAATGAAAAATCAACAAAGAAACCAGAGAGACAGATAGAAGGGATGAAAAGGGAACCCATTTAATAGACACAAATACTTGAGCTACGAGTTGAACATAAAAAATGGGTTTTCGGAAGGAATAAATATTTTAGAAGGCATTAAAAAATATTTGGTCATGGATGGAAAAAAATGTGGTTTTAGATAGAGAAACGTGTTTTGACAAGAAGATGGAGCGGGAATGAAAAGGCGCAAAGGGAAAACAAGGGATGGATTATAGTGTAAAACACAACAACTAGGTGAATAAATAGCTACTATAAGTGCCTCGCCATCAACTACGGTACACATACAATAACAAAGATACTTTTGATAAATACATGCTTTAATTGTATCTAATATTTTGATGTAATTGATGATGTCTATTAAAACTCTGTATTCTCTCTTAAACATAGTATCAACGAAATTCTATCTACAACCTATTTTTCTTGTCTATTTTGATTTTGTCCTTTATACACTTGTACACTGTGATCTATCCACTATCACTATTTTTTGTCTTGTTTATGCCTCAAACATGATTATGATCATTGCCTCATCTTACCGTTCAAAAAAACCTCCAGGAATCGAGCACTCAGACCAGTAAATTAGTGCTTGCATGTGTTGTATTCTAATTTCAAGAGTTCTTTTTCTATGCTTACAAAACAAAAAAGAAACCTAATATATATTTCTCTGATTTATTTAGTTTTTACAAATGCATTCAACGAAAGAAATTATGAAAAATGAAAAAAAAAGTGGGAATGGGAAATTTCAAATTTTTAATTTCCCTTCTTAAAGTGAAAGTGTGGGATTATGAGATTTCGAATATTGGTATTTAATGGGGGATTTCACATATTTTACTTTGAATTAACCCATAATTACTATTTGCATTTAATTTGGGGCATATGGTGGGATACGAGGAAATCAAATTGATTGATTTTACCTTCTTTAGAAACAAGTGGGAAAACAACAAAATTTTCTTTGTGATCACTGGAAAACCACAAATATTAATTTAAGGATGATTAAAGCCATTTAGAAAATAGAAGTGAGCATTAGGAAACAAAAAAATGTTAATAGAGTGATATATGCCTCGTTAAATATTAATTTTTATCGTGATTTTAATATTTTTAAAATATGATGCACATTAATTCAGGGGATAGCATGGGATTCGGGGAAATCAAATTTATTAATACTACCTAATTTAGAAATAAGTGGGAAATTGATAAAAATTTCTTTTTGGATTCGTGGAAAAACAACAATTGGTAATTTTAGCTTAATAAAAACTATTTATAAAACAAAAGTGAACATTAGGAAACAAAAAAAAATTGAGAGAGCGATATACACCTCATTAATTATTAATTTTTATCTAGTGTGAGTTCGATATTTTATAAATATAATGCATGTTAATTTAGGGGATAGTGTGGGATTTGGGGAAATCAAATTTATTAATACTACCTTCTTTAGAAACAAGTGGGACATTGACAAAATTTTCTTTGTGGACTCATGGTAAAATGACAATTGTTAATTTCAGAATAATAAATAACCATTTAGAAAACATAAGTGAACATTCGGAAAAAAAAAAAAAAAAAAGAACGTTATACACCTTGTTAATTATTATTTTTTTATCTAGTGTAAATTCGGTATTTTATAAATATAATTTGTGTTAATTCTACGAATAACATGGGATACAGGAAAATAAAATTTATTAATACTACCTAATTTAGAAAGCTGCTCGAGACAACATCAAAATTTTCTTTGTGAACTCGTGGGAAAACAACAAATATTAATTTAAGCATAATAAAAAACCATTTAAAAAATAGAAGTGAATATTACAAAGCAAAAACATTAAATTTTAAGAGAACGATATGTGCCTCATTTATTATTAATTTTTATCGAGTGTGAATTTGATATTTTTAACTATTGAATTACAAAAATCTAATAAAATGTGGCATCTTGCAAGTTTGAACCCATTAAATACACAATTATATAATTCACACATTTATTAAGAAATTTTTAATTAGCAATAGAGTTAACAAATATTTTTAACCTAAAAATCCATATTAATAAGTTGTAATTGTAATCCATTTAAATGTTTCCACGTGGCATGAAATTTCTAATATATCTTATGATCGTCTATATTTTGGATTTATTTACACTTTACTCTAGAAAAACTAAAACATAATTTTATGCTTCACCAGAATTTGAGAGTACCTTATAAATAGGAAAGAAAATAGTGACCGCTAAGCTCCATTAGAATGATATTTTTGCAACACCGAATTCAAAATAATAAATACTTATATTTTATAGGGGATCAAGGTATTCTCTTCAAAGCACGTGTTAATGAAAAACTTAGCATATCGTATGTTGTCTATCTATTTTTTGAGAAAAATCCTAACGGTCGTTATCCTCTATAAATCCTATGTTTCATTTCCAGCAATGTAAATAAATATCTTTAAAGTTTTTGATCACTAGTATTTTCATTAACTATAATATTATCTTATTGAAAATACATTCCTTCCATAACCAAGTGTGGCACTACATACCATTGAAGGATTTCACAACTTCTATATTACTCATAAGTTATTTTGTGTCTAACACATAATTTATATTGGTTCGTATCAAGTAAAATACTTAGTGACTGCTAAGCTCCATTACTTGAACAAGATCAATCAAACAGTGGGTGTGAAATAAAATGCTTAGTGACTGCTAAGCTTCAATACTTACCAAAATGAATGATTATGCGGAAAATAGGCTAAAAAATTTCTTGATAACATAAATGCTTTATGAAAAAATCATACTAATAGATATTAGCGATCACTAAGAATTTTTCATAATATATTTTGATGGCAGATAAGTGAGATATGGACAATTTTAATGTCAAAATATATGGAGGTCTTTGCATAGTCGGGAAGAAAGATGATTACTAAAAATGTTTTCAATGTGCTCATATAACACCATAGGAACCTGCTCAACACACACCTTTGCATATATATTTTTTCACACATCGGTGTACATCAATGAAAATGATTAGCGATCACTAAGCTCCGCTACTTTTTAGGAGAAGTAGATTAGTGGCCATTAGGATTAACTGATTTTTATTTTGAATATAGAGATCAAACAACAATTCATATTAAAGAAAATTATTAGTGACAGGTAAGCTTGATTTCTTTCAGGAAGGAATGATTTTTTGGTAGCTAGGCTAAACAATATCTTATTTCAAACATAGCACTATAATAACATATCATAGTAATAGATATTATTGAGAACTAGGATTTTTGTGAAATTTTTAGATGAAAAATATGTGAGATACAAAAAAATTTACCGTCGAAAGCTACGAGATGTCTTTTAAGAAAGTAATAAATTAGCGGCCTCAAGTCTAAACTGTTTATCAATTTTGAAAATAGAGATAAAAAATAGCTCATATTAAAGAAATGCCTAGCAAAAGCTAAGCTTGAATACTTACAGAACATAGCGCTCTACAATTATTGTGTATTTTTAAATGAGAAAGGAATAAATTAGTAGCCTTTAGGCTAAATTGTTTTGTAATTAAGAAAATAGAAATAAAAAAGTTTATATTACAACATATGCTTAGTGGTTACTTAAGCTACGATAGTCTGAGAACATAGTGCTCGGGATAACATATCATATGAATGGATGAAATGATCGTAAGGAATTTTTCAAGTTAGTTCGTATAAAAAATGCATAGCAATCTGCTAAGCTACATTACTTACTTATGAAATAAGTGGCTTGGTGCTCACTAGGCTCTACTATTTCTATTTTAAAAATATATCGAGATAATAAAATTCATTTTTTGTATTTTTGACAAAGATAAGATTTAGAGAATAATAATATAAGTACATATTTTAAATGTGAAGATGTATCTTGATCATCTTGGCCCTACATATTTCGAAATAAATTGTTAAACAAAAAAGCAGTCCTAAACATTTTACTAAAAATGAAGGCAAAGATGAACACAATTCTTGCTCAAGAATGATTGATCCGAGTCCATCAAGAGTAGTTCATGTTTAATGTTTGTCAATTATTCATTAATAAGAAACCTATCATTTGTTATCCTATATATTGTTGACGAATCTATTTTAACCATGCAAAAAAAAAAATCTCAACGGGTTTGAAGTCATTATTTGTAATTATATTATATTCCATGGACTATCCTTGGAAGATCTAAGTTCTTGAATATAAACCTTCAATAATGATAAATAACAACTAGAATTTTTGTAACTGAAGAAGCACCGTTAGTTAGTGAAAGGGAAGGATTTTCTATTGCTACGATCAAAAATTTCTTGTAATTAACATAGCCACATAGTATGGAAATGTTAGATCATCGTAACATATGTACATTTAAACCAAAAGACATGTTTTTTCCATCTTGGTATTGCATATTTTCTTAAAATCATCCTTCAAATAAAATATACCTAAAGGATCAACCACATACATAGGGTGAAGGTGAACAAGATTCGTGCAATATTAAATGATAGACTTCTATTGCATTGATCAGATATTTCTGATATAGTATTCCCAATGGTGTGTTTGATAAAATAAGAAATTTTTATAAGCCTAGGAAAATAAAAAAACTAGGTCTAAGTGCTATATGAGCGTGTCAGACTCTCTCCAATCCTCGAAGCTAGTTTGGAAATATATTCATGAAAAAAAGGGTGACCTTCTTCCATATGCTAGTCACATAATTAATTACATGACTAACGACAAGAATTTTTATTGGAATGTGTTTATTGTATTGATAGAAGTTGATAATATTGATTGATGTAAGAAAAGTGTGGTTATGCGGATATGTATTAAATTTCAAGAAGTTGTTTTGCAAATGGGGAAGGTGTTATTACAGAGAATGTTGAAGATGGTATTGAGAAAATAATGTTAGTGGAAAGCGTGTTGTGTATAATTTATGTAGAAGGGATTGTCTAAAACCAACCCTCTTGATACAATATTATATCGATCAATTTTTTTCTAGTATAGTGGTTTGTATTACCCGGTTATACGATTTGTACCATGAAACAAGATGCAAGTATGGAATTTTTAGACTATTTTCATTAAATTTTAAGTAATGAGTTTTGTTTGGTTCAAGACCACACCGATATTTTTCATTTCAAAGGAAGTAAATAGAAGGGAATTGTCTATCCTCGATACTTGTTTGGCTCTTGATGGTGTGATCAAGATCTACACCCTGCTATTTAGTAATTCATAGTTGACGCTTAACTCTTTTTCTTTTTTGTCTTTTGATGTTTTGTAATTGGATGTTCTCCTTGGATTTTTGTCTACCTAGTTTGAACTCATGGATTTAGGGCGTGCTTCCATACTGCCCACTTTTTGGTGAATATTCTTATAACATTTTGCTTGTTAATAGAAAATAACATGTTATTGGTAAATAAATCACACTATCAACCCCAAATTAGTAAATTAAAAGTATATGTAAAAATATTTTGATTACTCAAAGGAACAAATATATAATTTTTATTTTTCAATGATTATTAATAGTTTGAAGATTAAATTGTGCTCTATTATGATATTGATTACAGAGGTTGTCCTCGATGTAGATTATAGACCCTGTTCCCACCCAATGTAAATTAATAAATGTATGAATCAATAAATCAAAGTGCTAGAACATTGTTGGTTTGTTGCTATTAATGAATAGTAATGAATTAATTATTAGAGGCAAATCTCATATTATTTCCAATGCCACCATAAAAAAACTTGTGTGATTAAAATTAATTTTTATGCTTTCATTAATTATAAGATTAGAACTTAAATATTATATATTGGGAGGGTACTAAAAAGAAATATTTTATATAAAATTGCATGATAAGATTGGAAATACATATTTTGGTCACCTAGACTCATCACCTTTTCCAATAAAGGTCAATATTAAATCACCTAGCAAGCTTGTATTAATTACAACATGGAATGTCATAGTCACTCCATATATTTACCGATATGCTCCTCCTTAGTTTCACACCTTTCGTGTTTATTTTACTAGATTTCATTTTGTTTTTCATGGCCTTTCAAATGTTGCCTCTCATGCGATTTTTTTTGCGTTGGTGCTTGAAATGGAATTTTATACCAACATTTCACGTCGTCATTTGAAATCCATTTTTCAAATTGAAGCAGAGAAAAACCTGGTTCTTTATTGAGGGAGTTCTTGGAGATGGTTATATTTCTCTGGAGGGATGTCTAAGGGTAAATTCATAATTTTCTTTGACGTTCATTTTCATCTTCTTATCATACACCTAGCAAAGGATTGGGATTTGGAGATGGGACATCATTGGATCAAGCGGCGTATAGGATCGACATGGAAGTGGAAATGGAAAAAACCTTGAGTGCATTGTGGACCTTGCTATCTCGAGGCTCATTATAAACGGGAAGGTTTTTGACATGGACATTTTTTAGAGTTGTACAAATGGTTTGACATCTTAATTTGATTCATGTTTTATGTGTCCAAATGGGGTGAGACACTAAGGCGGGAGATATGTTTCTACCCTTTCCTAACCTGGATGATATGTTTTCTCTACTGTAATAGGAACCGACACGTTGGGATCTTCTTCGCCCAAAAGGTCATGAGGCAAATGATTGGTAAAATAGTCGGGCTGCTGCGGAAATGAGCATCTTTTTCCATAACCACCTATGGAAATCGTTTTCATCCCCATTAAAGTGGAGGTTACGGAGGTGTCATTTAATTCAAATAAATAAGTGCTTTAAAATCCATCAAAGCTATAACTTTTTTAATTATTATATAGCCTTTCCCATTGCATTATTATAAAATAATCTTGTCTCTCTTACTAGTCTTGGTTGTAGTAATTTTTATATCCACTCACTAAATTTCTAATCACTGCACATCGACCATCAACCTATCACCAAAAAGTGCTAGGTGCTCACCCAAGGCACGTGTGGGAACCCAAAGGTGCCTTATTTATGTGAGCATTGTGAGAAGATGATACCATTGATAAATACTAGATGCAAAAAAGTAAATGTTCATGCATTCATTCTGAAATAATAGGATGAGTTATTACACCAACATACCCATTGAGATAACAAAAGAAACATCATACAAAGAGCATATCTTATTCCTAACATAAATAAAATATTCATAATCTGAGTCATATATTCATATTGATTATAATTTTAGTAACCAAATTACATTCAAAAGATTCATAACAAACCAAAATGTATCAAAATAGAGATTTGAATTATGTATCGAATTCCTATCTATGCTTCCCCTATTACAACAATATTGTTGACCCATCCCTTTAACATGATAACATTCATACAATCCTCTAATGAGAACCCCAGCTCCTAAAAACTCCTCATATTTCTCTACAGATCTTCACTTTTCATCCTCTCTATGATGGTTCAAGATTCTCTCTTTCTTGACCGTCCTTTCATCTACTCGAGCATCTCTATATATAGGTTTAACACCCTTTGCCATGCCTTGCTTCAGGAGGAGATCGTTTTCCAAGTGTCTATGTGATCCTCCAATAGAGCATGATTATCCTAATCTGAGCTCTCTACTCTTTATAATGATGTCTTTTGGGAACCTTCCATGTGTGGAATATTCTTTCCTTGACCACCAAGCCTCAATGTTGGCACCATATCCACTTAGCACACATAGTTGGGTCACATTTTTCATAAAGTGCCTTTAACGCTGAATATGGCTAAATTCTCACATCTTGTTGCCCTTCCTTGCATGCACACCTTGGTTCATAATAAACCCTTCGTAAACCCTATTCTTGTATGATTTTTCCCCACACACCCTTCTCCTTCTTGGTCCCATGTGTGCACGTACCATTTGAAAATTAGCCAATATTTTGGGGCCCAACACCACCCCACACTAAGCTTATTCTTCATTCTCAGAAACATACTGATCCTCCAAAGAATAAATAAGAATGGGATGGAGATAGTTTGAATAAAGAATGAAGGAATGAAGAATTGGAGGAATGAAAGAATGGAGAAGGGAAGAATGAAGAATTTTGATACTATTGTAAAAGGAGTGGGAAATCCTTCCTCATCATTGCCTCGATCTTATCCCATGTATCAACCTCACCCTATGCCTACTAGAGTAGGTTACCTACGATAGCGATGAATTTATCATAGCTCAATTCACCACCCTTAGAATTTAGTGTATCAATAATTCATTCCATCTACTTGCTAAGGTATTCAAGCGTATCCATTCTTCATGTGACCTAGAGGTACAATTCCTTGAGATGATTGATTCCATTTTAATTTCAACTTCTTGCAGGATCTTATCCCGCTCTACCATGTTTCCTTTATTCTTCTTTATCTCTTCTTCTAGGAATCTTACCCTATCATTCCTTCCAAACAACCTTTCCTTAACCTCAACTCGATACCTTGTCGAGGCCGTTGAGTATTTTCTCATCTAATAGTTGACCATTTACCAATGGGTTTATTACTTTGTTCTCTAGTACCTTCATCAACACTCCCTGACTAACCTTGAACTTAGGCTCATCAACATGGGACTCAAAATCCCAAGATAACATCTTCCTCATTCGTGGGTACACACCTTCTTCTTCAAAGGAAGACCACGTAAGGAGTAGGTCTGCGGGAATGGTACTCTGTAAGCGCACACACAATACCTTACTTGGTTCATTTATGTAACTCATACCTTGATCTTGTTCCACTACCAAGCTCTTACCTCATGTGTACACTACCTTTGGGAAGCTTATTTATAAGCTGGGATCTCCGCCCATGCTCCCATACTCTTTCCCTATGCTTTCCTCCTCTATCTCCTTTAGTATCTCATCGCTGCTATGATCCACTTATTTCTCAACTAAATTCTCTATTATGCTTGCTACTTCTATTTTCGAGGCCTCTTATATCTACTCCTTAGTGAGGTTGGGGGTCCTTTGATCCTTAGTATTTACTTCTTCACTCTCCCCTTTTCCTTGAGTGTCTTCCTCTTCTCCACCATTTTCTTCATTTTCTTCATCTTCAGAGTCGTTCACATCGTACATCGATGGCCTTGATCTTATTCATTCTTGTCATCATCCCTTTTGGCTTTATAGGACTCTAGGCTCTTCGTTTCTTCCGAGTTTGCCTCCTTTTCTACCTTCGCTTTTCCTAAGCGGTGACTCTAGTATAGGAGACTCTTCCTTTTCTTCTTCTTCTATAGGAGACTCCTTCCTTGGTGATTCCTCTTGTGCAGGAGGTTCTTCTTACTCGACACCTCTTCCTTAGGTGACTTTTCCTTTTCCTTAATAGGGGACTTCTTCCTCCATGCATATGTGCTTGGCTTAGTGCTTGACTCGATGCACCCATAGATTGTGCTATTTTCACACTTGGTGCTTTCTTCTATAGCACCTCTTCCCTCTCCCTCTTTCTTGGTGAAGTGTTGTTTCTTTCGGTGGGGTCTTCTTAGATGGAGACATCACTCTCCAAGTAGGTGCATTTCTCATACTTTGGTCTGATTCACAAGTATACCCTCATCGTGGTCCTTCCAAAGAATTGGTAGTGTCATGAGTTTCATCACGTGCACCTCATGGGAGAAATACTTCTCCACATAAGCATGCTTCTTAGGATATACCAGCATCCTTCATTGCTTGCGGTGGTCTTGGTTTACCTCATTTAGTTTAAACCTTAGTCTTTTCACTTCTAAACGTGATTGACCCTCGCCTAAAAGTATTGCGTGGTGAAAGAGAAAGTTATTTTGCACCATGGACCCTTGGTCCCATATGTTAATGTTAATATTCCAATGGAAAAATGTTGGTAGATGGTGAACTTAGCCTCTCCTTGTACTAGTCCAATAAATTGTTCAGAATCCTCCATTCCACTTTGAATGTGTCACGCATCCTCTTGTACCATTTCTCCAGGTGCACCTTGTGGGTGGCCATCATGGTGTCACAAGTGTATTTTTTAAATATTTTTATGGGGGAAGGGTATTCATCTAGATACTCCCATACAAACTTCTCTGGCCCATCGGACAATCCAATCTCTGAGAAGATGATGGTGAGGAGGACATTGCCAAACATTATCTTCTCTCCTTCATGTGTGGCACTAATGATTTATTTTTCAATGAAGGTACACAAGTTATATATGGTTCCTTCCATAATCTTCTGGAACACATTCAACTAGGCCTTGTTTATATGTGTCCACCTCTCTTTCCCCTTTGGCTTAGATACTAAGTGCGTGGCCATTATCATCAAAGGGTGGGAGATATCTAAAATATAAAAGTAGCACAAACCCTTCTAATAATCATAAGCCTGGATTGTCTCCTTAATAGCTTCTTTATCCTCCGTGTCATCATCCGGTGGCTCTCCTTTATAGAAAAGGCCAATAAAATTAGAGATAGTTGGAGAGTTATGTGCATTCTACAGCCTACAAAGTAGAAGTGCTCCTCGTGCATACGTGATATAAACCATTGGTATAGATCTCGGGGCTTGCCAAAATAGTAAAACTCATGACCTTCTCCAATTTTACCTTCACCTCATTGCTATAGATTGGAATCCCTTTTGGTGTCCTCTTATACATTAGACAAACCAGTTCTAATGCCATTTCCTTCTCTATGGTGCTTGTGTGTGGTTATAGTCACTCACAATCATCTTCCTCACATGGGATACCCACTCTTTTCCAAGTAACACTCCATCTGGGTATTGTATATCCACATACCACTTTTTATTGAAATGGGTGGTGGTAGTTTGTTTCCCCTTGCCCTTTCCCTTATTTAGTGAGACTTTTCCTTCTTTGGTGCCATTTTATTTGTTGGGCTAAAAAAAAATCTTACTTACCCCTCTTCCTTTCTCTTCTCAAATTCATGCCTTTCCTTAAAGAAGAATCCCTTTTCTATAGTGCCCTAGCTGTAGAACCCTAACATAGATAATTCTTCCACAAGATGGTGTACCCTTCTTAACCCTTCTTTTGTATGCCCATGTACTCCTTCCACTCTTCACAAATCACACTAGTCACACACTTAGATTTTCACAATTCCTCCTTTACACAAATATTTCTTCGCAGATTCCCTAGTTTGCAAGATATCTTCAATATCATAATAGAAAGGTAAACAATAATGTGCCCGACCTTCTACTTATAGCTATTTCTTTTCTCCCGTAATAAATGTTATGTCACCTACCAATGTACTTAGCATTAAATATGGATTTTATCACTAAAGTCGATCTTAAGAGCTCTTTCCCACACACTCCATCCCATCTCGAAAAATCCTTATGACCTTTTGGTGTGTAAAAATACTTATCGATGAAGAATTTTACGTGCATGCTTGCAAAACCGAGGGAACTTCTTCTACCCTTGACTTGATTTTTCCCTCACCTACCTCATGTTGTTCCTACGATTCTCATCCCTTATATGTGGTCTTTATTAAGCTATCCTAACACAAAAATTCCTCATGTCCACATTTTCCACATGTGATCTTCCACACTATGCACCTTCAATCTCGGCCATCGAAACACAACTTCTAATATCAAATTTCACACTACTCCACCCCACACAAAAATAGATGTGCGGTCCTCTACGCATACACAACCTTCTAAAAGCAAGAAGTGGTTACCGGTTCACAAGGTGCGCAAAACAACAAAAAATGAAGAGCACAACCCAGAGAAAGGGAAACACAAGGAAAAGAAATGCATAAAAGGAAATCCTAGGCTAAATGGCAATACTACCTTATTTACAAACACAAGGAAGACTTATTTATAGTAGGGCTTCAACCTACTCCCATTGAAATGGCCTGGTAACCTCATTCCATTTAGTGCTTGTAACTGGAAAGCACCTGAATCAAGGATGTACAAGATGATATATGTCCCTAACCAATGGAATTTTAGTTTCATAGGATGGCACAAAAACTTGGAATCATATAACAAAACCATCTGCCTAACCTTGAATTATTTGCTTTTAATATGGAAATCATGTCATGCTTTTTATCATGCCTTTTCAATCTTCTGACTCCATCTAGAAAGTGATCACCTTTCGTCTAGCTGCATTAAATTCTCCATGTGCTCTTGAATTTCTTGTTCATTAGCTAAACCTCCTACACAAGCAATACGCAGCAATGGTAACATGAATTCAACTGGAAAAAAACCTCCACGCCAAACACCAACTGAAACAGTGTGGATTTGTTCAACCTTTTGTAGTTTGTCATATATGCCCATAGGGAGATTGATACCTTGTCATCCCAATCTTGTCTTCCCACATCCCAAATATTTTTAGCACATGACTTAGAATTTTTTAAATACCTTAGTAGCTCCATTAGCTTGCGGGTTATAGGGGGTAGTCTTATGATGGGCCACCATGAATTCTACCAACAAAATCATGGTTATTTCATATAAAAAAGTGTACCCTTGTCATTATTCAAGCTTAAAGGACATATATACCTGTTGATTATGTTATCTTATAAGAATCTAGAAGTTATCTCTATTGTACAATCCCTTGTAGGCATTTCCTCCACCCACCTTGTTAATTAATCAGTGAAAGTGATGATAAAGTGTAAACCAGTCCTTCATGCGACAGGTGAAATTGGTCCTACAAAATCAATAGTCCATTTTTTGAATGGTTTTATGTTGGCTATTGACCTCATGGGAATTTCATCCTATCCTCCTGGCTTGCTAAGGCAATGGAAATGGTCACAGCCTTGCAAAACTTAATGCAATCTTGGTATATAATTTCCCACCAAATCCCTATGAGTAGAATCTTCCGTGTGGTGGCATTCCCTACATAGTGCCCTCCTGCAATCCCACCATGTGCTTCTTCCATGATTGCAATGCACTCATGTTCTAATAATAATTGACGCAAAACCTCATCATGACCTAACTTATATAAGTCTCCACTAATTATCATGTAGGGTGTGACACGTATAGCTAACTATTTTCTTTCCAAAGCTTTCATTCCTTCGGTGCCACACCCATTTTGAGAAACAAAACAATATCTTCTAAGTCAGAGGGCATGCGCCATAACCTAAACAGTTACACATCTGGCATAACATCCTTAATTCTCTACACATCCTCCCCGAGTCAATTCTTGACAAATGGTCAGGCCTTGAGTTACTCTTTCCTAGTTTCACAACAACTATAAACTCAAACTCCTGAAATAATAGGACCCACCGACATATGCACCCTTGCAAAATGAGCTTGTTCACCAAGTACTTCAAGGCCATGTGATCTATGTAAAATATGAAGGGTGTTTCCAGTAGATACTTCCTGAACTTATGCAGCATGTATATCATCTAAAGTGATTTGCACTCAGTAGTGGTGTAGTTGTGTTTTTTTGTGTCAACTTCCTACTTGCAAAGTAAAAGGGGTGATCAAAAATCCCTTCTCTAGGTTTTGCTAAGACTTCTTTAATGGTTTTCCTTGAGGCATCAACATGCACGTGGAAAGGTTTATCCCAAGATGGAAACCATAATATGGGTGCAGTGACAAGTCTATCCTTCAAAGTGTCAAATGCTTCTTATTGTGCCTCTCCCTAGTGAAAGGCACTCTTGTGTTTTAGTAACTTTTCCAATGGCATGAAAATCTTGGCATACCCCTTGATAAACTTTTGGTAGTATCCCATATGCCCAAGGAATCCACATACTCGCACTTTTTTGGTAGGCTCCCCTAACCTCATAATAACAATAAATTTGGCAAGATCCACCAACAAACCTTCCTTACATATAATGTGCCCCAACAGGGTCCCAAATGGAGTAGAAAAAACACACTTCTTAATGTTGAGGGATATCCTCAACTATCAACATCTCTCTCAAATTATCACAATGGTATTTCACTATTCCATACATTGTCCAGTCATTAAGGTATACTTGTAGAAACTTATGCATAAAATCTTGAAATGCTTCGACCACTATGCACAAAAACACAATCGGCGCATTATTTAGTCCAAAATGCATGACAATATAGAAAAAAATTCTGCATTCAAGTGGGGAAGGTTGTCTTTTCTTAGTATTGTTTGGCAATTCTAACTTTATGGTATCTTGAGAATCCATCTGTGAAGGAATATATTTCACACCCATCCACTCCCTCCGTAGAATCTCCTTAGTAAAAGCAAAGTGGAAAAAGGATAAATTATAGATACCACACTCAATTCCTTATAGTCAACATAGATCCTTATCTTTCGTCCTTTTAATACCGATGACCATGGGACTTATCCATTTTGATTCCTCCATAACTTTAATGATGCCTAATGCTATCATCTTGTCTATCTCCTCCTTAACCTTGACACGAAGATTCAGATTCATTCGATAAGGCCTTTTCCGAATCGGGTGCGCACCTTATTTCAAATTGATCTTCATATCCCCCAAAGAGTGATGAACGTATCTAAGCTCATGGCGCCCATGTGGAAATAAATCCTAAAACTCACGCAAGAGATCAATGATTTTTGAAACTTCCTTCTCTGACCAATAGTCTCTAATAGTGGCCTCCTTAGGTTCAAAGCCTCCGAACTAATGTTAACCTTCTTTGTTTTCATGGGTTCATGGTATGCATGTGCTTTCTCATCAGAACTATCAAAAACTTTGTGCATACCTTCAGTATGGTTAGCATCCAAACTCTCCATCTCTTCACCATCTATTACATAGACCATCTTTCCCTTTTCTTTCTCTATGCATACACACTCAAGCTTCATCTCTTCTGATTCTTCTTCATCAAAGCACGTCTCCAGACTAGGTTCACCTAACAATTCCAATATCCTATTCTCTACCGTAGCTCTATCTCTCATTATAAGGAACTTGAAAACCTAAAATGCCTTATACACTGAAGGTTTAGTACTCCAGTACTCGAAAGCTTGAAGGATATCAACCATCAGCTCCTGTCGATTTCGTGTTTGGTAGCATGTCATTGAGTGAATGTACCATGTGTGCCTATATCCTTAAAAGGTGGAATACAAATTATGCACCCATAAGGAAGGTGATAAGGCCTCCATTCCTCCCATCCATGCTTTCTCACATGCTTGGATGTGAAATGAGGTGGGTTCCTTCCCATGGTAGTGTCGTATTTCAATGTGTGCATTAATTCGAGAGAAACTTATAGAGAACATGATTCTCACCTCACACCACTCTAGAAGGATATCATGATGGGTCACCCACCGACGCACTACGGTCCCAAGAAAGATATAGTTGATCATCCTTATTATTTTGATTTCATTTCTCCATTGATCATCCATTTCCTACAAGAAATCATTAGGGTTAGTCCCTCCAAAGTAACTTGTAAATTTAATTCCTATCGTGTGCCCGATGAATGCACCTTCACTAACCTTATAATAGATCCCCTTAAATGTCTCCCAATTAACTCATAAGTTATTTTTACCCAATTGTCACACGTCACACTAGTTGTGTCACTCACAGACCGAGCATATAAAAATTAGATAACTCCTCTATATGGTGAATTATCTCAAGGTTATTGAGAGAGTGCACATATATCGTCTTGAGAATTTCCTCTCCTAAGGGCTCACTATATGGTGCTTCTTTCCCATTAGTAAATGGGATGATGACCTGATCCTCCTTGTTTTCAAAACTTATGTATCCCTTATTGAACTTTAGGTCAGCATTATTATTCAGTAACACCGGGGTGCCTAAGTAATGTTGGAAAGTTGTCTACCTCGAATAGCACCAAGAATTCGAAATCCCTAGTGAAATTTTCCCCTTGGATAGTGATAACAACGTCCTTCAAGACACCAATGGGCATTTCCTTTTTCGTGATATCCATATACAACATATTTGAAGATGATTGTAATATGGGCCTTCCCATTTGATGTAAATCCTCTAGGGTGAGAACATTTACCTCCATTCCCATGTTAATAAAAATATTACTCAGAGCCACCCATCTACAAAAGCATTAAAGATAATATCCTTGTCATAATAAAGGTTGTGTGGAGGAAGGTTGGCATGAAAAAATACCTCTCACACCCTTTACTAGTGCGTGGTACCTTCTCATGTAACCATTCTCCTTGCAAGGGAATGATATTATCTTTCCTTAAATTTTTGCATACTTCTCTAACCTCATCTTGATCCTTTAGTGGAGCCTTAGGATTCTTCCTTTTCTATAATTGTCTTGACTACTCTTTCAGGAACTGGATCTCCCCTTGTAGACTTTGAATCACATCCATGGTTTCTTGATACACCTCCTTTTGATGAGTAGGGTCCAGATATTTTCCATACACCACCTCTTCTCTAATAACCTGTGGTATTTTTCTTGGTACTTCCCTTAGGCACACAGCCTTAGCTCACGTCATAACTAGTATCGGTTCTAGTTCTGATGCACATGCCACCCTTGGCATCTGTTATGAATCGTTCTTATTTATACTCACCATCCTGGTGCATTTTTCTTCTCGGTTTTGCTTTCTCATGTGCTCAAATAACTTCGGGCACTCCTCATACTTGTGCTTCTTTCCATAGTGCTCTGTAGACCCAGGTTGTAGCAGGTTTCTCATGGGAACTCACTTCTTCCTTTTGGTAACCAAAAACATGAAATCCTCCTCTAAAACATCTCCCACTTTCACCACCATATAGATGTCCTTCATAGTGATGACCATCATTCTTGGAATTACTTGCAAGGCTAATTTGGTGCACACCAATATCAATGACATCATGTATCTAGTCAATTAACCTAAAATCCTTAGTGTCATGGGTATTAGAGGTACATATCTTATAATAGCATGACACATTCTTACGGATCACGCTCTACAAGAGTGGTAACATACTTGCATCATGATATTTGTGGTAAATTACATAATCCACTATCATGGTGCATACAGATCTCTAGGGACAACTTTCCTTTGTATGCCCCTCCACCTCAAAATATGTGCATTGTAGACCATTGTGAGTCTCATGTGCCAAGTTCATAGATAGATTATCTAGCTACTTCAACATTGAAAAAATTGAGCCTCAATGAAGGGGATAACATGGTATCAATGCTTCGATGGCCTTAATGCATAGAGCATCCTCTAAGGCCTTGTTATCCAAAATTCACCCCCCCCAGGGTAATTTTGATAACATGCATCAGAATATTCAAGTCCCAGGCACATTGATTGATTCAGAGAAAACATCATGTTTCTGAGGTTCTCTCAGATATTTTTCTAACTCTCCTATCCAAGCTGAAAAGAGCAAGCTCTAAGAAAATGCAAAAAAAAAGTTGTAGAAGGCAAGAAGGTTGATCCAGAAAAAATGGTGAAAATCGGCTAAGTCCTAGTCCTAGGAGCAATTGGGACATCTGGGACAAAAAGGTGCGGATCGGCCGAAAAGCCTCCAAGCAGCCCAAATAGCATTTGGGACAAGTGGGACAAGCTGGGACAAATGCCGGTTACGGCGGGCGCGAAATGCCGGTTCAACCGAGAGGAAAAATTGGGAATCCGCCGAATCGGCCAATTGGGCCTCAAGCTCCAAGCCCAAATCAACATTTGGGACAAGTGGGGAGTAAAAGGCGCGAATGCCGAAGTGAAATGAGAGCAAAAATTGGCCAAGCATTGCCGAGGGTCACCATTGGGACATCTCGGGACAAAAAGGGCGCCGAGTGAAATCAAAGCACAAAGCGATGCAAAACAAAGTGGACAAAAAGAGCGGGCCAAAAAGCGGTGAAATGAGAATCAAGCACAACGCACGTGTCACAAGGAAACAAAGTGGGACAAGTCGAGAAAGGGCAAGTTATCGAGCCGAACCGAACCAATGAAATGGCGCCACGTGTCCAAGTTTAAGGGGCCCACAAGCAATTTCAAAAGGAAAGCCCATGAAAGATGGAGGAGAGAGAATTGCTTGTCTAATCAGCACGTGCCACGTGTCATCCGGATGGTGAAGAGCGGAAAACATTTTAAAATTCGTTTTGATCATTCGCGTGCCCTAAATCTTCGGACGATCGCCATATCTTTTGATCCGAGCTCGGATTTCCACGTTCTTTATATCAACGGAAAGCTGTTGAGATGGTCTACATGATTCTGGGATCAATCTCGAGTTTTGGTGTAGTATGAAGAGAGAAAATCGAGAAACAGATCTGACATGTGGTAATGGCCAGAAGTGACCTTTCAACAACCCGTTTTAATGCTAATGGGTCGCATTCTTCTTCTGCACGGCCAGAAGTGACATTTTAGCGGCCAAATTAATACAAATGGGTCGCATTCTCCTCCAAAATCACTCAAAGTGGTAGGTTATGGGTTGGTAAGGTATCCCATGCCATTTTAATGCATTGGCATTCAATGAGGAATGGGCTTGCACATCTTCCCATGTTTCGTCTCCGGGATCGACCCATGCAATGTAAAAGCCGATTTGGCTCAAAAAAAAAAAGTTGTTCATTCTTTTCGCTCTGCGCCTCCCTTCTTTTCTTCTCTAGGGTTGAAAATGGAGTTCAAACCTCCTCCCTTGCTCGTAATGGCGTTTTTGCCTTTACTAATGGAATGATGTTCTCAGGCAAACTGGAGCAACAAAACGTGTTTTGTGATGAATCATCCATCCTTCCTCATTTTTTGCTTGTCCTCTCTCGCCTCTCTTCATTGCAGGTATTTGTGCATGTTTGAATGTTCATTGCAGGTTTGGAGCTGTGTTCATGGAGTTTTGGGACATTTTCTCGTGTGAAATCTATCCTTGGGCCTCGTGATGCATCTTTCCATCCTTCCATCATTGCTCACCTCTCTTTGTCCCATGGCAGTTTTGATAGATGTCCAACATTCTCCTTCTCTGGTGTATCACCGTTTTAGTGTAGGCTTTTGCTGTTTTTTTCCTCTCTCTCTCTCTCTGTCTCCTTGGCATGATTAGATTAGGATTAGATTAGCTTGCTCGCACCGGAATAGCTTGTGGCAGTAGTTTAGGAGCAGAACCAGCCTTCTCTCGGAGATTCCTCTCTCGCCACAAGTCCCCACACTTGAGAGAGGTTTCCATGTTGTGCAATCACACTGGATGCCTGAACATCAACCTAGAAGCCTGATGTGCGTCCAGGGGTGCTGTGATTTTGCACTAACAGTTTTGGCACGCCCGGTGGGACCTTAGAGGTCTTTCACTTCATCTTTTGCAGGTTGGTGTGTTCCTGTGAAGATTTCAGCCTTTGGAGGCACTTACAAACACATCTGGCAACTCCATCTGATCAGCAACCCATTTCTCTGAGCTTGCAGACCCGTTTCCATACATTTTCATCCATCTTTCTTTCCATCCCTTTCATTCTTTTCCATTCCATGAAGTTGTGCAATCATGACTTCATTTCCATCATGGATTTCACATCAACAACAGCAGTATATTCCACCTCCAACACGTTTTACAAATCCTCCAGATCAGCATGCATACTCATATGAACAGCAGTGCCAAAGTCAGTTTGGCAATGGAGCTTTCCAAGAGCAAGAGTGTGCATACAATGAAGACCATCAGATCCAAGATGCTGGTCTGTTGGAGAAAATCCAAAAGATGGAGGTGGGGATGGTGCAGTCCAGGGCTCAAGCACAAATGAAAGCTTTTGGAATCGGTTATGGAGCACCCTGTCCATGGGTGGGACCTTTTCCAAGGCATTACAGCCCTCAGGAGAAGCTTGACTTCATGATTGCAATGCTGCCTTTGCTTGCACAATGGACAGCAGAAATAGAGGCCTACAGACTTGTTGTTGAACAACCTTGTCAATGGGTAAGTTCTACACCATCATCTGGTTTTTCTCTTTCCATTACTCAAGCAGCATCATCTCATTTAAACTCCTCATCTGCTGTCCCATGTGTTGAATCCATCCCTCCATCCCCTAGTCTTCCACCCCATCTCGATTCTTCTTTTCTTTTCCCTTCCAAACAGTCATCCCCTCCACAAGAGCTAACTGAAATACCCCCTCCTCCAAAGAAACAAGAGGTTTTCACCCTCCACCACCACACAAAATTGTCAAATCAGTTGAGTTTCAACCTATCCCTCCTCTTGCATTCCCAATTCCATGTGGGAAAGAAGAAATTGAAAAAATCAGTCATCAAGGACAACAAGAGGAAGAGCCAAAAAGAAAAGAAGTGACAGACAGTCTGAAGAGTTGGGCTCTTAGATTTGGGATGACAAAGATCCCCTTGATGGTTAAGCCTACAAAAGAGGCTGAGGTTGAACAAATGGTGGTGAGGACTGATTTTGTTGGAGAAGAAGATCTTGCAGTCCCAACTTGTCCTCTAGAGCAACAAATTGAAGAGTTTGACTTGACAAACTTCATGCTGGAGGAGGAGTTCAATCAAGAGCAAGATTCTCTTCAAACATTGGAGGAAGGAGAAGCTGCTCCAAATCCAAAAGAAGAGGAGCACAATCTAGCTGTGGAGGAGAAAAGTGCAGATCCAAGGGCTTTGAGCACAAAGCAGGCTACAGGAGAACCTTCAGTTCTTCTTTCTACTTCACCTCTCTCAAGTTCTAATACTGAAAAGGAGTTTGATCTCTCAAACTCAATATTGGAGAGTGAAGGAAACCATGGTGGTCAAGTTGCAGATCAAGAGGACACCATGGAGGAAGTTGAAAAAGAACAGCGGGACAACAATGAGGCAGTTTACCTGTCAGTTTTGGAGGACTGTTTTGATGAAGAAGAGCCGGTTGAGTTTTCACCATTCTCTCTTTCATCATCCACATTCCAAACACAAGAGTCTGCTGTCATGAAGGAGAGCATTCATTTACAGCAGCTCGCATCTTATAAAGCAGCCCTTTGGAACAAAATTGGAAGATTTAAATCTTCCATGTTCTTCATCGAGGAAGAGAAAGGATGTAAGAATTTCACCATTTCTTCCACATCATCCATTCAAGAGGGTCTACAAGAAGACTCCATTCTGGAGTTGAAAATCACAAAGAATGGGCATATCAAATGGATCAGACCTTGCCCAATCAGGTATTTGGCTTCATTGGAGCCAAAGGAGAAGCCACAACCAGTCATGCTTGCTTCTGAGCATGAGGATGAGCTACAAAGAACCAAGGATCAGCTGCCATACCTCCCCAATCCAAATGCAGAGCAACTAAAAGAGGTATTGGATTTTTCAGTTGATACCTTGATGATTTGGATAGAAGACCAGCTTCTTGTTGATTTTCCATCCATCCAAACAGCCATGATCAGTGCCAAATCAATTGCATGGCTGCCAATTTTGAAGAAAGGAAGCTATTTCTCACAACCAGTTGTAGGGTTTGTTTAGCTTGCCTTTGCTTCCAGCTAGAGTAGAGTAGGTAGATTTGCTTTCAGTAGAAGAAGTGCTTGTGCACACTCTGCATGTTCCATTTGGGGCATGTATGATTTTCAGTTTTGTACATAGTTTTGGTGTTGCTGGTTTTGCTCTTGCACAGTTCTTTTCAGTGGTTTTGGTGAGAACAACTCCATGTCCGGTGGGTTTCAAGTGGCTCAGAGGGAGGTTTTCAAAGTTCAGATCAGTTAGCAGGTTACAACTCATGACTCCATGCCCAATGGATGCTTCAGGCTACTGATCATTCATCTAGCAGGCAGATGACCCCGCTGAGTCGCCAAATTGTTATCCAAAATTCACCCCCCCAGGGTAATTTTGATAACATGCATCAGAATATTCAAGTCCCAGGCACATTGATTGATTCAGAGCAAACATCATGTTTCTGAGGTTCTCTCAGATATTTTTCTAACTCTCCTGTCCAGGCTGAAAAGAGCAAGCTCTGAGAAAATGCAAAAAAAAAAAGGTTGCAGAAGGCAAGAAGGTTGATCCAGAAAAAATGGTGAAAATCGGCTAAGTCCTAGTCCTAGGAGCAATTGGGACATCTGGGACAAAAGGCGAAAACAAATAGCATTTGGGACAAGTGGGGCCGAAAAGCTCTCAAGAGGAAAAGCCAAAATAGCATTTGGGACAAGTGGTGGTGTAAGTCACGCAAATGGGCGGCGCGAAATGCCGGTTCGACTAAGAGAGGAAAAATTCGCCAATCAGTGAAATCAACAAAGGGTCAAACAAATTGGGACATCCGGGACAAAAGCGAACCGGCCGAACAAGGTGAAATCAGCACAAACAAATCAAACAAAGTGGGACAAGCGGGCCAAAAGGCGCGAACCGCCGAACCAGGCGAAATCAAGACAAAACATCCAAACAAAGTGGGACAAGGGGACAAGAAGAAAGGGGTCACAAGGAGAAAATCGAAGGTTTGAAGCGCCGAAACCGAACCAATGAAATGGCGCCACATGTCCAAGTTTAAGGGGCCCACAAGCAATTTCAAAAGGAAAGCCCGTGAAAGACAGAGGAGAGAGAATTGCTCGTCCAATCAGCATGTGCCACGTGTCGTCCAGATGGCAAAGAGCGGGAAAACATTTTAAAATTCGTTTTGATCTGTTCCGTGCCCTAAATCTTCAGATCGCCATATCTTTTGATCCAGAGCTCAGATTTCCACGTTCTTTATATCAACGGAAAGCTGTTGAGATGTTCTACATGATTCTGGGATCAATCTTGAGTTTTGGTGCAGTCTGAAGAGAGAAAATCGAGAAACGGATCTGACGTGTGGTAATGGCCAGAAGCGACCTTTCAACAACTCGTTTTAATGCTAATGGGTCGCATTCTTCTTCTGCACGGCCAGAAGTGACATTTTAGCGGCCAAATTAATACAAATGGGTCACATTCTCCTCCAAAATCACTCAAAGTGACAGGGTATGGGTTGGTAAGGTATCCCATGCCGTTTTAATGCATTGGCATTCAATGAGGAATGGGCTTGCACGTCTTCCCACGTTTTTGTCTCCTGGGCTCGACCCATGCAATGTAAAAGCCAGATTTGGCTCAAAAAAAAAAGTTGTTCATTCTTTCTGCTCTACCCTCCCTTCTTTTCTTCTCTAGGGTTGAAAATGGAGTTCAAACCTCCTCCCTTGCTCGTAATGGTTTTTTCCTTTTACTAATGGAATGATGTTCTCAGGCAAACTCTCGGAGCAACAAAACATGTTTTGGGATGCATCCGTCCATCCTTCCTCATTTTTTCCTTGTCCTCTCTTGCCTCTCTTCATTGCGCAGGTATTTGTGCATGTTTGAATGTTCATTGCAGGTTTGGAGCTGTGTTCATGGAGTTTTGGGACATTTTCTATGTGAAATCTATCCTTGGCCTCGTGATGCATCTCGTCCATCCTTCCCATTGCTCACCTCTCTTTGTCCCATGGCGTTTTGATAGATGTCCAACATTCTCCTTCTCTCGGTGTATCACCATTTTAGTGTAGGCTTTTGCTGTTTTTTTTCTCTCTCTCTCTCTCTCTCTGTCTCCTCGCATGGTTAGATTAAGATTAGATTAGCTTGCCCGCACCTGGAATAGCTTGTGGCAGTGTAGTTTAGGAGCAGGAACCAGCCTTCTCTCGGAGATTCCTCTCTCGCCACAAGTCCCCATGCTTGGAGAGAGGTTTCCATATTATGCAATCACATTGGATGCTCGAACATCAACCTAGAAGCCCGATGTGCATCCAGGTGGTGCTGTGATTTTGCACTAACAGCCTCTCACATGGGGTCGTGAAAGTCTTGTGTGAAATTTATATTCTAAATAGTTGTTATCAATCCTCCATTAAACCACTAAACATGATGAGAGGGGTGACTATCATATGATAGATTTAATAAGAGAGTCTTGAAATGCGTGTCATACTCCTACTCTCTCATCCCCTGATAGCCGATTTAATAACGAGATAGTCTCAACCAAGAAGGCATGTGGTGTCAATCCACACTCTATCCGATCTCTCTACTTATCCCTTGATCTCCTTCGATTGTGTTGATGCTCTTATTCAAACGCGGGATATGGAACTCAACCAAGAAGGCATTTTGTAGCGTGGTGTAATCCATATCTATCGATGGGGTAATATTTTCAATGTATGAATGCATCATCCTCTGCAATGTGGAAACTAACTTTCCTTCTACTCGAGGTACCGATCCCCTTCACACGCCATAATAGCTCACACACGTGTATATGACCTACAACATCCTCAACACATTTCTAGTATGGTAGATGCAAATACATATTGAAAAACACTTCCTAAGGTGGTTAAGGCCATTGTCCACCCGATCCAAAACCTTGATTCCTCTCGGTGTTGCCTCTACCACTAGATTCACTAGATCCACTAGGTCTTGAGCCTCCTAATCCACTAGACCCTCAAAATATTCCATCTCCACCAATTCCTCGAGCTCCTACACCACAGGATCCACCTCCTATAGCTGGTAAGGTGCTTGAAGTGGTCGTGCGTAATGCTCCCAACATCCCACCGAAATGCACGTCAATAGTTTGTGATACTACACTACTACCATATGTATGTCTCGCACCAATCCCAGATGTGATACCCAAGCTTTGTGTACTTATGATTTGCCCAAATGTTTTTGAGACAATATTCCTCTAAACACAGGAAATGATTGTGCAACCATAGATGTACCAAATGAGAAATTATATCTCTTAGGTGTAGATCGATAACTCCCACCAACACCAACTATGTTAGCAATAATTATCTCTTCATTTATAAGAGCAAGTACCAAGGGTTGGTCACAAGGTGGATTCAGATGCGTGACGATGGATTTCTTTTCTCTAAGAAAAAACTCTCATCAAAAGTCAAAGGGATCTCTCTTCGTGCTTGCCGAGGTGGGGTAGTACAGACATATCGGGATCCACATCCTCCATGCGAATCTCAATTCCTTCCTAAAACTTCTACCTCCATAAATCCATCACTCCCATAACCTCACATTGTCTAGCCAACTCCCTTTCATGCACTTCACTATACTTGATTTGTCTCTCCTCTCTTTTTCAACCGTAATTTCTGCCATCTTCCTACACCCTAGATTCCTCACCCAATGCACAAAGAAGATTATCTGGCCATATGGAATGCTTCCAAACTTAGTGTAATGAGAAGGATCTTCATAGCTAAAGGTATAACATGTAAAAATGATCCTCTAGGTTCCTTTAAGAACTCAAACTCAAGCAACCTCAGGACAAGAATATGTAGAAATAGCATATTCCAGGGTATAACTAGTCAAAAATATCTTCCGACAATGATCAACAACATGCATCCAAGTCGATCAACAACTTGCATCCTCTAATATTCATCTTGGTTCCACACACAAGATCTATAGTACCAACTTGATCTAGATGCATATGCTGAAATCCATTCATATAGCTCTACTAGGAAGCAACAAAAGAAGGTCTCATACAACTCATGATACAAGTGCTCTTCTACCCATTTTTGTGCATCGAATCAAGTACAAGACTAAATATTTGAGTAAACTCATCCTCCATGATCTTAAACCATACTTTGACACTATCCAAGGTCAAACACTTTGTCATCAAACATCATTCTCATAACAACATTGAAAATAGGTCCCGAAAATAGAACCAAGATATAGTCATATTTCTATCCACTCACTAAGTTTCTAATCCCGTGCGTGCCTTCCTATCACCCAAGTGGGTGTTGGGTGCTCACCTAATCCATGCACAAATTTTGAGCCCCTCCTTTATGTGAGAATTGTGAGAAGATAATGTCATCGATAAATACCGGATGCGGAAAAGTAAATGTTCATGCATTCATTCTTAAAAGCATAGGATTAGTTTTTACAACAATATACCCATTCAAATAAAAAGAGAAACATCATATAAAGAACAAATGTGATTCTTAACATAAAGAAAATACATTATGGTTTGCACCCATGAGCAGATATTCAAATATGAGTCACATATTCATAGTGATTAGGATTTAAGTAACCACATATCATTAAAAGAGAGATATGACTTATGTATCATAATTCATATATATGCTTCCCCTATTACAACAATCTTGTAGACCCATCCCATTAACATGATAACATTCATACAATCCTCTAATGAGAACCCCAGATCCTAGAACCTCCTTATATTTTCTATAGAGCTTCGCTTTTCATCCTCTCTATGATGGTCATGATGCTTCTCTCTTTCTCGACCATCCCTTCATCTACCCAAGAATATCTATATATAGGTTTAGCACCAATCACCATGCCTTCCTTCAAGAGAAAATAATTTTCCAAGTGTCTACGTGGTCTTCCAATGGAGCATGATTATTTTTATCTAAGCTCTCCACTCTTTGTAATTATGTCTTTCGAAAACCTTCCATGTTGTAGTGCCCACTTCCCTTCGACACCTTTTGATATTGATCATGACAACCGTCGAATATATTAAGGAAATTATTATAGTTTTGTTTTAATATGATGTTAGATATTTGATCATGGATTTATATTGACTTTGATTCTTAGATGATGCATGATGATTATTAGAGACACTTTATATGTTGATAATGTTATACTATGGACATGGTTATATGATGGATGTTGTTTGGACTTGTGATATTTGGATATTGTGAGTAGCCCTAGAAATGGAAAATTATTAGAGGATGATATAGTTGTTGATAAAAGTATAATGATATTGTTAGATTGCTTTGATGTTGTTGTGATTCATATATCTAGATGATTTTGGAAATTTAATTATATTTATATTATTTTGGATGTTCGATATGGCCATGAGGCCATAGGTATTTGTGTTTTTCAGTTAAAATATAACAACAAACATCGGGGATTAGAGACCAACCACATTGGAATTCTAGATGAATTCAACAAGGTCACCATGGCAACTAGTTTTGTTTGTAGGTGTGTTTATTAGTGTTAGGGATTCCCATGGGGATCACCTTTAAATGTGACTAAGGTATTTTATGTTTTTCTTTTATTTGGTCCCTTTCTGTTTAATGTTTGCATGTGTTTATTTTTATGGTGGATTTACCTCTTTCATTATTTAATTAATGTGGGGTTAATATTGTGAGTAATCATATTGTTTAGTTATTTAATTAAAAGATGTCATAAGAATGTAATTAATAGAGTTGTTGGCCTTGAATTAAAGTGTTGTACGAATATTATAGACACCTAAAATATGCTTACACTTAGTATTTCATGCAATCCAATCAATTAATGACACTTCATTAAATCCCAATACTTCACTTCATTCTCGAATGCCCATTCACGACACTCTTTCGGTTGTATTCCTCCTATAATCAACTTATTTGGCTAATATCTCTCTTATTAGCTAAACATTCCTCCTTCTACCTTTATACACACACCCAATTCCCTTGAGAAAGCAAAAGAAAGCACATATTCTTGCACTAAAATCCGTTTTCCATTCTCAAGCCCTCCATCATCCATCTTGAAGAGCTAAGCCTCACACCCAAGAATTCTTGAAGGATCGTAGCAAACAATATTGTTCATTGCTATTGGACTACATAGGTCCATTTGATTTAATTAGGAAATTTAGAAGAATAGAGTTCTTAATTTGCATTTTTTTTATTTCACTATTTCAAAGTTATAATGCTAGTGTAGGCCTTGTTCATTTCTTCATCTTGATGGTACTATTTCTTGTTTCTAGCTAGGTTAGGGAACTATTTTAGGTGGTAGTTCTTGCTTTCAATATAACTTAGGAAAAAGAATACATGTACACATTTGGCATGCCTGGTGGGACACTTAGTCCCATGGCATTTTAGTTTAAGTTTCATTGTTTTGGCTAACTTTTGATATGCACATGTAGTAATTAATGTCCATTTTATTGGAATTTTTTCTCATTTGATATGTGTAACCTCATGTTCATAGCCATAATTTTAATGGGTTATTTCCATTCTTAAGATAACTTGTCAAAATTTGAGATATTGTGAGTTTTCTTGTGTTTGTTGCTTTGTATTTTGGTTGCAAGTCTAGTATAAGCACATTTTTATGGGCGTAGGCACGGTTTTCATGGCATGTGCACACCGATAAAATATTTTACTCTATTTTTCGACCCTACCGCATGCACGCTAACCCCGGCACACACACCCTAACTAACACGTAGGTGTACTAACCTAGGTGCAGACATCATTTCATATTGTACCTTCACTACATTCTGAAACCTATCAGATCGGTGCACACACCCTAACCAGAGCGCACATGTTGTTTTAGTGGTGCAAACATGTTTTCTCAGTAAAGCAGTTGTTTTATCTGTTTTTTTTCTATTTTTCATCGGAGTGGCGCATACACTGTTTTTGTGGTACACACGCCTCTCTGGTGGCGCAGGCACTTGGTGAGTCAAAAAAATCCGCAGAGTGGCCCATACGTTGTTTTTTTGGTGCATATGTTGTTTTCATGGTGCATACATCTCTCGGGTGGCACAGTGCCTTTGTGAGAAGAAAAAATGTTAAGTGGCACATACGCCCTAACCCATGTATAGGTGCTAAAAAAGGGGCGCAGGTTTCCTTTTATATTTTTGAAATTAAGGTGTTGATGTGCTAACATTCTTGTAGATTTATCTAATCATATATTTGTCTTTGCGTGCTATTTTTTAAATGTTTGTATCTCGATTAGATAATAGTTTGAGTTGTTTACTTATAGGATTAAGATCACGTATGCTCTTCCCTCACGTCCCTTGGGGTGATCTTGGGAATCGAAACAAATCTTAAGTCCTTTTGATGCTTTGAGGTTGTTAGGAATATATGATTTGGAATTGGTTAAACTTGGTGTAGTTGAGTTAATTTTTTTTTCCATTTGATATATTTTTGGATTTTGAAGACATCATGTATGCTCTTCTCTTGCGTCCTTGGGTGATCTGGAGAATCAGAAATGGTGCCTTCTCTTTTTTATGGAAAACTACTAAAAATCGTCATATAGGACCAAAACACCATCGCTTGTCAAAGAATGGAGGAATCAAAATAAAAGTCAAAAACTACTAATACAGTTGTTTTGCAGGTTGCCAAAAGGTGTTTCGAGAAAACCACGCCTAATTAAACAAGATAAAAAGAACAACATATTCAAAACACTATATTGTAGGTTTTGGAAAGGGTATGTCCCTCTCCGCTCAACTGGAACATAACCCCTTTGGCATAATGCCTTAAGCTACAACAATGGGGGTGGTTCCATGAACCCCAAAGTAGTCCACGCAAGAGGGAACCTTGTGGATGAAACGGGAAGTGCTATACACTACCTACTTGACTAGTGATTCCTTTGTGAGATAGCATTAAATTTTTACCTATGCAACCCTTTTAAGTACACAATTAGATGCATGTGATGCCCACTGTGCTTAAAGGGGGAAAAGTTGATATACTCCCAAATTAGTCAATGTGAATTTTTAGGTAAATCGTCCCGCTCATGGATAATATTTGTAGCACCTAGGACGACGAGAACCACCTAGGAAAATATACTTTGGCTAGGAGCCCACTTTGACCATTCTAAAAACTGTGTTGAGTTGTGAGCCATCATTTTCATCACGAAATGTGTGACGCGTTACTCTGGCCTAGTTCTTCACTTACCTTAAGGTAAGGTGAAACTCTGCCAAAGTAAAGCCAACATTTTTCACCCCCATTTTGATCTGCCTCCTTCACCTTCTTTTGACACTTTGTTGATCAAAGGAAGGGTGACTACCTTTGTGTTACCAATCAATTGCTTTTGCCACTTTTTTGTCCATTTACGCCCATCCATGTTTGCGGCTAGGTAAGTTAAACGTCTAAAGTGTGTGGAGGCGTATTTATATCATTGGTAGCCTTTGTGATCTTGATACCCATGTCAAGATCGTCATCATAGTTAGGTTTGATTCATCATTTTATCTCCCTTTGACATGTTATCTCGTTTGCATTATCTTGACATAATTAAGATACTTATGTCATGTTCCTCGTAAACATGATATAAGTTTCCGCATTGTGGCGTTACGTTCCCCATGTTTTAATACATCCTTAGTACACTTTGACTTATTTTGAATTCAAACATTGTCCTAAATCTTAAAAGGTGTCACTTACTTGGTTTTGCGTCATTTCGATACCACTTTGACACTAATATCTCACTTCTCCGTGAAGCTTGATAGACATTTCCAATTGGTGTGGTTACCGGCTTACATTTGTAAGCCCCACCCTTTAACATTTACATCTTGTTGGTTGTTGAACTTGTCGTGGTATCCTTTTATTGGGATTCACATCTACCCTTTGTTAATATGTACGCCTTGTTCATTTCAAGCTTGACATAAATATTTACATCGTGTTGATCACCTTTACATCAAACTTTACACACACATTTTTATATGGTGTATTTACTTGTTGATTGGCTTTGTGTTTCACACTTTCATGATTGTTCCTTATGATTATTCATTCATAAAAATTATTTTATCGACAATTCCTTTTTATCTCATCGATATTACATCATCACGATGTCTATTTTCCTTAGACATTCGTGCCGTAAAATCATGCACACATATCAATACTTACGAAATGTCTAGTTGGTTATCCTTATCCTACCAAAATCAACATGTCACTTCCTTCCCTTTGAAGGAGTTCCGTCACACTATCTATATCTAGACATTTGTGCTAAAAACAACGCCAATATGACTAACTATCGTGTGGTTCCCCATACTTACAAAAATAAGGAACCTAGGTTTAGAAATTCAAATCAAAAGATTCCCATTACAAATAAACCTCGATTGGTTCTTCGTGCTAGACAGCCCATATGGGTAAGTCGTTCCCCACCTTCATCTCATAGTCAAGTGGTATGATTTGGACACTTCTGATCCAAATTATCATTTGCATTCCCCCTGTTCTTCTAATTCTAATCAAAACATTTCCTCTTCTTCGAGGATTCCAATCCAAATATTTCCTTTAAATCCTCTCGAGGATTCAGATCTAAACTACTATTTGGATTGAACCAATTTAACTCCAAATTCATCTAATGTGACTCTTATGTCATGGTCCTCCCTATCTTCCCAGGAACCTCTTCATCGTACATTTAATATGACTCTATGTCATGGTCCTCCCTTTCTTCGCAGGACCTATTTTATCACCACCTCAATGATGTCTTCTTCCTTTAAAGATATGTGTGACTCTAAATCTCTCCAAGCAAACATCTAATACAATTCTGGAATCATGGTCCTCTCTTTCTTTGTAGGACCCTTGTTATTATTCATCCAATGTGATTATTGAATCACGGTCCTCCCTTTCTTTGCAGGACCTTCTTCATCAATCACCCCCAATAAATCTTCCTTCTTTGAAGATTCATGTGACTCAAAGTCCTTTGAGTCAAACATCTGAATTGACCCATGCATCGCAATCTATAGACTTTGGACTTAATCCTACTAGTTTACAAATGATATACCATCGTATAGGTAGGTCCACACCACCTTCTTCTACTCCTGAGACATCTAGCTACACATCTTCTTCGTCTCTCACGTCATCTTCTTCTATTAATCATCATCAAACATCTTCTAAGTCTTCCACACCAAGTGAACCTCTTTCTTCCAATCAACCCCTGGTGGTCAATCAACAACTCATACTGATTGACCTCTTTGAGAATGAAGAAACAATCAGGACATTTATAGGGGCACATGAAGATATTCCTTTAGAAGATTACGAGAAAGGATTCTCTTTAGACTTCGATGCGCCCACATATTCTGAGAAAAATGTTGATTACTTTTATCAAGAAACAGAGGAAAAGCCTCAAATCATGCAACTTGATCCTCCTCTTATTCTTCCATCTTCACATTCTTCATTAAGTGAGGAAACTCCTAGGTCTTACATTGATCCATGACCTATCTTTATCATCACCCAATCACTCCTTGTCTATCATAATTCCTCAATCACAATCTCTTATGGGGTCAACACCAAGTATCCCTTCATCTTCGTCTAGGTGTGGGTTACCTTCTAGTAGCCCTTCCTCTACTATTTGTGGGACATTTTTGAGTAGCCCACTATCTTCTATTCTTGGGGAACGTCTAACTAGCCCCTTGTCTTCTAGGTATGGATCACCCCGGGTATTCCATCATCTTCTATTCTTGGGCCACATCCTAATAGCCCATTATCTTACATCTATGGGTCACGTCCTAGTAGCCCTTCTTCTTCTATTCTTGGGCCACATCTTAGTATCCCTTTGTCTTCTATCTATGGGTCATGTCCTAGTAGCCCTTCTTCTTCTATTCTTGGGCCACATCTTGGAAGCCCTTCATCATCTTCTATCAGTAGCGTGCCTCTCCCAGTAGCCCCTCCTCTTCAATTCTTGGACCATATCCATTTCATCCATCACATATTTCTTCTATCAATGGTTGTGGCAAGCCCATGGTCATTTATCACATTAGTTATAAATGTCCACGTTCACTTTCTTCTCCTTCTCGGGATTAGACAAGTCACACGTTAGCTTATAAGAAACCCAAACAATTTCTTAATCAAGCTTAGATCAAAACTATAAAGAGCTCTATAGCTCCCAATAAATCAAACAATCTCAAAATTCTAAATCAATCGCGATTCAAGAATGCACACCAACGTAACCATCAAGTATGGTGCAAAGTGTGTAAACCTCTAGATGGGGAATTAAATCTCCCACATATGAAATCCATGTTTTCAGAACAAATCACAGTCATTTATTGAGTGTGAACTCACCTCAATCATCGAGATTGGGGATAATATCACTCTCGATAAACAAACGTGCCTAGTCTCCCTTATTAAGGAAGTTGCAAACATTATTGTTGGATCTTACCACACAGAGTGACTTTGTTAGTCCCAACCTCTTAAAACTGTCAAAAATCTAAAAATAAAAACAATTCAAAAATACAAAAACATTGAGAAAACACAACAAAAATCAAAGGTACAAAGATCAAACATTGCAATCAGGTATTGTGTACACATGGATGTTTCTTTCTTCCCTTCCTTGCTATTTTTCTGCAAGTCTCCCTACCATTTTCATCCCTTCAATGATGTTTTGGTTAGCTTATTCACATGCATTTTGTGAAATTTATCTCTATGGTATCCATTTGACCTTGGTCTTTTATCACCTTGGTAAATTAAAGAACGACTAACCTCTTAGAGATCCTAACACATTCACCATCTAATAAACTTGTTGCGAAGAACTTTTGGACATATTTTTTGACGCTAGCCAATTTCATCATCACAATCACTTCCACCTCCTTCCATCAAGCCATCAGTGGTTCTTAAACCCCTTGTCAAACAAGAGATCTAAAATAAGTTTTCAGAAAGCAAAATAATCAAAATCAATCAAAAATCAAAAGCTAAAAGCTACAAAGCAAAATAAAATTGATATATTACTCTCTCTTGGGGTATTTCCAATAGTCTCTATGGGGGATATGGATGCCTGACTGGTAGTAGAGAAATTTTGCAATTATAATCAAATGCATCTCTGTCAGGGCTATGGATGCTTGGCTGGTAGCGGAGTAATGTACGACTATCCTTTCACCATCTATTCACAAAATCACCTTTCAAAATCAATCATTCCTACACATTGGCTAGGGTATCTTCAATTTTTGTCTATTAAATCTCCCTTCAATAGGTAATAAATTCCATGTGCACACACTGGATCTCTATGAGTAAACAGGATTAGTTTGTTACCAAGTGTCTTTTTTGGACCTTGTTCAGACTCTTATTCTAGTCCATATCTTGTCTCATGATTTGTGCCTTTGGCTAATCACTTCTTCATCATGAGGCTTCTAAGATACATTCATATCATTCACATCATTCTTCTACTTCATTCAAAACATCCATGTGTATAAGATTACCTTTTTGCCATGTTTTCGAGACACCTTTTTCCCCTTTCACAAAAGCAATCTTCTCCTTCCTTTATATCATGTGCTTTTAAGCTAACTTACATTGGGGGCATCCTTGCTTCTTCCGAGAACTTCATTGGTTTACGTTCACCATCATTTTGAACCTATCCATAATGGCCTTAGGTCCCGCTTCTACCTGTGAATAGTTTACCTTTGAATACTCCCACATAATCGCTAGGAATTTTTACATCTTCTCCTTTCTCATACGCACATGGCCTTATTCCCTTGTACATCTCATCTATCGCTAGGGCATCCACGCTTCCTTGTCTTCCTATACATAGTTTCAGAAAACTTTCAAAATCATCAAAAACATTCAAATATGTTCAAAAAATCATTAAAAAAATTCAAATATGTTATAAAAATCATAAAAACATTCAAATATGTTAGAAAAATCATAAAAAACATTCAAATATGTTAGAAAAATAACAAAAACATTCAAATATGTTAGAAAAATCACAAAAACATTCAAATATGTTTCAGAAAACTTCTAAAAATTGAAAATCATCCTACAAAATGTTGCTCTTTGGTTCTCACCTATCCATGTGCACGACTCACGGATCATCTTGATCTACCTCCATCAACAAAAGTTAGGTTTCTTACTTTGTCTATACTCTGGGGCACAACAAGTTGCCTCGGTCTTTGTTTTGTAGTGCACATTTCTTATTCATCAGACTCAAAGTGTCCTCTATTTTCCCTTTGTATGTATCATTTCTTGGGGCACCATCATTAACCCTTGTCCTTAATTCCAATAGGTTGGAACTGAAGCTTAAAAAAAACATGCTATTTGTTTCTCTGTTAGGTTTAGCTTGTTTACTTTCTCATATTGCATTGCATTATGTATGTTGCATGGAGTTAGGCATATTTTACTTTCTCGTATTGCATTGCATTTTGTATGTTGCATGGAGTTGGTGTTTTTAGCAATGGACATTTGTTTGTATATGGTTTTTCATGTCATACTACACTTTTTTCATTCTTTTTAATAAGGACCGATGATGAAGATCACTAGCAATATGATGAAAAATAAAGTTTTTTAAAAGGCACTAGATGGATGGTAGCTCATGCCCTCTTCCTCATGCACCTTTTCTTCTATATCCCCTTTCTTGTCTTCTTCTCCACACTATTCTTTCTTATGTTCACTCTTTCTATCATCTTATAGATCATCAATTGAGTTCTTCTATCACCCCATCAACAATCGAGGGGCATCCTTCATTATTCTCATTTTTCTTCTATCCCTTTAATATTTTCCACTTGATTATGCTTGTCTAATTTCTTTGAAGTGACATCGCTTACATCACCCCAAAGAGGGAAAATGTAGACACCTAAAATATACTTACACTTAGTATTTCATCCAATCCAATCAATTAATGGAACTAAGTTAAATCCCCTACTTTGCTCCATTCTCGAATGCCCATTCACAACACTCTTTCAGTAGTACTCCTCCTATAATCAACTTATTTGGCTAATATCTCTCTTATTAGCTAAACATTCCTCCTTCTACCTTTATACCCACACCTAATTCCCTTGAGAAAGCAAAAGAAAGCACATAGTCTTGCACTAAAATCCTTTTTCCATTCTCAAGCCCTCCATCATCCATCTTGAAGAGCTAAGCCTCACACCCAAGCATCCTTGAAGGATCAAAGCAAGCAATATTGTTGATTGCCATTGGACTACATAGGTCCATTTGATTTAATTAGGAAATTTAGAAGAATAGAGTTCTTAATTTGCATTATGTTTGATTTCACTATTTCAAAGTTATAATGCTAGTGTAGGCCTTGTTCATTTCTTCATCTTGATGGTACTCTTTCTTGTTTCTAGCTAGGTTAGGGAACTATTTTAGGTGGTAGTTCTTGCTTTCAATCTAACTTAGGAAAAAGAATACATGTACACAAATATGTAAGTGATGTGTATGTTAACTTTTGAGTGTGATACACTCCACCTTCTTGGAAATTAGAATTTGTCCTTGGAGGCTGATTTTGAGGCTTGTGGGACAAGTTAAACTTGACCCATATCTCTTAAATTTACATAAAAACCTTTCCTATGATTGGAGGATTAAATTTAGACTCTTTTTAATAAATTTTTAAAATTCAAGTTGATTGTTGTAATTGCACTTTTCTTACATAATTTAATTTTAGTCCTTATGAGGTATGGACTTGTTTGAGTGTGTAAGTAAATTTGTCATATTATTCACCCACCTATTTATTATGCATTGGAGAATGAAGTTGAATTTTGTGTTGGAGTTGAGGATGTGTGAAGTGGCATCCTACATGGATCCACCTCACCCTCTTCTCTTCCCTCTTCTATAAAATTTGAATTTCTTGTCTTGTTTTGGGTTGCTTCACTTTTTGGAGACTTCTTTTGGGTGAATTTTCTTGCTGTGTTAGGAGCTCTTTCTTGGAGAAGTTTTTAGAAGATTGTTGCATGCTTGTGTTGGGTTGTTTTTTGGATTGCTTGCATTGGAAGGACCTTGCTATTTTGAACTTGGAACAAACTCCATCATGGAGAGGTAAGAGCTTGGCTCTTGAAAATACTTTGCTTTTCCCTTTTATGAATATGTAAATGCTGGTATGTTTGTTATTGTTGTGGATTGTGGGTAGATGGCCTAGGAATGGTGTAGGATAAGACTATGGGGTTTATTTTTGGGAGGCACAAGTGTGTTTTAGGGAGGTATAAGGGTAGAGAAAGTTGGGATTTGGGTTCCACCTTACAAAGAAATAACTTGCATTTATTTACTCGTTATGGGGTGCCATAAGAGGTTGGGGAGACATAAGGAAATGTGAGGTATAAGGGGTACTTAGGGGAGGCATAAGGAATGTTAGGGCTTTGATATACTATCTTTTTTTGGTGGTTTGTAACTCAGGTTGTGATACCCATTTCCCCATTTCAGAGGCATAAGAAGCATCCCCATAGTTCTTGCTCCTTTGCATTACATGGGTAAGCCTGAGTTTTGTGTGATGTCTTTCATGTGGTTGTAAAACTGTGGTTTTATTTTGGACTGTGTTTTTAATTTGAAATGTGCATGTTGAAAGATTGCATTGTGATGTGGAATCCTGTTGTTTCCATGAGTTGAAATACATTTCTTATTGCTTTGTGGTTGGGGCTCAGGGGCCAATGAAGAAGGATGGATTCTCCTTTCATTGGATGTCTTGGTTGGGTAGAGAGTGTTTCCTTTCACCTACCTTTTTGTGATCAAAATTGGAAGAAAGACAAGAATGCATGTTCTACTACTCGGAGATGAGAAAATATAGTTTGACAGTCCCTTATGAAATTAAATCTCATTGTAACCTTCCCACTTGAAGTGGATGACCTTGTAAATGTTTGTAATGGAAATATTTTTACTACCGACTACAAGTTGAAATTGGAAATGTAAAAGAGTTATACTTTGTATGTTGTTTTGGAAAGAATGTGAAAGAATGACATTGTTTTGTATATCGTACTTTGAAATCAAATGTAAAGGAGGTTATATGAGTATCATTGGAATTATTGGAATTTTTACCTTGTTCATATTATATTCTTCAATTGGAAATTTGTGTTTATCATGCACTAGGAAGTCCCTGTTTTAAAAATAGAAAAGTGAAACACGTTTGAAGAGAATACATTATTCTATCCTATATATAATATATGTTTTGGAAGAAATAAAAAGGAAGATGTAAAATTTCCATTTGAAATAAATAAATGAATGTAATATTGTTCTCAAATTGCATTGTTGTATTGAAATTGATTATATCAATATATTGGCATCTCTGTTGAAAGGAAGAAATGCGTGCGAGAAAAATACAACATTTTGTCTCTTGGAAATGTGAAAAATTTGAAATCAATATTGCATTTTGGTCTTGAATGGTTTGTTTTGAATCAACTAAAATATGTTAGCTTGGAATTGGAATGTATCCTAAATACTTGGAAGAAGAAAGTGGCAAATAGACACATTAAGATTTGATCCTGTTATTTGTAATTTTAAAACTGGTAATTAATTAAACCAAAAATGCACAGTTCGAACATGCAACAATAAAATGAAAAATAAATTATTGAATTGAATTAGTAGGCCCTAAATGAGTTCAAATAGACTAAAACACTTAAGGAAATATTTCAAAACTTAGCAAAATCGGGCTCAAACCATTTTGCAGTCATTTTTTGTCAAGAAACAGAAATGCTCAAATTTGCAAGTCAATCAGAAAAATTGAACCTTGAATCCTTCCTTAAATCCATTTAGGAGAAATCCTCCATGTCTATTTGACATGTTGAGAGAGGAAGAAGATAAAATTGAATAGATCTAACAAGTTAAAATTTACCGATTTGCACTATAAAAGCCTCGCAGCCGTTTTATTAAAATTGACCCCTTAAAATTTATCAAAACCAAATCTATTAAGTTCCCTGCAAAGAAGACGTCGAGAGCTTTCCAAAAAGTCCTCATTTTCCCACAAAATAGATCTCTATCAAAATATATGGCCTTTCAAGTTTTCTTCACTTGGTGTTAAAATTTGGGGAAATATTTCCTTGGCGGGCCCGCGGCCCAAATGTTTCCCTTGGGACTTAGGAAAAAAATAGGGTTAATTTTCAAAATTTTCTCTACCACCCTATAGCCAGTCAAAGGCTGCCATGTGGCACCATGAGGTGACAACAGAGGGGCAGATCCTCTTTTGAACTTACCGCTTTTGGAAAATTTTGGAAATTTTTTCCAAACTTTCCTCTTGACCCATAACCAATCAGGTGATTCCATGTGGCGTCACGAGGCATCAACAAAGGAACCAATCCCGTTTTATCTTTTACATCTCATAATTTTTTTAGAAAATTTTCCAAGTCTTCCCTGCTATTCTGCAGGCCCGTAGCCAATCAAGGGCTGCCACGTGGCATCGTAAAGTGTCAACAAAGGCATGGGTCTATGTACCCTCTTAGCCCTTCAAGGCTTTAAGTAAATTTTCTCCTTGTGACCTTGCCTTCCCCATGTTAGCTTAGGAGATGCCACATTTCCTTAGAAAAATCATAGGAGTGTGGGTGTAGAGCCAACTTTTCACCTTGTGTGGGAGAATTTGAAAATGTCTCTCGTAGCCCTGCCTTTCCCCGCTCTTCCCGCACCGCCTTACGGAGTGCCATGTGCCCCTTGGGGACTAGCGGACCCGTGGAAGTGTAGGCACAAATGTGATTTTTTCCCCATGTAGTAAAATTTTTCCAAAGGTCTCCCCATGGCCCACCAACCTACCCTTTGGGAAAATTTTCACCCTGGCCCGCAGGCCTGCTCTTGGGGAAAATTTTCACCCTAAGGCCCACCGACCCATAACTTGAAAAATATGAAGAGTTAGGAGGACTTATTTATATCACTGGAAAGGTGAGGAAATTTCCTATCCAATGGGTGTAATTTAGGAAATTTTTAGTGTGTTAAGTATTATAAAAATCAAGTTGAAACTTCAAGCCTGTTAGAGAATGGGTATGGTGAGGAATTTTTCCTCTTAACCTATTTGAAATTTATAACCCTAAATTTTGGACCTTATGACCTCTATTAACTATTAATAAAATAAAATAATATTCTAGTAGACTATAATTATTCCATAACCTGTTAGTGACAACTATTGTCTTGAAACATGCTTGTAGATTCTTTTTAAAAAAATATTCCGTAATTTTCCTAGTTAATCATAGGTTGTTCTTGGGTCTCAAGTGGGTTGTTTTAATGGGTGTTACACTTGGTATTCGAGTAGTGACTCAAAATCTTGGACCATTGGGCACACTAGAAAACTTGAGACATAAAACTTAAGCCTAGCACACTTTTAAATCTAGAAAAAAACTTAGTTTAGGAATTGGCATTTTGTCTAGTAAACATGGAAATGGAATAAAACTTAGAAAAATGAACTAAATCTTGCCTTGGTCTATGTAGGAGGCATAGACGGGATGAGGGGAATTTTCACATAGACCTAGAATTACCACCACCGAGATCATGTTGTAACATCCATCCTACCCTAGATTTTGCGAGACTCTTCGGGATGTTAATGTCACTCTCACGCGAGAGGATCGGTAGGAGGACATGCAGCCGGACATGAAAGAGTCCCTTCCGTTGAGGGTCGTATCTCCTCAACCCAACAAGTAGCACGGAGGAGATAACTCCCATACAGAGTCAGCCAGGGAAGAGTCACCATAGAGGGGACAGGGTGATTAAGTTTTAGAGCATAGAGAGAGGTCTCAGAGCCCTAGGCTTGGGGATGAGCATGCAGAGAGACCTAGAGGCCTTGGACCATAGCCAAAAATCACATCGGGAGATCCTGAAGCTTTCAACATCACATTATTACGGTGACATAGGTGGATTTCAAGTAGAGGCATGGTTGGTGAGCTTGAGTAGATGCTTCAAGATTTGTCCTTGTTCTAGCCACATAAAAGATCATGTTGCGATCCATCTACCGAGGGATGGATCTCGGTGTCTTGTGGAGGACAGAGAGCGAAGCTCCATTTTGATTCCGAGATAGTTACAGGAGGTCTTTGAGGAGTGTTTCAGAGTATATATTTGTTATGGAGGTTCATACATCAGCGGATAGATGAGTTTCATGACCTCGACAAGAATCGCTTACGGTGGCTTAGTATGAGAGTATATTTCCAGATCTACTCTAGTATGTTGAGTACATGCGGGATGAAAAGGTGCAGATCTATAGGTTCATCTAGGGCTGAATCTAGTAATTAGAGGTGTAGTGCAGATCCATTGTCCACAGGACATTTGCCGAGGTTGTTGAGAAGGCCTATATAGCGTAGGATACTTGGGGAAATACCTTGTAGGTTAGAGACCAAGTCTAGAGCCACATACAATAGATGCGGGACAACAGATCGAGGGGGTCAGTACCTCTTCCTCATGGTGGATATGGTTTAGTTTAGTCATCTTTTAGACCCTAGCAACAATAGCAGTAGTCCCGCCACCTTATAGACTTCCTCAAAAGTTTGATGCACAAGAGATCGGTGTATGGGGCCTCCTCTTAGGGGCCCCATCAGGAAACAGGGTGCCCAGAGAGCTCACTTAATAGGAGCTCGCTAGCAGAGACCTCAGTAGACCATAGCCAAATCATCAGGATCCACACCACAGACCTTCGCAGTACCGACTGGAACTTTTACACAAGGAAGAGGATCGGTGGGTGTTTTGGTTGTGGTGTTACTGGGAATTTCTAGAGAGATTTCGCATAGAACCCTAATAACAAGGGTAAGACATAGATCTCAAAGCCTATGGTTGGTGATATGGGGCACAATCATAGGATGTATGTAGTGGTCGAGAACGACCGGGTAGAGCATCAGTACGTCATTGAGACTATAGGTAGCATTGGTGGTATTCTTACCTTCATTTTGTTTGATTCGGGTTCTAATTCTTTTCTTTGTACCATCTTTAGTAAAGTGATGCGAGCTGGTGGTAGTTAGGAAGGTTCATAGTTGAGATGTTGAGATGGATTCGGAGCCAAGATCTTTATATAATCCTTAGTTAATGAGTGTGTGGTGGATCCGGGACCTTTCATCATTACGTTAGATCTTTGTATCCTTCCTTTGGGCTCTTATGGAGTCATCTTGGGTATGGATTGGTTGTCTAAACACAAGGCTAGAGTGGATTACTACCACAAGATTATATCTTGTGCAAATGATTTGGGAGTTGAGTCGGTGATTTTGGGGTCGGGAGACCCGTTTCTATTCGCACCACCTCGTTATGCATCATAAGCAATGTGTGCAATGGGGTTGTCAAATGTATTTGTTCTGAGTTAGTGATAGATCGGGGGATGGGTCGAGTGGACCATCACTATATGATCACCCCATTTTGAGAGATTTTATAGATGTCTTTCTAGGGGAGCTACTAGGGTTACCATCCCCACATGAGATTGATTTTTATATAGACCTGGTTCCAGGAGCAGATCCTATCTCATGAGCACCTTATCGGATGACCACGCTAGAGCTCGTGATCTCAAAGTTGTAGGTTGAGGGCCTTTTGGAGAAAGGCCTTATCCATCCTAGTGTATCCCCTTGGGGTGCATCGGTGATATTTGTGAAGAAGAAGGGTGGATCCTTCCGGTTGTGTATTGATTACCATCAGCTGAACAAAGTAATGATCAAGAATCTTTATCCCCTTCCATGCATTGATGATTTGTTTGATCAAATGAAGGGAGCCATTGTTTTCTCTAAGATCAATCTTAAGTCAGGTTACCATCAATTTGAGGATTTGAGAGGAAGACATTCATAAGACTCGCCTTCTATATGAGATATGGCCACTATGAGTTCACAGTGGTGTCTTTTGGTTTAACTAATGCCCCCACAATATTTATGAGTTTGATGAATGGGGTATTTAGGACTGCCTTAGATAACTTCGTGCTCATTTTCGTTGATGAAATTTTGATTTACTCATGTACACGTGAGGATCACGATGGGCACCTTCTCCAAGTTCTTCAGTGTCTTCATGAGTAGCAATCAGACGGGAACATGGAGAAGTGTGCGTTCTTTCAGAAAGAGGTGTAGTATTTGGGTCACATCATTTCTGAGGAAGGTATCACCATCAATCCTTCTAAGATTAGAGCCATTATGGATTGGCTAGCACCTAGTACTATGACTGAGGTGCGTAAATTCATGGGATTAGCAGGTTACTACCAGAGATTTGTTTAGAACTTCTCTTAGATTACACACCCCATAAATTCCCTTTAGAGGAAAGGGAAGAAGTTTGTTTGGTTAGACAGATGTGAGCAAGCCTTTAGTACATTGAATGAATGTCTCACTACAACACCTATTCTTGTATTGTCAGATTCACAGGGTGACTTCTTTGTTTACATAGATGCTTCCTTAGAAGGGCTTGAAGGTGTGTTGATGTAGGAGGGCAGAGTAGTAGCTTTTGAGTCTTACAAACTCAAAGATTACGAGCTTAATTATCTAACTCACGATCTTGAGCTTACAACAGTTATGCACACTTTGGTTCAATGGAGGAAATTTCTGCTTGGTTGGAGATTCACACTTAGGATAGATCACCTGAGTCTTCGCCACCTCTTCACTCATCCCAATCTTAACGCTCGTTAGTGGCGTTGGATGGAGCTGCTATGCGAGTATGATATGGAGATTGAGCATGTGAAAGGGAAGGAGAATGTGGTGGCAGATGCTCTCAACAGATGGAGACATGTGGCTATGGCCACCTCAGTGAGCATAGATTTACAGAGTAGGATTCTTTAGCAGCTTCCTCTAGACAACTTCTACATTGCAGTTCGAGCAGGGATCGAGTCTTAAAGACCCCTCGAGGGGAATTTTGATGGTTTTTATTTAGAGGCGAGATGGTCTTCTTAGGTAAAGATGCCGAGTTATGTTCCCAAAGTTGGAGGTTTGAGGTAGGACATCTTGGCAGAGGCACATCGTGTACCCTATTCAGCCCATCCTAGGGTGAAGAAGATGCATGCCACCTTGAGACAGTTATATCATTGGAGAGGAATTTGGATAGATGTGGCCCAGTTCATGTCATGATGTTTAGATTTCCAGAGAGTTAAGGCTGAGAATTAACATCCAATTGACCTTCTTTTCCTTCATGCGATACCAAAGTGGAAATGGGACACCATTTCTATGGACTTCATTGTTGGGATACCGATGTCGAGATATCACCACAATGCCATCATGGTCACGGTTGATAAATTGAAAAAAGTGTGTCAATTTTCTCGGTGAAGACCACTTATCTAGCTAGAGCGGCATAGGTGTATTTAGATGAGATTGTCGGGTTACATAGGATTCTCATGGAAGATTATTAGTGATCACGATCCTTTGTACACTTCCTATTTTTGGACTACCATGCAACATTCCCTTGGGACGAAGATCAATTTCAGCACAACATATCACCCTAAGATAGATGGATAGACTGAGTGGGTGAGTCAGATTTTAGAGGACATGTTCAGGATGTATGTGATGGATCAACAGTCTAGATGGTAGGAGTACCTGTACTTAGTGGATTTTTCCTACAATAATAGTTTTCAGAGATCTATAGGCATGGCTCTTTTTATGGATTTGTATGGTAGAGAGTGCAGGAAACCTCTTAGCCCAGGATAGGCTAGAGGACAGGTTTCTCTTGGACTAGATTTATTGCGAGAACATGGGGCAACAGTGGTTTTGGTTGACAGAGACTACATGAGGCACATGATAGACATAAGAAGTATGTAGATTAGCATAGGACCGATCATAGTTTTGATGTGGGTATGAAGGTGTTTCTTCGTGTTAGGTCACATAAGAGCCCTATCCATTATGGAAAAGTTTCTAAGTTAGGTCGTAGATTCATGCGTCCTTTTGAGATCTTGGAGTGTATTGGCCCTTTGGCCTACCATCTAGAATTGCCACCCATCTTGTCTCGTATACATGATGTGTTTCATGTTTCAGTTCTTAGGAGATATGTTACAGATCCTTCTCATGTGTTAGATTGAACATCATTGCAGGTGCAGGATTAGGGGTAGGGGATGGTGGAACCCATTTTCATCCTATATCATAGGACCCTATGCCTTTAAGGTAGAGAGGTTGATCGGGTTCAAGTGCAATGGGACATATATGATGAGATGGGCAGCTACATGGGAGGATGTTACTTCATTACGAGTTCGGTTTCCACATTTTTTCCAGTTACTTCTAGGCGAAGTTAAGTCTAAGGGGAGGGGGATGTAGTTCCCACTTCCCTTTGACACTTTTTGATACTGATCACGACATTATCGACTATATTAAGGACATTATTATAGTTTTGTTTTAGTATGATGTTAGATATTTGATCATGGATTATTATTGACTTTGATTCTTATACGATGCATGATGATTATTAGAGACACTTTATATATTGATAATGTTATCTTTGTTGGACATGGTTATATGATGGATGTTGTTCGGACTTGTGATATTTTGATATTATGAGTAGCCTAGAAATGGAAAGTTATTGGAGGATGATATAGTTGTTGATAAAACTATAATGATATTGTTAGATTGCTTTGATGTTGTTGTGATTCATATATCTAGATGATTTTGGAAATTTAATTATATTTATATTATTTTGGACATTCTGATATGGCCATGAGGCCAAAGGAGGTATTTTTGTTTTTCAGGTTAAAATATCACAACAAACATTGGGGGATTAGAGACCAACCACATTAGAATTCTAGATGAATTCAACAAGGTCACCATGGCAACTAGTTTTGTTTGTGGGTGTGTTTGTTAGTGTTAGGGATTCCCATGGGGGTGATCACCTTTAAATGTGACCAAGGGATTTTATGTTTTTCTTTTATTTGGTCCCTTTTTGTTTAATGTTTGCATGTGTTTATTTTTATGGTGCACTTACCCCTTTCATTATTTAATGTGGTGTTAATATTGTGAGTAATAATATTGTTTAGTTATTTAATTAAAAGCTGTCATAAGAATGTAATTAATAGAATTGTTGGCCTTGAATTAAAGTGTTGTAAGAATATGTAAGTAATGTGTAAGTTAACTTTAGAGTGTGAAACACTCCAACTTCTTGGAAATTCAAATTTTTTCTTGGAGGCTGATTTTGGAGGCTTGTGCGACAAGTTAAACTTGTCCCATACCTCTTAAATTTACATACCAACCTTGCCTATGGCTGGAGGGTTAAATTTAAACCTTTTTATGCATTTTTACAAGTCAAGTTGATTGTTGTAATTGCACTTTTCTTACATAATTTAATATCAGTACTTATGGGGTATGGACTTGTTTGAATGTGTAAGTAAAGCTGTCATATTATTCACCCACCTATTTATTATGCATTGGAGAATGAAGTTGACTTTTGTGTTGGAGTTGAGGATGTGTGAAGTGGCATCCTACATGGATCCACATCACCCTCTTCTCTTCCCTCTTATATTAAATTCAAATTTCTTGTCTTGTTTTGGGTTGCTTCACTTTTGGGAGACTTCTTTTGGGTGAATTTTCTTGCTTTGTGTTGGGAGCTCTTTCTTGGAGAAGATTTTAGAAGATTTTTGCATGCTTTTGTTGGGTTGATTTTTGGATTTCTTGCATTGGAAGGACCTTGCTATTTTGAACTTGGAAAAAAATCCATTATGCAGAGGTAAGATCTTGGTTCTTGGAAATAATTTTCTTTTCCCTTTTATGAATATGTAAATTCTAGTATGTTTGTTATTGTTGTGGGATGTGGGTAGATGGCCTAGGAATGGTGTAGGAGAAGACTATGAGGTTTATTTTGTGGGAGGAAAAAGTGTATTTTAGGGAGGTATAATGGTAGAGGGAGTTGGGATTTGGGTTCCACCTTACAAAGAAATAACTCGCATTTATTTAATCGTTTATGGGGTGACATAAGAGGTTGAAGAGACACAAGGAAATGTGAGGAATAAGGGGTACTTGGGGGAGGCATAAGGAATTTCAGGGATTTGATAAACTATATTTTTTTGGTGGTTTCAGAATCGAGGTGGTGATACCAATTTCCCCATTTGGGAGACATAAGAAGCATCCCCATAGTTCTTACTCCTTTGGCTTGCATGGTGAAGCCTGAGTTTTGTGTGATGTCTTTCATGTGGTTGTAAAACTATGGTTTTGTTTTGGAATGTGTTTTTAATTTGAATTGTGCATGTTGAAAGATGCATTGTGATGTGGAAGCCTATTGTTGCCATGAGTTGAAATACATTTTTGATTGCTTCTTAGTTGGGCCTAAGGGGGAAATGAAGAAGGATGGATTCTCCTTTCATTGGATGTCTTGGTTGGGTAGAGAGCATTGCCTTTTACCAACCTTTGTTGTGATCAAAATTGGAAAAAAGAGAAGAATGCATGTTTGCTCTGGAGTGAGAAAATATAGTTTTGAGTCCCTTGTGAAATGAAATCTCATTGTAACCTTTCCCACTTGAAGTGGATAGCCTTGTAAATGTTTGTAATTGAAATATTTTGTACTAACTATAAGTGGAAGTTGGAAATGTAAAAGAGTTATACTCGTATATTGTTTTGGAAAGAATGTGAAAGAATGACACTATTTTTTATATTGTACTTTGAAATCAAATGGAAAGGAGGTCATACGAGTTTCATTGGAATTATTGGAAGTGTTTACCTTGTTCATATGACATTCTTAAATTGGAAATTTGTGTTTATCATGCACTAGGAAGTCCCTATTTTAAAAATGGAAAAGTGAAACACGTGTGAAAATAATGCATTATTCTGTCTTGTATATAATATATGTTTTCAAAGAAATAAAAGAAGGAAGATGTAAAATTGCAAATTGAAATCAATAAATGAATGTAATTCTTTTCTAAAATTGCATTGCTATATGGAACTGATTATATCAATGTATTGGAATCTCTCTTTGAAAGGAAGAAATGCGTGCGAGAAAAATACAACATTTTGTCTCGTAGAAATGTGAAAATTTTTAAATCAAAGATTGCATTTTGGTCATGAATGGTTTGTTTTGAATAAAATAAAATATGTTAGCTTGGAATTAGAATGTATCATAAATACTTGGAAGAATAAAGTGGAAAATAGACACATTAAGATTTGATGCCTCTTATTTGTAATTTTAAGACTGACAATTAATTAAACCAAGAATGCTAGTTTGAACTCGTAATAATAAAATGAAAAATTAAATTATTGAATTGAATTAGTAGGCCCTAAAAATTTTGAAATAGACTAAAATAATTATGGAAATATTTCAAAACTTAGCAAAATCGGGCTCAAACCATTTTGCAGTCATTTTTGTCAAGAAATGGAAATGCTCAAATTTGCAAGTCAATTAGACAAATTGAACCTTGAATCCTTCCTTAAATTCATTTAGAGCAATCATACATGTATATTTGACATGTTGAGAGAGGAAGAAGATAAAATTGAATAGATCTAACAAGTTAAAATTTACCTTTTTGCACTATAAAAGCCTCGGGTTGTTTTCTTAAAATTGACCCCTTAAAATTTATCAAAACAAAAACTATTAATATCTATGCAAAACGACATCGAGAGATTTCCATAAAGTCCTCATTTTCCCAAAACCGAGCTCTCTATCAAAAGTTATGGCCTTTTGAAGTTTTCTACACTTCATGTTAAAATTTGGGGAAAATTTTCTCTTGGTCCGGGCAGCCCAAATTTTTCCTGGGCCTTAGGAAATTTTTTTGGGGTAAATTTTTCAAAATTTTCTCCCCACCCTATTGGCCTATAGCCAATCCGAGGCTGTCCTATGGCACCATGAGGTGATAGTGGAGGGCGGATCCTCTTTTGAATTCAGCATTTTCGGAAAAAAATTGGAAAATTTTCCAAACTTTCCCCACCGGCCCGCAACCAATCAAGTGATGCCATGTGGCATCATGAGGCATCGGTGGAGGAACGGATCCATTTTTGTCTTTTACATCTTAGAATTTTTTGGGAAAATTTTCCAAGTCTTCCCGCTATTCCGCCGGTCCGCAGACCAAGTAGGGGCAACCACGTGCCATCAAGAGGTGTCGGTGGAGGCGCAGTATATGTACCCTCTTAGTCCTTCGAGGCTTTAAGTCAATTTTCTCCCTACCACCCCGCCTTCCCTGCACTTTGACTTAGGATATGCCATTTTTCCTTTGTAGGCTTGCATGAGAGCATGGGCGTAGAGCCAACTTTTCACCCCATGCGGGAGAATTTGAAAATGTCTCCCGCCACCCCGCCTTTCCCTACTCTTCCCCACGCTGCCTTAGGGAGCACCACATGTCCCTTGTGGACTAGTGGACCCACGTAAATGCGGGCGTAAATGTGATTTTTTCCCCACTTGGTAAAATTTTTCCAAAGGTCTCCCCACACCGCCAATCCGCCCTTTGGGCAAATTTTCACCCGTGCGCCCACAGCCCGCTTCTTAGGGAAACTTTTCTCCCAAGGCCCACCGGCACATAACTTGAAGAATATGAGGAGTTAGGAGAACTTGCTTATATTAATGGAAAGGTGAGGAAATTTTCTATCTAATGGGTGTGATTTAAGAAAATTTTGAAAGTGTTAAGGATGAGAAAAATCAAGTTGAAACTTCAAACCTGTTAGAGAATGGGTATGGTGAGGAATTTTTCCTCTAAACCTATTTGAAACTTATAACCCTAAATTTTGGACCTTATTACCTATATTAATTATTAATAAAATAAAATTATATTCTAGGAGACTATAATTGTTCTATAACATGTTAGTGAAAATCTGTTGTCTTGAAACATGGTTGTAGATTCTTTTTAAAAACATAATTCCATAATTTTCCTAACTAATCGAGGTTTTTCTTGGGTCTCAAGTGCATTGTTTTAATGGGCATTACACATACATGGAATATTATTTCCTTTACCACCAAGCCTCAAGGTTAGCACCTTATCCACTTATCATGCCTATTCAGTCACGTTTTTCCTCAAGTGCCTTTAGAATGCTGAATATAGAGAATTCCTCATATCCTATTTGTTTTCCTTGTGCATGTGCCATGGTTCCTCGTAAACCCTTCTTAAACCCTTGCCTTATGTGCTTTTACCCCACGAACCCTACTCCTTCTTGGTCCCATGTGCACACATGCCCTTTTACACTTAGCCAATATTTTGAGGCCCAATGTGCTTCTAAAATAAGTCAAAGCTACAATTTTTTTGGGTTTTTATATAGCCTTTCAAGTTGCATTGTTACAAAATCATCCTGTCTGTCTTAATGTCCGGTTTTTTTGTATTCCCAACCACTTGTGTTTTTGGCATAGGCCCTTAAAAAAAATTTCACTGAAGTATTACTGGATCGTTTGTGTTTTTTAGACTGATCCTTTTATTGTATCTATAATTTAAAGTGAAAGGTACCCTTGAAGCCTCCTATGGTTATAAAAATCAATAAATCATTAATAAAAGTTCCTATTATGCATTATAGTATGTAATTTCAATAATTAATTGCTATTAAATTTGGTTTATTTGAAGATGTCAATTTATTGTTAGAAGTGAAGACTAGTGGTCGCTTAAGCATCAATATATTTTATAATATATTTCACAATGGAAAAAATAATTTGTATAGCTTTAGGATAGAGGAGATAATAATGGATTTATGGCTATCTTCCCATCACTTTAAAAAAATCGAGTTACACTACATCATTGTGGAAACCTAGAGGTCTTCAAAGGAATAAATTTAATTATCTTTCCCTAATAATATAAGATATCGTAAATGGATCTATTTCTTTTATGTAATCCTCTCCTAAAAATAATCGCCTGGGAAATTCCTATCATTAAAAACTTTTCATGTTTTCCTCCATACGCTTATAGATATAAACAAAAATTTCTCTTTGTACTAATGCAGTTTTGTTTTTATGTTCTTTAGATATCACCAATTAACCGATGCTTAAATAGTAGTTTTCTTTTAAAATTATCGTGTTCCAAAGAAATTATTCTATTGTTATAAAAAAATTGGCAAGCTTGGATATTTATCATGTTTTCTAACAAAATTATGGCCCAATGTAATGAATAACATCCATCTCAAAACTAATAATTGTTTACATTTGTTAGGGTTTATTGCTACTATTGTGCATAATAATAGCTCTGTACTCATTCACATCATCCAAAGGTATTTACAAAAGGATCTACAAACAAAATGGAGAGGTGTTAAAACTAACATGGAAAGACATTATTTCATATTGTATAGATTATCGATGACAAATCGTAGAAAGTAATATTGTATTACAATTTCTTTATTGAGACATCTATTTGTTACATTTAGGTTCTCTAAGATTGGTCATACCACACATGAACATGTATATTTACATTTAGGATAACATAATGAAAATCACAAAAAAATTTAAATAGATATATGTAATTGGCTATAGTGCTACAAGCAATATTTATAAATGTGATCTAAAGAATTATAAGCCAATTTCTATAAAGAGAATCAAGTCGCTACACACTAAGATTGCTTACATTTCAAACTGATGTGGAAATAGTTAGAAGCATCAAGCATCAAAATATTGAGATTTTGTATGGATGGTCGATTTCTCCACATAGAAACCTAATGTTTTATGATTATATGGAAAAGAGAAGTCTATAATACATCCTACACGGTAAGTAAAAAGATTATGTTATGAAGAAAATCACTATGTACATTGTAGATTCAATGTTTGAATTAGAAGTGTCCAATCAACCTCTAACCTTCATAGTAAAATGGATATTTGGAAAATCTAAAAAGTGTTTTATTAATTTTTATTTTCATATAGGATCATCAAAGAAGATTAAGCTAGACCGGAACAATACACTAAATATTGTTCACGGTGTTGAAGAAGGATAACAATATCTTCATTATGATGTAACCCATGCATTGTTTACAGGGGATGTGAAGACTTATCACATTCTTTTAGATTATAATTTCAACCCAAATTTGTCAAACTTTGACATTGTGAATTGCATTTCCTCAGCCAAAAACCACACCTCTACCTATGTTATGGGTATCATTTGTTACATTGACCTAGAATATGCAAGAACATCAAGGATGAATAAGAAATCTGATGTATATAGTTACATGATTGCTCTTTTGATGTTGCTGATGGGAAGGAAGTTGTGGCCAATAACTCAAATCTACCAAATTTGGTAAGATTTATGTTTGTTAATTTTCATTCGAGCTTACATTGTATGTTGTTTAAGTATTTTTAAGGTTTTTTGTCGAAGCAATCAAATGTGGATGGAATTGTCTTTGACATTGGCAAGTGAACCCATATTCTATCAAAAGCATATTACAACACACTCATCAAAACTGTTGATACAAAAGTTGCAGAAACCTGTAGGGATCTTGGGATTGTAAGAAAAAACTTCCAGTTGGCCTTGCTTTGTACTAATAAATTTGTTCAACCCACCATGCATGACATTGCTAGAGTTCTAAAGTCGACGGCACTAGTGCCTGATCCTACACAATTTCCTAGTATCTGAATGAACCAACTGACCCCTAGTAATAATTATAGGAGGTATTTGGATGGATATGCAGATGGTAAGCACAACGATGTTATAGGGAGCACAAGTTGCACTTCTAAAAGCATTTGTTTGTGAGATTTAGTGAGGTGATTTCATAAAACACTTTTTGACTGGAATGAGACTTGGATGGTGTTGTGATGGGAAAAAAAAAGCATCCCCTAGAGTCCTCACTTTCCTGGTCTGATTTTCTCAATGGCTGAGATGATTTTCAAGTAAACAATGACCAGTTTTACCTGTTATAGTCTAGATTTTTTTCCATAATAATTCAAACCACTCCAAACCCTTAAAATAGATAAAAGTGTGCCTGAATTTCTTTTAGAAGGGGCAATATTGGGTTTTGGGAAATTTGTTCCTTTTCCACTTTCCGAATAGGATTTTTTTCATCATAGATAAATCAATCCACTTCGATACTAGTATTAGTACACTCTTATGTTGCTTCCTTCTCATAAATACTAGTCTCTACTTTGATAGCACCTCCACTACTACTTTACTCAACACTACTTGTATCCAAAGTGAAGTCCCATTCTAGAGGAAAAAAATGTATTCATGTTTTGTGTAAATAAAATTGTCCACAAAAGATGATGACTCCTCATATAAGATATAAAATTGTATATGTATGAATTTGTAACAAATTTGAAATGTACAAATATATCCTTTCGACGTAAAGATGATGACAGATCAATTTTGTTATTTATGATTTAAAAATAAAATTTTTGCACAATGAGTGTTTTGATTAATGTAAACTATAAAATAATGGTTCAATGTATCTTCGGGGTATAAGACAATGTTTCTCACAAACATTTTTATTGTATTGTGTCAAGGATTAATTCATTTTCTTGCTCACGGAAGTGATTTATTTTTATATAGAGAATGGAACAATTTATAAGCATAAATTCTACTATCTTTCGTAGTAATATAATTTTTGATATACATAAACTCCCAACTTTGTTGTTTTCTTTTAATGATTCTTGAGAGATAAATTTTATAATAATAAATAGTAGTGAACTTTTACAATCTAAACAAACAATACTTGAGTTGTCATACAATGTATACTTAGAGGTGAGAATGTAAGTTTATTATGAGTTCTACCAGAAGTCAAAATAACACCACTAGAATTTAAGGATAGTGTCAAATTTAAGGATATGTCCATATTAAACATTGAAAGTGTATGCCTTACACTTTCAAAGTTGGAGATTTTCACTGAAAGTGTGAGTGAAAGAGTTCACAATTTCAAGGTGCTAATGAAAGTGCGGGGCTTAAGTGTGAGGCTCGTATTTTTAGAATGTGGGCGCATATTCTTCATATTGCGTGGATATCTATTTGAAAGTGCGAGGCTCGGACTATTCATAGTGTGGGGTTCGTAGTTATAAAGTAAAAGTCTCTCAAAATTTCAAGAGTGTGGGGCTCACACTTCGAAACTGTGAGGGTCTCAAAATTTAAGAGTGTGAGGCCCATAATTTTAGAGTGCGAGGATCTCAGACTTTAAGAGTGCGAGCCCTACAATTTCTGAGTGTGGGGCTCGTACTTTTAGAGTGTGGGGCTCACACTTAAATATAAAGAGATCATGACTTATAGTTACCAATAGCTAACCTTACATCGAAGTTTTTCACTTTTCATTTAATACAATAGCTCATAACTTATAAGAGGTATGAAACTGACCTTAAATTGAGGCTCATCACTTATAAGATTTAGAAACTGCTCACCTTACATCGAGGCTCATGACTTATAATAGTTACCGATGACTCACTTTAATACAACGAGCTCAACAAAAATAGTTAGCGTCCACTCATGACTTTGAATTGGCTCATGCATTATAATAGTTAGTAGTTGCTAGCCTTACATACTCTCAACATTGAAAATATATAAAATGACAAAATTGGAATCCCATAATAGCTAAATTAGAATCCCATAATAGCTAAATTAGAATCCAATAATAGCGATATTGGAATCCAATAATAGTGATATTAGTGAAATTGGAACTAAAATAATTCCAATAATGACAATATTGGAATCCAATATTGCTACTAATGGATTCTAATAATAGTAATAATGGAATCCAATATAGACAAAAATTGAATCCAATATACGCAAAAATGAAGATGGATTTATTCCAATACATGAAATAATAGAATTTAGATTTACTGCAATATGTCCCGATTTAGTGAAATAAGCATTTATATGGGAATCCAAAATCAGATATATTAGAATTTACTGCACTCTAAAGTCCCATATATTGGAATCCAAAAATTCAAATATTGGAATCCATTATACGAGCTAGTGTCCTGCTAGGCATTGTCTATGCTTTGGACTAAATAGAACATGTATATGTTTTATATGGGCTAACAGCTGCTAGGCATTATTTATGATTTGTTATGTATAGAACATGTTTTTTTGAAAAGGGATAGTACCATTGGCCATTATTTATGCTTTGTTATATAAAGAAAAAAATTATGTTTTAAATGGGCTAGCAACCACTAAGCATTATTTATGCTTTGTTATACATAAAAATTGTTTTTTTTATACAGTCCAGTGGATGCTAAGAATTATTTATGACATGTTATGTATAGACCATGTTTCTATTTTATATGAGATAGTGAACATCTTCTGTTTTCCTTCAATGGTTGTAAACAAATAACATAATATGGTGTTAAATTTGACGCCTGTTTAGACGTTTCTTTATTGTTTTTATCCTTAAAATAGTTGTAAATATTTGAAATAACCATCACATATGACTTGCATATTATATATGTGACCATCAATTTTTCTAGATATTTATTTATATATTAATTATATTAAAATTAGATGTTGGTATTAGGACAGATCAAATAAATGAAACATAAAAGAAATTGAATTTCTGGATAATAGACTTGGGAAATCTAAGGATATACACAATCAAAATATGGCCATCCTCAAAGCTATATGTGATTTTTTTGATCAACAAGTCAGAAGCATCACTATGGTGAGTGGAGTATCTAAAGACAGGTAGAGTACAAAAAAGGAAATAAACTAGGTCATCTCATAGTTGAATGTAAATGAACCCACACATGTCACCACTATTTACCTCTCTACAGATGATCAAATCAATAATAGACATGTGGGCTTCGAAGAAATAACATCTTCTGGGCATGTTGGATGTGATCAATTTGTTGTTTTTCTATTGATAGTATGTTGTTTTTATGTTGTTTATTTATAGTTTTATCCCTATCTTACCTTTTCTCAGTAGTTTCTCTTTTGACTATTGTATGGCTTATTGTAAGATCTTGATTCAGATCCTTTTTACTACTTTATCATGTTTATCTGGTTGTTGAGACTCTTTTGTAATAGGGTATAGTCCCTTCAAAACTATTTTCCATTAAAAAATTTAAATTAAAAACTATTTTTAAAAATTAAGTATATACAATATAATTTTGTATTTATTTTACTTAATAGTGTGAAAAAAATACTATTTTACAATTTTTCAATGGTAATTTTTTCTTATAATTCACTACAAACATTATTTAATCATATTGTCACCTTATAATCAAAGTGAAAATATAAATCCTCCCAACTTATATTTGTACAATCTCATCATAATATAATAGAGTTACGCCATACTTTCATAATAACATATCTATGTATATATTGTTGACAATGTTAAGCAATACCATCATAAAAACATTTTGAAAAGTTAAATAGTTATTTAAAATTTTATTCTTCAAGTATTTCATGCCCTATACCACATTCAATCCCCGAGACACTATTTTTGGTAAAAATCAGCCATCAACCATTTATATTTTGTATAATATTTGTTTCTACTTTTCATCCCCACCATAAAATTTTCAAGAGGGTTTCCTTTGCACCTAATGTAATATACATAGCGTTTTTAGACCCGTATGAAAATTATTTCTACTCCAAAAATTTTCTAGGTCTCTTATTGTTATTCTTTCGACTATATTGCAGTTTTCCTTTCCCAAGTGAGTCTTTGATTCAATACGGTCGATATATTTTTTATTAAATTCCATTGATATATTTTTAACATTAGTATAAATGAGATTGTCGACAAGAATCCCAATTAAAAGTATGTTGATTATAATTTTATAAATTCGATGTGCCACCTCGCGCAGGATGACAACTTTCATACCAAACCTAAATGACATATTCCTATTGATGTTTTGTTTATCCCATATAGCAGTCCTCCATATCCAAAATAATTAAATAACTCTTATTTTTATCAAGTAGGGAAGTAAACAATCTTTTTTCAAAGTGGCTACATATCATTTACAACCAATTGATATAAACAACATTTTAGCTTACGGCTAACAATTACCAATTGATATTAAAACTTGATTACACCTCCTTTACACATTTATTAATCATTGAAAATGTGAGCATAATGTATTTGAAATAAACAATCATCAATTCATAATCTACTTCTTGCTATTGAAAATGTGAACATAATGTATTTGAAATAAACATTAATCAATTCATAATCGATTTTATGATGTGGAAAATGAAAGATTAAATGGATAAACATAGTGCTTTCTATGGTGATGTGGTGAGTAAAATATCAATTATTTTATGTATTATAATATAAATTCAGTGACCATTAGGATAATTCTATATTCATCGAACCACCCACTAGCGGAAAACATTCCTCATCAGAGATGAGGATTTACGATCGCTAGGTTATGCCATCATTGGGCTTAACTAGACTTAGTTGGAAAAAATTTAATGAGGCTAGCCAAGTGATTATTTACATGCGTATGAACTATATCAATCCATATGTAGCTCTATTTATGACGATGTTGAAGCCAAAACAATATTAATTCAATGTAAATTTCAAAGTATGTAGTAGTGAATAAGTGAAACATTGTAGATAGTATGCATTGAAAATCAACAAGTAATTGATGAATGTAAGGTTTTTAAGTCAAACCATTATTGTATTGAATGTGGATGCATAGAGCCCGTGAAGCTATATGCTTTGTTTTAATTTATTATCGTAGCTTACAAATGGATTTCCTTAAAAAAATTCTTCGACCTTATGAAAAAATATAAACTAATGTCTATCACTTATCATTTCCTATAAATTCATGGGCCTTATAAATAATTTTGTTGTAGAATACACATGAATATCATACTAGGTTGTGAGTGTTTATTCATACCGATACCTCCACGCCTCCATAATTACATTTTCTAGTTGTTTGTTTTCTACATAATCATTTATTATCTTATAAATTTATGGGACTTATTAGTGTTTTTTTAAAATTCACATGATTAACATACCTAGATCGATGGCATATTCATGGCCGATATTCCCACATCCTCCACATATGTCATCCGAATTGTAAAAAACAAAAGTTTGCAAAAACAAATTGAAGATAGAGTTCATTAAACATATTGATAAAATGATTGAAATCAAATCACCATGTTGAATTGGTTGTGTAAAGATCACGATGAAATGGTTTTATATCAAATTTTATAGATTTTTGGTAGTCTACATTAAAAAAATTGTATAACTAGAATTTTTAGGTTAAAATCCATTAAAAAAATCACTTGTTGAAGTTTTTTTCAGATATGAATCTTCTTCACCTAAGAATAATAAGGTTTTAGAAACATTGGTGACTATTTGTATCAATAATAAAAACAATAAATAGTTTGGAATCCACCAATGCAAAGAGTGCAAAAATGCCACTGTAAAGCACTAATACTAGAGAATTTTCGAACTACTTTGAGTGAACATCTCATTTTTAACTCATACGATATTTCATAAATAAAATTTTGGATGTTTACTTCAGAGGCCAATTTCACTTCAGTTACCAATTTTTGTGGTAGTTTCTCCATCCAATCCATAGTTACCTCTTCTCTATAATCATCATTATTGTCATGATTGTGCACATAAGATATTTTGTACATAAGACACAAAATTTTGAATATCTCGTTGCTATCATTAATTCTATAGCATCCATTAGGAATTGATACTCCAATGTATTTAACCTTTTCCATGTATCTTTGTAATTTTTCGCTTAACATTTTTGAATAACCAATTGGTATTCAAACAATAATAATACGATCCAATGTAATAGTTATGATAATTTTTAGAAGCTCCATTATGACATCGAAATAAATATTGTTGGCCAAATTGTAAAAATAAGCGATCACACATTCAAGATTGAAAGGATTAGTTCAAGGAATATATGATAAACTTGATATAAAATGGAATGGATATGTGCATTTACAATAATAATTGTCTGTGAATCCAATCCTCACTAGTATATTTCCTTCCAAGTGACATCACATAGTTGTCTAATATTGTCTAATCCGGACGGGAAGAACTTCTTCCACCTCATAATATTTTTTCCTTTTTTCAAAATTTTCCCTTATATGGGAATCATATTGTATTTTTCCATTTTTCTCATCACCTAACAATACGATAATCAAGTGTGTAGTATGATTCATGAAATTTAAATTTTTTTATTACATTAGATTCACTATAGGATGTTAATATAATATTATCCATATTCTTATTTCTCAAATAATGTAGAAATTTTTCTCACATTTTGTTGTCTCATTTTATTCCTTGGTAGTAAGAATCAAATTCTCTACTATTACACTACCCTCAAAATCCCCAATTGATTTTGTATTCCTTTTCAACCCATGCAATTTTGATTTAGATAGACTATCTCCAATTTAGTCAAATAAGTTTTACTTAGCATAGTACACAGCTTGGCATGTGTTAGAGGAGAAATAAAACCTTTTCTATGCAAGAAATGACAAATAGAAGATGTTTTCGTGTTTCTATACAATTTATCCGAATACTATAAATATACCCTTTTAAATGTCTTTTTTGATTTGAACAAATGGTTTTATCAAAATCTATTAGAATCCCCAAATTCCAACCATATTTTGAATAGGAATATGGTACGCCATTTATGGAGGCATGAATTTCCCATTTCCTGAACAAAGAAATATCCAAATCCATATCCATAATAAGACACTTATTATTTTCAAAGTCAAAGTGTTCCACCTAGACATGTAGTGTCCCAAAATCAATAACTTATGACGATAGAAAAATACTAACTTCCTTGTGATTGTCATCTATAATAAAAAAATAACCACATGTCAACGTGGTAGTTTTCAGGGGAATTAATTTCCATAAACCATTCCTCATCTCTTTTATTCTAACAAATATTTCTTGTGATGAATGGAATTGTTTTGAATGGAGCGCAAATAATGGAAGACATTTTACCTATATTTAGAGTAAAATACATTAAAAATTTGGTCATTATCTAACTTTAAAGTGTTTTTCTCTCAATGTCTGTTAAGGAATTTAAATACTACCCTAGCGGACACCAACCTCTAGAGTTATTTACTATGTATCATAATAGAGTAATTAAATTAATGGTTAGTGAATATTAGGATTTGATAGGAAATCTTAGGTATCATTCAACTAGTTAAAATAATTCATATTTTGTGGATCAAACCAATAATAACATAATTTTTGTAAAATTTAGAAATCGAATTATGATGCATCAAAGATATGAAACCATTTGCACCATCAGTTTTGAAAGTATTACATATGAGATAGACAAGCTATAACATTACATAGATGACGTGATAGGAACGTTAAAAATACACACTTTAGTGGCAAATAGACTTCTAATCAAAATATAAAAGAACAACCTAAATTTTTTTAAAAGCCATTTACACCTATTTAATGATAAATCATAGATGACATTAAGATGTAATATTTGGTATTTCGAGGAGAGTTTATGGTAGCTTGGGAGTTTTTTTAGAAGGCAATGTCATTTATGTGTATATCGGTCATACTTTGTAGTAGTGAGGATTAGATGTATGTATCAAGACTAATGAACATGTTTAAAGGATAGCGGTTTCGAAAGATATAATGTTCGGTATTTTGAAGAGAGTATTTGAGAAAAAATCACATTAACAGAGTTAGTGATAGCTCATCATTTTTTTATATAAGACAATGTGAAATATATGTATATCAAACATACTTTATTCATTATGTCTAAATGTCTATAACTACTCTAAGTACAATATTTTAAGCGTAGCACTTGGTGGGAAATTCCACAAAAAGCTATAAAAAAATGAGAAGGATTACACTTTTCCTAAATGTAAGTATGGCCCTCTTCACAATATTCATTTTTGTGGAAACAATGATCTCTATAAGGTCATGGTGGGTTATACCTATTTGAGAAAAGATTTGATTATTAACAAATTTTTTTGAGTACCACTAAAACAAGGGTCTATTCTCTCTTACTCTGACTATAAGTTATATTTACAATACTAATTGAAGAAATTTATTCCAATTTTTTTGAACTTATGTTAACTTATTTATAGTGATAGTCTTCATAGGTGCAAACTTTTACCGTCCTATACATTGATCCATTGAGGCTAAAATCCACTAAGAATTTAAAAATAGTGATAAAATAACAAATCACGACCTATCTTAGCGGAAGCTAGGGTCCCACCATTTCATCTTGAAATTGTAATCATTCTTTGTACACTTTTAGCTCCCTAGTGATTTTCATTTATTACAATTCTATCATATTCAATAGACTATCCATGGTAGAAACAAGTGATACACTAAAAATCCTCAATAGGGATCAAGCCATATGTATTTTCCATAAAATATATTGTTTGTAACATATAATTCACAATGTTTTGTATGAGAAAAATTATTTACCTAATGCTTAGTTTCATTACTTATCAAAAGTAACGACACAAAAGACATTAGTTTCAACATGTTCTTTTATTAAAAATTGTGGTAAAATAATAAATCACGACCTAGTTGAGCAACCGTGAGGCTCCTACCATTATGGTCATTGTAAACACTATCTATACAAATTTGGATTGCTAGTATTTTCCATTGATTATAATTATATCATGTTGGCTGGAATGTATATTGGATCAAGCCTTACGTAGTTCCCATAAGGTATATTATTTGAAACACATAATTCACATCGGATCTTATGGGAGAAAATTCTTAGCAAATGCTAAGCATTTTTTCCTTATCGAAAGTAACGGCATAGTGGATGGTAGGTTAAATAGTTTAATAATTTGAAAACAACGATAAAATAAAATATCATGCTCTAGTTTAGCGGTCACTAGGCTCCCACCATTACTACCAGTCATTATAAATACCATATGTATATAGCTTTGGGTCACTACTATGTTTTCATGGATTATGTAGTACTCACAAGACATATTTTTTGTAACATTTAATTCACATTTGTTCGTACAAGAGAAAATGCTTAACGAATGCTAAAATTTTGTACATATTGAATGGAATGGCATAATGACCACTAGGATTAACTATTTTTTATTTCAACATTATGTGCATGGATTTTCAATGATAGTGTTAATCATTTATTTTAATTGTACCTCTAGGTTATGTGTGGCGGAGAGAAAGTATTGCATTAGATACCCTCTAAATTGATCGAGATGTATTATGTGTTATGAATAGATTCAAAAGTTTCTTATTCTTTAAAATAGCCATAAAATAACAACCCACGGTATAGCTTAGTGACCGTTAGGCTCCTATCTTTACCTCTTAACAATATAAACACTATCTTTACAGCTTTGGATCGCTAGCCTTGATATGTAGTTCCCATAAGATACACGGTTTATAACTCATATTTTACATCATTTACTTTCAAATAAAATTCTTAGCAATTGTTAAAATTCTTTAAGTTTTGAAAGAAATGGTATATCAAACCCTAGTCTCAAAACTTTCTTATTTTGAAAATATCCATAAAATAACAAATCATGGTATAGATTAGTGACCACTAGGCTCCTACCTTTACCTCTTCTACTTTTAAACACTATCTTTAAAGATTGAATCCTTAGACTTGGTATGTAGTTCCAATGAGATACATGGTTTTCAACTCATACTTCACATCATTTCCTATCAAATAAAATTCTTACCACCCGCTAAGCTCTTTTACTTATTGACAGAAATGACATATTAGACCCTAGGCTTAAAAGTTTCTTATTTTTAAAGTAGCCATAAAATAATAAATCATGGTTTATCCTAGTAGCCACTAGGCTCATACCTTTACCTCTTCTCATTTTAAACACTATCTATAAAGTTGTGGATCACTAGGATTAGTATGTAGTTCCCATAAGATACATGGTTTTAAAGACATATTTCACATCGTTTCATAACAAATAAAATGTTTAACACTTACTATGTTCCTTAACTTATGGACATATCAAATCCTAGGCTCAAATGTTTATTATTTTGAAAATAACCATACACTAACGCTATTCATATAGTCTAGATCGCTTAGCCTTATTATGTATCCCAAATTTCTTGTTCAAACTTGTGACGTGGCATATTTTAATTGGATAATTAATTTAAATTAGGGCACACTATATATAATATTGTAGAATTTTTTTGATAAAGAATGGAATGCAAATGTCTCAGATATTATTATAATAAATTTCAAAACTATGTTTAGGATTTATTTCTTATATTTTATTCTAATATATATTTTTGTTATGCTTGTTTTCATAGATATTGTATAATATATTTGTTATTATGTTTATATTGTTATAGGCTACAAACAATGAAAATGTTGATTTTTTAATTTTTAAACCATGGAAAATAATAATAGGGGAATTCCCTGCATTTTTAGATATTTGAAATTCAAAGAGCTCCACCCTTCTCTTTAAGAGGGGGAAACTGAAAATTTCAAATTTTTGTATCCTCGCTTTTTTTTTTTTTTTTCAAATTTATTTCTTGGAATGTGCTAAAAAAATTATTAAATATCTCAGAGAAATATGGAGTAGGGTTTCTAGTTTTTTTGGTCAATCATAAAAGCATGTCTTCAAAATAAAAATATGCGCATGTCGTAGATTATAGGGTTGAGTGTTTGAATCCCATTTTTTCGCATGCGATTATAATCTTGTTTGCAGATAAGGCACAAAAATAAGCACATAAAGGATGCACACAAAGGACGCACACGAAGCAGTAATAAAAATATAGGTTGCGAAAAGAATCATTTATATTGTTTGATTGAGGCGTAAGATAGAGGTTTCATAGATAACATAAAGCATGAAATAATCCTCGGACATTACTAAACCTGTATTTATAGTAAAGGTGTACATTTTTTTTATTACGAGATCTATTAGTTTCTTTGTATTCGAATGGTTCATTTGTTTTACACGATAGTCCAATCATGATCCACACAAGTCCCGATTTGTCCTACTGAATTGTGCTCCGCAATCAAGCATCGCTTTCTAGTTGCTTTTGATCACCACACCAAATTTTTGTTCTCTTCATGAAAAATAACTTTATTGTGCATTAATGAAAAACATTTAATTTCTTTTCTACTCTAGTATCTATCTCTATTTAACACTTTCCCATTTCCACCATTCTATATTTGTCTTGGGCTATTTGCATTTTGAATTTTTCATTCTTGTTTTGCGATTATTTTTTTAGGATAACGATAAATTCTAGCACAATCACCTTATTTTTAATTTTATTTTGGTTAAGAGAATAAAAAATATTTTAATGTTGTTCATTAAGATGATGCAAAGAAATCTTGCTAATTAATGCATATTAAATTTTTTACATGGTTTCCACTTAGATATTTTAGGAAAATATATGAGGTTAAAAAAATAATTCAAAACTTATATATCTTAACTCCCGCTAGGTACAATGATTCCAAGTCAATACCTATACTATTATATAAATTCCACATTGTTTTTTACTGTTTATATAAAATCCTTTTTGAATATAATCTACATGAAAAATGTTTCTTACTCTAGTGACCACTAGGCTATAATTTTTATTTGGATACAGTCTTCATTTACCTTTGTGGACTCAAGAATAAGTGGATTTTGTTATACACAACACACTTTTGGGTCAAGTGATTGATTTTTTATTTGTCTTATGTTAAATATGCAAACACTAAAAATTTAAATTCATAACACATCTACATTATAAAAATAATATATTTACATTTAAGAATAGCTTAGTGGCCTCTAGGCTTTATCGAGTATATCATGTTGTATCTAAAAACCTTTTTGTAAATCTTCGCGGTCTCTCATCCACTAGGTTAGCCAAATATATAACATTAAGATCTTACGGTGGGTTGGATTAAATAAATTAAATTAAAATAATTTGAGCTAATTGGGCACAAGGTTATGCCACAACATCTTAGTTGGGTATTCACTTCTCTAGTGTATGTATCATAAACATGATATGTATCGCAAAGAAGATGTAAATAATATGTGTTAAAATTAGTTGAATTTATCATATGATTTTAATATTTTAAATTTAGATATTTCAAGCTTAGCACCTACTAGGTTATGCTACCACATAATCATTGGAAACTAGCGGTAGTTAGGATTTAAAAACTAAATTGAGGTATTAAGAGCTTAGTGGCCACTAGGTTATGCCACAACATAGTATTTGGGTATTCAATTCGCTAGGTTATGTATCAAAAACATGATATGTATCGCAAAGAAGATGCAAACAAGACGTGTTTAAATTAGTTTAATTTATCGTATGATTTTTAGATTTTAAATTAAGATATTTCAAGCTTAGTGACCTCTAGGTTATGCTACCACATAATCATTGGAAAATAGTAGTAGTTAGGATATAAAAACTAAATTTAGGTATTAAGAGCTTACTTGACCACTAGGTTATGCCACAACATAGTATTTGGGTATTCAATTTGCTAGCTTATGTATCGTAAACATGATATGTATCACAAAAAGATGTAAAATATATGTGCTTAAATTAGTTGAATTTATTGTATGGTTTTAAGATTTTAAATTAAGATATTTCAAGCGCATGTCTGCAGTTAGGTTACTAGTTAGGATTTAAATACTTAATTGAGGTATTAAGAGCTTAGTAGCTGCTAGTTTATGCCACAACATAGTATTTTGGTATACAATTTGCTATATAATATATCACAAACATGATATGTATCACAAAGAAGATGTAAACAAGGTGTGTTTAAATTAGTTGAATTTATTGTATGATTTTAATATTTTAAATTAAGATATTTCAAGCTTAGCACTGCAAGGTTATGATACCACGTAATCGTTGGAAACTAGTGGTAGTTAGGATTTAAAAATTAAATTGAGGTATTAAGATTTTAACGGCTACTAGGTTATGCCGTAACATAGTATTTGTGTATTTAATTCGCTAGGTTAAGTATCAAAAACATGATATGTATTGTAAAGAATATGGAAACAAGATGTGTTTAAATTATTTTAATTTATCATATGATTTTAAGATTTTAAATTAAGATATTTCAAGCTTAGTGCCCACTAGGTTATGCTACCACATAATCATTGGAACCTAGTAGTAGTTAGGATTTAAAAACTAAATTTAGGTATTAAGAGCTTAGCGACCACTAGGTTATGCCACAACATAGTATTTGGGTATTCAATTCGCTAGCTTATCTATCACAAACATGATATGTATTTTAAAGAAGATGCAAACAAGATGTGTTTAAATTAGTTGAATTTATCGTATGATTTTAAGATTTTAAATAACGATATTTCGAGCCTAACACCCGCTAGGTTATGCTACCACATAATCATTGGAACCTAGCAGTAGTTAGGATTTTAAAAATAAATTGAAGTATTAAGATATTAGAGGCCGTTAGGTTATGCCACAACATAGTATTTGGGTATTCAATTCGCTAGGTTATGTATCAAAAACATGATATGTATCACAAAGAATATGCAAATAAGATGTGTTTAAATTAGTTGAATTTATCGTATGATTTTAAGATTTTAAATTAAGATATTTCGAGCTTAGCACCCACTAGGTTATGCTACCACATAATCATTGGAACCTAGCGGTGGTTAGGATTTAATAAACTAAATTAAGGTATTAAGAGCTTAGCGGCCGCTAGGTTATGCAACAACATATTATTTGGGTATTCAATTCACTTGGTTATGTATCACAAACATGATATGTATCACAAAGAAGATGCAAACAAGATGTGTTTAAATTAGTTGAATTTATCGTATGATTTTAAGATTTTAAATTAAGATATTTTGAGCTTAGCGTTGGCTAGGTAATAATACCACATAATCATTGGAACCTAGCAATAGTTAGGATTTAAACACTAAATTGAGGTATTAATATCTTAGCGGCCACTAGGTTATGCCACAACATAGTATTTGGGTATTCAATTTGCTAGCTTATGTATTGTAAACATTATATGTATCATAAAAATATATATATAAATTAGTTGAATTCATTCTCTGATTTTAAGATTTTAAACTAGGATCTTTCTATGATAAGTCTTCAAAAACATTACATGAAGAACCAGTTCATGCTAAGTCTTCTAGAAGTGGACTCCCATCATGATTACAAGCAACTTATCATACTAAATATATGCCAAAATATGGGGAAGAGATGTAATAATATTCACTTCACCCACAAATACTACATATATCTATACACTTCGCTATACATACAACCATTCCGACCCTTAATCAAAAAATAAAGACAAATGCATCTAGGAAATATTGGGATGTTTGGCGATTAGATCCACTTCGTCGATGATCTTGACATCCATGTCCCCTTTATTCGATCGGGGAGGAGGAAAAATCAACACAACATTCGACCTTTTCACTTTTAGCGCTTAGAAGGGAGATCTATACCTTGATTTTCCACAACTACCTCCCGACCATACATAATCACTTGCATCCCCTACATCAAGGCATGGAAATGATATTGAACATTCAATAGATGCTCTTCCAACTTCTCATTCTCCTTATGCAAGATAAACTTCCCAAAGAGTTAGATAATATGTTTTCCACACTCAACCCTCGCGCATTGTCCAAAATATTCCTCCACCCTTTGGATCGGGTTCTAGTCAAGCATTAGCTTGGGAATTCTCTCAAAATATCATCATCATCTTCTTCTTTGAATCTCTCGGTGATCGATTAGACCTACTCAAGCCAATTCTACATAGCTACATTCCAAATTTTCCTATATATATATAGGAACTAAATGATTCCCTAGCATCCTTTCTTGTCATAACTCTTTTCTTGTTCCCTGTTAGGACCACACTACATGCTACCCAAGAAACCACCAACACCCCTACCGCCATCGCAAAGAGATAGGAATCTCAATGAATAAAAAAAAGAGGAAAGGCTTAGTGAAATGTCCAGCTGGCCTGGAGATATAAATCCACAAGTGCACAACACATGAAAGGAGGTAAGTGTGAAGGTACCTAAGATAATTGATTATGAAAGGAGGTAAGTGTGACGGTACCTAAGATAATCGATTAGATATCCTAATCACAAATATCATGCTTCCCATTAAAAATCTTAAATTTCCAAATCCATCTTACATCTCACGTGTGTAAAACCCTTAATCATTTCCATATATCACACAAATTAAATCTATCAATGTCATAAATAACCATTAAGGCCATATATGTCATATCCTCTTCTATGCAACCAAAAAAGGTTACCCATCGAATAATCTAAGAATTTTTATTAAAATATTATAAGTCACTATGTTTTGACAAATTAAAGTAACTTGTTTTGAGCTTATCGACCTCTAAGTTAAGAAACCACATTAATATTGGAGAAATGTATACGTGGTTCATTTTAAGAATCCTTTGTTAAATTAGAGTTGGAAAATCCTCACGAATATACCTAGAACCACTTTTTCCGTAAAGGTAAACTTTCCAGGATTTCAAAGTCAAATTTTTATTTGTCGTTTCTTATGGGGAGCATTTTTTGGTTTCATGTGCCATCAAACCTTATTGGTACACATACAAGCAAGCCTTGTTGTCACATGACAACAAGGTTTTCTATCATGTGAAAAAAACCTTGTTGTAGCACAACAACAAGGCTTGTTGTTGTGGACAACAAGGTTTTCTCATTGTCAGACGAAACCAAAAAAATTCTCCCTTTTTTTGACCATTTGCAACCCCCTAGTTGCATGTCAATACCCTCCCTTATCACATGTCTACAACTCCCCGTCACTCTTCAACACCCTACCTTGTCACGTATCAACACCCTCCTCTTGCGCACGCCTACAATCCCCTTGTCGTACATCAACACCCTCCCTTATCGTGTGTCAACACCCTCCCTTTTTGCGCACCAACACCCTCCATTTTCACGTGTCAACATCCTCCCTTCTCACGCATCAGAACACTCTTGTCTTGCATCAACACCTTCTCTTGTCGCACCTCAAAAAGTAATTCAGATGTTACCTTAGTAATTTAGTAGTAAGTTACTAGTATAATACTGGGAAAATTATCTACATTTATATAGTATTTTTCAATGGTAGGAAAATTGGACCTATAAAAAAATTTATACCAGAAATTTTAGGTGAATAAGACACTACCTACTCTAAAAAATTTGCCTTTTCAAATTTTCCTAAAATGAAATATTTTCCAAATTATGAATAATCACTACTAAAAAATCCGTGAATGTATAGCAATCAAGATCTTTATAAATTAGTCAACTTCGTTGTATTATTTTAATATTTTGAATTAAGATGTTTCAAGCATAGCGCCCGCCATTTTATGCCATGACATAATCTTTATATCATATCCGTGGTTAGGGTTTAAAAATTAAATTAAAATATTTTCAACTTAGCGGCCACTAGGTTATGCCACAACATAATATTAAGATCTTAGTAGTCTTTAGGTTTCAACAAAATAAAGTAAGAACTTAAGAATATAATATTTTGAGCTAAAAAATCAATAGTATTTAACAAACAAAAGAAAGACATTGACTTTGGAGATCTTTATAGAAATCAAGACCAGTATAAATTATTTGAATATTTTGTATGCATTTAAGATTTGGAATTAATATATTTCTATCTTAGCACTTGTTATATTATGCCACAAAATAATATTTGGAGACTACAAGTGGTTTTGAGATACTTTGAGCTTAGTAATCGGTAGCTCTATGCCACAACATATTATTTGGAGGTTGGATTTTCTAGGTTCAATAGTTCATAGTTACGATATTTGATAGGAATTAACCAATTACAAGAAGATATTTTGAACTTAGCTGATGCTAATTTAAACAATGACATAATATATGGAGGTTACATTCAATAGGATTAAACAATTTAAATTAACATATTTTGAACTAAGTGGAGACTAGGTACTTCCATAATATATCATATAGATCATAGTGGTTGCTATCATTTAACATGTTATTGAATGATATTTTGAGCTTAGCATCTTCTAGATTATTACACAACATAATATTTGGTGCTTAGCACTCATTAGGTTTAAACAAAAGAAATAATATATTATTAGCTTGGCTATAAAGTGGGTTATGCTAAAACATAATATTTGGATCTTAATGGTGACTGGGATTTTGTAAGTTTGAATAAACATAGTTTAAGGTTAGCGGTCGTTAGGTACTTAAATAATCTTTTAGTTTTATCTTCGTGGCCACTAGGTTTTACCACAACATGTTATTTGGTGATTTCATCTCTAGGTTTTAATAATACATAATTAAGATATTTTACATGATATAACAAATTAGAGGAAGATATTCATATCTTTTGAGGTGCTAAACCCAAAATATAATATTTTGATTTTAGTTTTTAAAAAGACCTAACTAGTAAGAAAAATATATTTTTATATTAGACAACGATATGTTATGCCACACCATAAATATTTGGAGCTTGGTGGTCTCCATGTTTTATCAAAACAAAGTAGGATATTGTGATCCGAGATGTCGTTAGGTTATTCTAAGAAATAAAATTTGGAGCATAGTGATCTTAAGGATGTAAGAAACCTCATTAAGCTATTAGGAGCTTAGCCATGACCACGATATGCCAAAACATAAAACTATTTGAAATTAGAGTTTTTATTAGGGTTTTACCAAATGACTTGCATACTTGCACAAAAATACCTCACAGACAGAGATATTATAGTGGAACAAGAAGAGAACAATCTCATATGTAAAAAAACCAAAAACCAAAAATTCATAAATTGGAAAAAGCCAAATTACATTTTATGGATATTCATGAGAGTGTTTTCTTCATCATTAGCATCAGCAGTAGGGACTCCTTAGACCAACACATCCACTAACTTAATGTGTTCCAGAAGTATTCATTGATTTTCATCTAGATCCTTTTGATGCGACTTTTCCATTCTTTGATAACGGATACTAAGTGTAACATAATATTCAATGACATTGTTCGGATCAAGAGAGACAATCTCTAAATGCTCCTTGTGTTCTGAAACTATAGTGGGGGAGCCCATTTTCTTTGACAGAGGATAATTATGGTAAACCAAGGAGAGATCCCATAACACATCTATAATTTCTGATTCGATGCTAAATTCCATGTAAAAATGTGGGAGGAAGCCACACATGCTTTCATGATCAGGTGAGTTGAGTCAGTTGTATCCATTACAATGTCCATGGAGATGAGAGGAAAATCCAAAGAAGCATCGAAATAAGTGGAGAGGAAGTAGCTGCCAAGTCTGAAAGTGGTTCAAAGACCTTAGGAGATTGCTCTAAGGTGTTTGAAGGGGTATAACCCACTAGAGAAGATGAGGGAGACCCAAGAGAAAAATAATAGGGGAAGACCACCAGACTGCTCTAGCTAATGATCATGATGTCCGAATTGGATTAAGAAGGGAGACGAAGGTAGTAGTGACGATGATGGAAAGAGGGAGATTGTTGTGGAAGAGGAGGGGGACACAATGTTTCTTGTTTGGATAAGAGTGGAAGTGTGAGACTTATTTTTGGGAAGCTATCATTTTAAAGAGAAAATACAAAATGCATTGGTGTAGGAAAAGACATTTATCTTCTCTAACTAGTTTATGGGACCTCTCAAGTGATTGAAACAAAAAAATCTGAAAATTTTACCTTCCGATCATGTCAAATATGTGCAAGAAGAAAAAACTAAGGTCTATAGATTACTTTGTAGCATCTCTACAACATAAAATACCTCCTCAATTTCTCAATAACCCCATCCCAAGGTTGTATAAGCGAGTGCTTTTCATAATACAATTAATACATTATCGGATTTTCACTAGGATACATGAGTTCATCCATTTCTTTTGAAGTGAGAATTTAAAATAAATATCTCCCTCTACTAGGATTCCCATCATAGCCACAATGGAATCTATCAAAATATAAAACTTCATCTGCCTACTTAGACTCTTCCTTTCTTCCATGTTGTCAACACACTGTTGGTCACTCAGATAGAGTGACCAGACAATATTTCCATAAATGATGTAACACCACCATCATTAAAAATATTCCATACTATCAGGTTAGTCTTAACCTCTTCATAGGAATAAGGCTCAATGCATTTGACAGTGCCACCCATAATGAACATGGCTATTGTGAAAGTGATTTCCAAAGGTCCGATATAGACGATTCTTAAATAGAGATATGTCGGGAACCTTCATTCCAATATTCAACATTAGTCTATAATATTTCTAATTGAAATCTGATGTAATTAGTAATAGTTATTAATTGGTTCCATCCATCACACAAATGCAATCTATGAATTCCATAAATGCCCAAAAACCCACAAATGTTGTATCCTCTTGCCACCACCAAAAGAGGTTATGCCTCAACATAACCTAACTTTTATTATAATGTTAGTTAATTTTCAGCCAACCACAACATTAATTAGTTAATTTTATTACAATTACTGCATTTAGTAGAGGTTTAAGGTTTGAATTTTAGGGATATTAGATTTATTTAGTTAATATATATTATAAAGGAATAATATGCAAATCAAATGAAGCAAGGTGAAATAACTAACATTGTTAAACATGATTTCATACTGTATATATTATCAAGCAAAAAATCATAAAGCAATATCTTATTATAATTTCTTTATTGACACATCTATTTGTTACATTTAGGTTCTCCAAGGTTGTTCATTATACACATGGAAATGAAGTGGGTAAGCACAAAGATGTTACAGGAGCAAAAGTAACACTTGTGATGGGAATTTGTTTGCGATATTTGGTGAGGTGATTTCACAAAACACTGTTTGACTGGAATGAGATGGGGACAGTGTTGTCTTGAAAAAAATGCATCCCCATGAGTCCTCTCCATCCCGGGGTCTGATTTTTCAACAGAGAGCAACATGTTTAGTTCTAAAAGAGATAAATTTAAATGTAGATACAATTACATGTACGTGGAAATAATAATATGCTTATTGGGTTTGTGTTCTCTTATAGGTACAATTACATTCACAATTATAGGTACAATTACAAGTACATGACAAGAATAATATGCTTTTTCATATTTTAACTAGCCTCGTGGATGTTAAAATTTCTTCTTATATTGAACCCTTATGTGACTTTAGACTGGTGTGGGTATATATATTAACTTGAATCAATTTTTTTTTATAGGTATAGTAATAAGTTGGTTGTTTATATTATTTCAAAGGTAGTGGATGCTTTCATTTAACAAGTTATTGAATGATATTTTGAACTTAGCATCTACTAGCTTATGACACAACATAATATTTCGATCTTTGTGGTCTCAATGTTTCAACAAAAGAAAGTTATGTATTATTTTTATTTTAGTGGTCACTGGGATTTAACAAAATAAATCAACCTAGTCTAAGCTTATCGGATGTTGAGCCCTCAAATGACTAAGTACCCGAGGTGCGAAGGCTTATAACACATAGGAACAGGTGCAGAGGCACACGTGGAAGTAATTTTGGGGATGCACGAAGGCTCGTGCCGGGTAGGATGGATTCAATAATTACTCATCTTTGGACTATGAGTAAAGTTTCATTAGGGAAAGGAATGAAAAAAAAACCAGATACAATTATTGATAAAGTTAACCTATGGAGACTTGCATCTCAAGAAAAGCATATTCCAAGGAATCAATACAGGTTATAATAACAGGATAAGGAGATGAGTTTGTTATGGATTAGATGGAACTTGCATGTTGAGGATACTCAATTAGGGATACTCAATTAGTGTAGTGATTAGGTGATCGTGAAAGATTCATTCATGGATTTTCTTGTAATGATGATCAGTTAGAGGAGATTCATTCTTATTATTTCTTTTGTATAGTTTTGCATGACATTAGGGTAGAAGAGAGTGCGTATATGTAGAAGATAGGGTCTATGTGATATGGGATTGTAAGATTTGTAATGAAGATATCATAGAGATAATGTTGAGGATCTGATGTTGTATTATCACCATCCATGGACACATTAATGTATTCTTGGCTCTTGTAATGTGATGAATGAATAACATGGAGTGGTTCTAAAAATATGTGTTATGGATATCGATCTATACATATTATTTTATGCTTATGGATCCAAATCCTTGTGTTCTTGATAATACTCACGGTCTATATCTAATTCCTCCTTATGGTTGTGATGTTCTCATCTATCTTATGGTACATTAATGATTAGATATAATTTCTTTATTTTCTTTCTTTGAATGCAATCATTCATATCTAAGAATTTTTCTTCTCATGGTGGTAAAAATTCTTACAAATCTCATATCAAGGAGGGATCTATACCTACACATTACTCGGGTGAGCCCCCAATTAGGCTACATGATATACCGACATGCTTAGGGTTTAAAGAGAAGTTACAAGAAAAAGGAGACTACATTTTGGTTTCATTGTTGGGACCTCTTTTGAAGTTGTTGTGAGAATGATATGTAATGAGAGAGTTCTTGACCTTGCACGAGTTGCTTAATCATGGCTTAAAAACATGAAGGATGAGTTTTCTCATAGATTTGACACCAGACTTGAGTTTGATGCATGTAAATGGGTAGAATAACACCTGTATGATGACCTATATAAAACATTTTTTTGTTGTTTCTATATAGAGTTGTATGAATGGCTATCACCATATGCATGAAGGTAAAGTTGGTATTATATACCTTTTTTATGGTCATGGGATGAATATAAAAGGCCTGCATGATTGTGATCTGGACTCGACCCATGTTATTCATCACTGCGTTGGAGTAGAGTGCTAACTCGTTATACCTTGGAATTTGATATTTCTACATATTCTTTCCGAGAGGTTGCTGAGTTTGAGTTCTTGAGGGATCCTAGAGGATCATTATTATGTGTTATTCCACTAGCTAACAAGATCCTGGTTCTTACTTTGAGTTTGGAAGCCTTCCCATGGTCACTAACCTCTGTTAGGCACAGGTATGGAAGTCGGCATGGTAGAAGATGGAAGATCTTATAGTAGAGAGAAAAATCAAATAAGATGAAGAACAAGAGAGGGAGTTAAAGAGATAGTGTGAAGTTACGGGAGTGATGGACATATGGAAACAGATGTTGTAGAAATATTTGTGGTTCCTGTGGGAGGAATGGAATCGACCTAGTCTATGCTACCCCATCTTGGAAATTATAGGAGAGAGACCCCCTCAACTTCTGGTGAGAGTTTTTCATTAAGAGAAAGGAGATACATAGGCACACATCTAAGCCCATGTGGTGACCGAACCCTAGTACTTAGTTTTATAGATCTAGATATAAGTTTTGTTAACCTAATTGGTCCGGGGTATTTTTGGTTAACAACACCTAGGAGATATAATTTTTCATTTGGTACATCTATGGTTGTATAGTCATTTCTTGTGTTTGGAGGGATCCTGTTTGGTACAAAACTTGGGAAGTTGGGGTACACAAGTGTTGAACACCAAACTGGGAGTGGGTTGACTTCAGATTGTCAACATGTAGTTTAGCATGATGGTGCGTTCACAGGTGCAACTACATTAAGCCTCTTACCCTGGGACAAGAGGAGAATCTATTGGATCTAGTGGTGATGGAGGTGGTGGAAACATTGGAGGAGGCCAAGGTTCTTGATTTGGTGGTCGGGCCTCAACAACCTCAAATAGGATTTTTTTAGATGGCGTAGCATTTTCTTGATTACTAGGGTGTGGAATATCCTTCAGATCATGTGCACAAATGTGATTTTATATGGTGAGTGAAGGGTATAAATTCCCAAGAGAATAATTTCAGTCATTTTACTTGCCATGATACAAGGGCGCGTGCATAGTTGGTACAGGAAGTATGATCCACACTAGACAATGGTGTATTACATCGTGTTTCATAATGCATTTTTGGAAGAGTTTTGCATTGTTGAGTTTAAACAGAATATAATCAATACATTGAAGGATATTCAACAAGGAATGGCAAAGAGTTTGTGGGAGTATGATGCATGCTTAAAAACTCTCATGTCCAAGTTATCTTATGATGTTAACCCATCTCAACATACCGAGTGGTTTGTCGGAGGGTTAATCACACACTTAAGGAAGGAACTTTCACATAAGACCTTCATATATCTATCCGAGGTCATGAAGGATGCCTTGTGTATTGAGGTGGTGGGAAGCATTGATACCAGAGTTAGTCCATTTCTTGAATCCTATATTGCCGACATAGTAAAGTAGTTGGAGAACTTTCTGTGAACTCGGCTCATGAGACTTGCAGTGGGCTGATAGACCAGATCCATGATACTATTGATATTAGTGTTCACCAAACCAACATTTCCAGTAGTTATAAGGATGATAGTCGTCATTATCAAGGGCACGTGGATGGAGGAGGATATGGAATATGATTTTGATGGATTTTGTGGCCATGCTAAGCTGGAGAGGGTGGAGAAGTTAATTTCCCCATGGAACCTATTATAATTGTGGGTTTACAGAACATTACAAATGAGAGTTTACCAATTTTATCGAGTGCTCTCCATGCGGGAAGAAGAAAAATTATCAAGAGTGCCCAAAATTATATGATCGTATGAACTATAAGTATTGAAATGATAAGGGAATTGGAATGGTGAGTGTAAAGCATGCTGATCAACAATGGATATCATGGGTTGTGCATAAATCTGAATTAGAACATGTGTTGGTGACAATGTGGGTTGAGGCTATGTGTGCCAGGAGATACCAAAGCAAATACCACTTGTTACAAGCAAAGAAGTGATACATGGGAAGTATCTTGACTTTAACAAGATACTCAAAGACAGATGAATCATAAGTCATTTTGTAGTCGGGGAAGGGATTCAACTAGCTCTTTATCACTCGAAGGCATTGGAGAAATGGATAGCACCATATAAAAGGATTTGATCTATCCTCACTACTTTAGGTTGTGCCTTTCGACCAAGGTGAGAGGACCTATTTTGTAACCTCTGTTGGTGAAGGACATGAAGAGATCCTTCTTTGCACAATTTTCAAGGGAACCTTGAGAAAATATGATCAATACACCACAATTTAACTCTCACGAGTTGTCACTTCTAAAGAATGGGGATATTTTCTGAACAAGGTTTGGGTTACTAAAGACACTTAAAACCTTCTTGCTTCTATATATTTTGGTAGTAGAATTTGTTCATTTGTGGATACACAACACAAACAGGGGTACTTGGGTAGGATTCATGGTTATTTGAAAATTTTGGTGGGGATTAAGCAAGATGAAGTTGATTTCACTAGATCTTTGAGAACCTTTACAACAATTGGAAACTAACAAACATAATGCTTCAAGAATAGCCAAAATATTCCTTCAACTAGAAGGTGTGCATCAATGGAGCCCCAGATCTACATGGTTTCACACAATCTTTGAGAATTCAACATGAAGCCTCGAGCTAAAGACTCAATTAAACATTAAAGACCCCTGGTTCCTCATGCCTAAGATACACTCAAAGGCTTACAACAATCTTTATCAAAAAAATGACAAGTAAAGTGATTTTAAATTGTTTATCTCATTACAAGATGAAGGCTCTTCTCATAATGAAATTGCAAATGCCACTAAACTATCACAGGATGAGATCTGTGTGATTCAGAGGGATTTTAACATAAGATTGCAATAGAAACATCAAAACCATTTGAAAACATTCTAAAATAAAAGAAGACACAATTTTTCCCAAGATCAACATAGATTAATTTGAGATCTATTAGATTTATCAGTAGGGGAAAGTTTCTTGAATAGTCTCAGAGCTTTTCAATGGTTGTACACTGCAACCATCTTGACATGATCAAATCTAAAACACAAGAGATTAACAAGTTTCTCAGATGGTCTCTCAGAAGATGGGATTTCTCAAATTTTCTCATAAGAATTAACCCCCGACCATTTTTGCAAGAGTATCCTCATTGCATTTATACAATTCACTCACTCACTCATCCCAAATTTTCCCCCAAAAAAAGAAGAATATTTGAGGAATCCTTTTCTTGTTACCAATTTGTCTCAGAAAGTGATGTTTAACAAATTTACACCAAAGCTGCTAGGTGGAAAAATCATGAACTGATCACATTTCTTAGACCCTCAACCATGACTGGGATGCCATGCCATAATTTTTTTGATAGTCCTTCTAATCATTCTTTTATTTTTTCATGTGAGAAATCCCCTTTTTAATCATTTTTAAGTGGCTCTATATAGTTGGATCTGACAAGCAATCCTTTTCACCCTCGAGAATACACCTTGAGAAATGAGTGCCCTCACATGGATGCCTACATTTGCCTCTCAGAAATGAGTGTCCACACATGGATTATCCCACATACCTACACTTGTGAGTCCGAGTCGGCCAAGTGTAAAGAGGAGTCAATGGAAACCTCCACGTGTTTCCTTGGTGCAACTACAAAGGTGAAGTATAGAGAAAGTTCCCAAATGAGCATGGGCCTTCCACGTGTGTTTGCCCAAGAAATATTTTTCCTTTGGCCTTTCAAAAATTAAAAATAAAATAGAAAAGGAGCCTAGAGGTGGGACCCAAAACTCAGAAGCCTCCACGTCCACATTTTTTTGAAAGCCTCCATGGCACACTTTTGATATGGTGCCCAAAAGTGGAGACCCTAAACAAGCGTGGGCTCACCATGTGTCTCAATTTGGAAAATTTGTTGAAAGATTTTAAGGACCAGTGGAAGGTGCCACATGTGCCTAGGGTCCGAGAAAGTTTCTTTGGCCATTGAAAATTCTAAGTATGGGAAGATCCAGTGGAAACCTCCACGTGTCCCTTCGGTGCTTCTTCAAAAGTAAAGTACAGGGGCAGGTCCCAAATATGCATGGGCCTTCCATGTGTCCAGGCCTTAGAAAGTTTCTTGAAAAGTTTAAGTATAGAGAGGAGCCAATGGAAGCCTCCATGTGTCTCCTTGGCACAACTGCTAAGGTAGGACCCAGAGGAAGATCCTCAAATGAGTGCACCTCCACGTGGACAAGCTTTGAGTCAAGTGGGCCTTAGAGTTTCAAAATGCCCCTGACGTGACTCTCTCACTTCTAACTTTTGATGTGGGCCCAGTGGAGTTGTGGGTTATTTCATAACTTTTCTCCCTCGTACAAAAAGGCAAAAAACTTCAAAATGTTTCGACCCACCTTCCCACTTGTAACTTGAAAAACTACCACATGTCCTTCTTTGGGGTCAAAGTAAGACTTTTTCCCTCCCTTCATATTTGTTGAATAACCAATTAGACTATCTGGGGCCATGGGGCCAATTTGGTATTTTTTACAAATGTGAAAAAGTGAAAATTTCACCAAAAAGACCCACCGGGCCACATCCAATAAGAAAGGACCATGTTTCCATGGATGTTGGGACAAAAATTGATAGGAAAACATGATTGTGAAAAAAGAAGGAAGGGGAAAACCTAAATTCATGCCCAAATTACAAATTCTTTCTCATGGACAGAGAAACAAAAAACAATATCTGGACTTAATGTGATCCTCGACCAAAGGAAAGGACTGATCATGGAAACCAAATGAAGGAAAAAACTTTCACGCATCAATATAGGGAGAGAGAAAACTTCAAACCATGTGGACTGAGACATTTTTGAATGAACAGGTGAGATTAAATTGAGCACCAACATCGGCTCCGACTCAAGGATGGGCACTCCCTGCGTGAGTGCCACAAGAACAAAAATAGACCATGTGCCAAAAATCCATTGGGAAAATGGAGTCAAAAACAAGCTTGCAAGAGAAAACAATAATAACCAAATCCCCAAGATGAACTGAGAAACCAACAAAACTGGTCACCAGGGACCAGGAAAACCAAAAAAAAAAAAAACATGAAAACAAAAAAAAACCAAAAGACTATACACTATACAATGATGTGCACCCGATTAGAGAAAATAATCAAGGAAAATTTTCAAGTGCCTTGATTTTGGATATGACCATGCTAAGCAGTTTTGATACATCTTTAACAACTGGTCATATGATTGTTTCTCTTTTCCATCCAAGTTGCTATCTGACCACATTTTTTTAGGCTTATCCTTTGTGCCTAGGTCAATTTTTTCAACATCTCTCGAGGCTGCATCAAACATCAAAGTCCTAGGAAAATCAACCTGCTCAGGATATCTGCATTGATCAATTTCATACTCCTTGAAAACAACATAGCTCATAGAGTTATCAACATCAATGTATCTGCATGTGCAATACTTCATAAGAAGCATTGTTGGGGTCCTCAATGAGATATAACATTTTATTTTCACCATATAACTTCACAAGGCTGCCCTCAATTGGTATGGTGGCATAAGACATGTCCATTTGCACACTTCCACCCACACTAGCTGCCCACTTTCTGGATAATAACATTCCCCATTTAGCAGGACAATCCACAATTACTACATTCAAAGTTAAGTACTTGCCTAGATATAGCTGCCAATTGCACTACTAAACCCTTGACACATCCAACTACTGGCACCTCTCTTGAATCCATGGTAGTACATTTCCCATAAGTTGTTGTTACTTTGAGATTTAACTCATTCATGACCTCAAGAGGCATTACATTACATGAGGCTCCTGAATCAAACATGTAGTTATGTAACAACCTATCCTTAATAATCAAAGTAGTAAAAAATGGATCCACATTCAATTGAGACTCAACCAGAGAAGTTCCCAAATAAACCTCAGGTGGTTCACCCAATTCCTCCAATGCTTGTGGTTTTTCTAATTCTATGCAATGGTAGGAGGAACCTCTACATTGTTTACATTTTTACCCTGGGTGACCTTTTCTTCCTTAAGCCCCAAATACTCAAATGCCCTCTTCTTATGCTCAAGGATTCTAAGAAATTCAACAATAGGAACAATAATCTTGATCTGACTCAAGATTTGGGCTATGTCACAAGGAACATATTTGGGTAAGGCAAGTGTTAGGAGGAAGGTTTACAAATTCATCTGATGGCATGGGATTTTTCACAGTCTGAGCATGGGGAGGAACACAAGTTTTATTTTGGGGTGACAAAGCCTTTTCTAGATGCATATTTTTAGGGGTTTCCTTAGGGATATTGGTAAGAACTGGAATTTTTGGTTTGGCCTGAGGCCCTACCCCTTTGACAACTTTACTTCTTGTATTATATTATTTTTCTTGGGCAACTACTGCATTCATTAACAACTATTTGTCCTCTTCTGAAGGAATTCCTCCATCATACTTTTTAATCATTAATGCCCTTAAGTACTCAAAATCATTATTAGGAAACTCAAAATCTTGTACCATATCAATTTCAAAAAGTATGAGTGGGAGGAAGAGGTAATACCTAGTGAATGCAATCCCAGAAAAAGCAATAGTTCTAGCACTTATCAGTTCAGTTGAGGTTGCTCCCTACTGTGAACTTGTAGAGAAATCCATCATGCATGCATCATCATCTATCTCATCATCATCAACTTCTTCCTCAACTTCTTTTTCTTCATCACATGGGGAATGGGGCAAGAAACATCTATCACACCACTCCATATCATGGACCTCTTCCACAATAGCAACTCTGGAAGCTAAAGGATCAGGCACCAATCTATTTTCCGGGGTTGGGGCTGTCTATTTCCTGATCCCATGGGCCCTTTACCCCTATCATCTGATCTATGATCACCTCTGGGATGATTTAAAAATATTTCTTGACCTTGTGGCTTGTGTTGACCTTGGGAACCTTGTCCAATCCCCTTCTCTCTCTCTAGTTTATAGGATATTTCCTTAACAACTCCGGCCAAATGTTTTTACAACCTCTTCTAGATCCACAAACTTACTTGACTGAGGCTTCTCTGGATTGATCAGCTTGATACCTTCCCTCTTAGGAGGCTTACCAACTACTTTGATATTGTTTTCAATCTACAAAGCCATGGTGAAGGCCTGCCTCAAAGTTCCTGGGTTTTTGTCCCTTAAATAATAGGCAACCTTTTTTTGTCAAAAGCATCAAAATATTTTATCAAACAAGAAACATCACTTGGCCTTAGGATTACAGGTAGCCTATTCAAGGTCTTATTGAACCGAGTATTGAAGTCATGAACAGATTCATTAGGATTCTTCTTAATATTTTCAAATTTAGACAAAAGAAACCTGGGATCTGTCTTATCCCCATATTGCAATCTAAAAGCATTTTTCATTTCTGTCCATGAATCTATTGAGTTATCTAGTAAAGACTTATACCAGTCACGTGCATCCTCCTCAAGAGTATGAATAAACAATTTTATATACACATCCTCAAATTCAATCTCAAAGTCTTCCATCATATTGACAAAAAGTTTTAAATGTTGATCACCAGTGATAGCATTATTCCCTTGAAATTTAGGTAGTCTATTTCTAACATCTTGTGGCACTACATTTGGATATCCAGCCATACCTCTAAAATCTATAGGACCAAAAGTATTCACAAAAAAAGGAGGTCTAGGTGGGGTTGGGCCATATTTTTTGAGGAGGTGATCTTACAGGAGAAACAAAATGATGAGGGACAAGGGGTCTTTGGAACACAGAGTATAATTTTCAAAATGAATGTCCTCTAAAGACTCTATTTCATGGAAAACCCTATCAACTTTGGAAAATACAGGGACATAGATGAGAAGCACACTTATCAAACACAAATGAAGGCCCCTCTCTAGTTGGAGAATTCAGATCTATATGAAAATTACCTGATTCAGAATCACTTGAAGAAGAATGGTAATCCTCAACCACAAAGTTGATCACTTTCCACAATGGATAACTCTTTTCTTGATTCCTGATCTCCAACTATTTTCTAGACTCTTTTTCCTTTTGAATTTGTCTTTCCTAGTTCTGGAAACAACTTTCTAGTAGGGTCTTTAGTGAAGAAAGATCTTCTTCCTTCCATCTTTGCAAAGATTAGTGACATATTTCACTTAATACAGGTTAAGGCACTGGTATTTATCAAAATTTAAATCAACACGGAGTCGCCACTAAGGATTTTCACCTTAGTTGTGAAAATGCACTATAAATGACTTGTCAAATATCTATCAACACTTAATTCCTACAAAGCTTAGTAGATCTGACCTTCCTTTACTAGTATTTATCACTGATGATATAAATTTAGTGCAATAACCACTAGAAACTGGAAATATTACACACAAAACTTGTAACTTCACACAATCTTACAAATCTCAACAAAGGATGATGTTTAAACAATGTATTTGCACTTAGATCATGTAAGAAACATTACATGTGTACACCTTTATAAGAATTGTATGAAATGCACCAAAATGGTGTGTTGTTTCCGCACAAATATCCCGAGTTCAAAAAATCCCCCAAAAAATCAAAATGGTGTGTTATTCCACACAAATAGGTCCGATGTTCAAATAATAAACCTGCGATCAAAATGTGTGTTGTTCCACACAAAAGGTCAAGTGTTCAAATAATCCCCAAAAATGCCAAAATGGTGTTGTTACCACAAAATAGGTCCCAGTGTTCAAATAATCCCCAGAAAAATGCCAAAATGGTGTTGGTATCCAAATTGATTCTCCCTTGGAAGCCGAGCAACATCATAGATTTAACAAGATACTAGAGAGAGATATGAAATCAATCATAAGTCATTTTAGCCTGGGGAAGGGATTGATGGCTGCTCTTTTCACTCGGAGTGTTGGAGAAATGGATAGCACCATATAAAAGGATTTGATCTATCCTCACTACTTTAGGTCGTGCCTTTCGACCAGGGTGAGAGGACCCATTTTGTAACCTCTGTTGGTGAAGGACATGAAGAGATCCTTCTTTGCACAATTTTCAAGGGAACCTTGAGAAAATATGATCAATATGCCACAATTTAACTCTCATGAGTTGTCACTTCTAAAGAATGGGGATATTTTTAAACAAGGTTCAAGTTACTAAAGACACTTAAAACCTACTTGCTTCTATATATTTTGGTAGTAGAATTTGTTCATTTGTGGATACACAACACAAAATAGGGGTACTTGGGTAGGATTCATGGTTATTTGAAAATTTTGGTGGGGATTAAGCAAGATGAAGTTGATTTCACTAGATCTTTGAGAACCTTTACAACAATTGGAAGACTAAACAACATAATGCTTGTAATAGCCAAAATATTCCTTCAACTAGAAGGTGTGCATCAATGGAGCCCCAGATCTACATGGTTTCACACAATATTTGAGAATTCAACATGAAGCCGAGCTAAAGACTCAATTAAACATTAAAACCCCTGGTTCCTCATGCCTAAGATACACTCAAAGGCTTACAGACAATCTTTATCAAAAAATGACAGTAAAGTGATTTTAAATTGTTTATCTCATTACAAGATGAAGGCTCTTCTCATAATGAAATTGCAAATGCCACTAAACTATCACAAGGATGAGATCCTGTGTGATTGAGGGATTTTAACATAAGATTGCAATAGAAACATCAAAACCATTTGAAAACATTCTGAAATAAAAGTAGACACAATTTTTCCCAAGATCAACATAGATTAATTTGAGATCTATTAGATTTATCAGCAAGGGAAATTTTCTTGAACAATCTCAGAGCTTGTCAATGGTTGTACACTGCAACCATCTTGATGTGATCAAATCTAAAACACAAGAGATTAACAAGTTTCTCAGATGGTCTCTCAGGAAGATGGGATTTCTCAAATTTTCTCATAAGAATTAAACCCCGACCATTTTGCAAGAGTATCCTCATTGCATTTATACAATTCACTCACTCACTCATCCCAAATTTTCCCCCAAAAAGAAGAATATTCGAGGAATCCTTTTCTTGTTACCAATTTGTCTCAGAAAGTGATGTTTAACAAATTTACACCCAAAGCTACCAGGTGGACAAATCATGAACTAATCACATTTCTCAAACCCTCAACCATGACTGGGATGCCATGCCATAACTTTTTGATAGTCCTTCTAATCATTTTTTTTTTTCATGTGAGAAATCCCCTTTTTAATCATTTTTAGGTGGCTCTGTATAGCTGGATCTGACAAGCAATCCTTTTCACCCTCGAGAATACACCTTGAGAAATGAGTTCCCTCACATGGATGCCTGCATTCATGCCTCTCAAAATGAGTTCCATGCATGGATTATGGATTATTCCACATACCTATGCATGAGTCCGAGTCAACCAAGTGCAAAGAGGAGTAGTGGAAACCTCCATGTGTTTCCTTGGCGCAACTACAAAGGTGAAGTACAGAGGTAAGTTCCCAAAATGAGCGCAGGCCTTCCATGTTTTTTTGGCACAACTTCAAAGATGAAGTTTTGGGACCCAAATGGCACAAGCTCTTGTGCCCCCGGGCCCAAAAATTGCCTTTTGGCCTTTGAAAAAGTCTTAGTATAAAAAGGAGCTAATGGAAGCCTCCACATGTCTCTTTGGTACACTTTTGATATGGTGCCCAAAAGAAGAGACCCTAAAAAAGTGCGGGCTCACCACGTGTCTTAGCCAGAAAATTTGTTGAAAATTTTAAGGACCAATGGAAGGTGCCACATGCCTAGGTCCGAGAAAGTTTCTTGGCCATTGAAAAGTCTAAGTATGGGAAGATCCAGTGGAAACCTCCATGTGTCCCTTTGGTGCTTCTTCAAAAGTAAAGTACAGGGTAGGTCCCAAAAGGCATGGGCCCTCCATGTGTCCTAGAGCCTTAGAAAGTTTCTTGAAAAGTTTAAGTATAGAGAGGAGCCAACGGAAGCCTCCATGTGTCTCCTTGGTGCAACTACTAAGGTAGGACCAGAGGACGGATCCTCAAATGAGCGCAGCCCCCACGTGGACAAGATTTGAGTTGAAGTGGGCCTTAGAGTTTCAAAATGCCCCAGTGACCCACCTCTCCACTTCTAACTTTTGATGTGGGCCCCAAATGGAGTTGTGGATTATTTCATAACTTTTCTCCCTCATACAAAAAGGAAAAAAACTTCAAAATGTTCCACCGACCCGCCTTCCACTTGTAACTTGAAAAAATGCCACGTGTCCTTCTTTGGGGTCAAAGTAAGACTTTTTCCCTACCACTTCATATTTTTGAATAACCAATTAGATGCTATCGGGGCCATGGGGCCAATTTGGTATTTTTACAAATGTGACAAAAGTGAAAATTTCACCAAAAAGACCACATCGGGCCGCATCATAAGAAAAGGACACATGTTTCCATGGATGTTGGGACAAAATTGATAGGAAAACATGACTATGGAAAAATAGAAGGAAGGGGAAAACCCGAATTCACGCCCAAATTACAAATTATTTCTCATGGATAGAGAAATGGAAAACAATATCTGGACTTAATGTGATCCTCGACCAAAGGAAAGGACTGATCATGAAACCAAATGAAGGAAAAATCTTTCACACATCAATATAGGGAGATAGAGAAAACTTCAAACCATGTGGACTGAGATGTTTTTTGAACAAACAGGGTGAGATTAAATTCCAACAAAAGAAGTTGTTATTCAATGAGAAGAAGCTCAATATATAAATGATACAACTAGTGTGGCATGTGACAATTGGGAATATAACATATGAGTTAGCTAGAAGGAAATGAAGAGGCTTTTGATGATAGTAACAAAGGTGCGCTCAAAGCACTTGTGAGGAAGACAATTGACAAGTTACACCGAGGAAGGAAACCCCGATGTTTTCCAAAGTGAGCAATAGAGACCGAGTGGAGATGTGAGATCAAAAGAAGAAGTATGCTTATCTATAATTTGTGTAGAATCGCATCACATTGGTGTGAAAACCATCAAGACAACCTTATAGAGTGGCGTAAGGTGAGAATCACATTCTCTGTTCGGTTTCTCGAAGCAATGCACCTATTACTATACAATACTACCATGTGATGGAACCTACCTCGTTCCACATCTAGGCATGTGAGAATACCTTGATGGAAGGCATGGAAGCCTTTCCTCCATCACTGGGTGCATAATATTTACTCCACCTTACAAGGTTGTCCATGCATGTTGTATATTCATTCACGAGATGTGTCGTCAAACTGGAAATTGGAAAGATTTGATGGTCGATCTTATTCAAACTTGTAAGTACTAGAATACTAAGCCATCGGTGAATGAGGAACTTTAGGTTGTTAATTGCCTAACTATGGAAGATAATGCTATGATGAAGGATAGAGTAATGGATTTTTAGGTGAACTTGGTTTGGGGCACATTTAGATGAGGAAGAATTAGAGGAGGCACACCTTGAGCACACCTACATTGAAAAAGAGAAAGGAAAGATGGTCTATATGATACATGGTGAAGAGATGGAAAGCTTGCATGTTAACCATACTATGGGTATGTGCGAGTTTATTGATAGTGATGATGAGGAAGTGCACACTTACAAGGAACCCTGAAAAACTAAGAAGGTTAACATTTTCTTAGAGGTAAAACCCATGGAATCTTCTATTGGGGATTACTTGTTAGAAAGGGAGGTTTCAAGGAATATTGATCTGTTGCACGAATTCCAAGATTTATTCCTGTATGGGTATCATGAACTCAAGGGAGTTCACCACTCTTTAGGAGAGATGTAGATCAAACTGAAGGAGGGCATGCATCCAATTTGGAAGAGACCTTATCAAATGAATCCAAATCTACACATCAAGGTCAAGGAGGAGATTAACAAGATGATTGCATCAGGCATCATTGAGGTTGTTGAGGAATCAAAGTGGATAAGTTTGATTTTCATCAGCATTAAGAAGGATGGATGGATAAGAATTTACATTAACTACATGGATTTGAATGTGGTCTGTGTCATTGATACTTTCCTAACCCTATTCACTAAGGATATCCTTAGTTGGGCATGAGATCTATTCATTTACAGATGGATTTTTGGGGTATCATCAGGTTTAAATTACAAAGGAGGACCAAGAAAAGACAAATTTCACCACTGAATGGGGAAGTTTTTCCTATACAATCATGGCTTTTGGATTGAAGAATGCACCTTCTCTATTTTCATGCATTGTGGTCAAGGCATTTTAGGAATTCATCCAAAAGTTTCAAGTCTTCCTAGGTGATTGAATAGTTTATATACTATTAAAGGACCATTGTGAAAATATGAGATTAATGTTTGAGAGATGTCAAAAGTTGAGTATATCTCTTAACATTAAGAAATGTGTTTATTTACTCCATTTGGCACCCTATTGGGACATATCATATGTAAAGAAGGCTTGTTGGTGGATCCTACCAAAGTTGTAGTTATTGTGGGATTGGGGGAGCCTACTAGCCAGAGCATGGTGTGTAGATTCCTTGGACATGCAGGGTATTACAGGAAGTTCATCAAGGGATTTTCCAAGATTTATACATCATTGGAAGAGTTATTAAAACACAAGAATAAGTTCTATTGGGGAGAGGCGTGGTAAAAACATTTGACACACTGAAGAATATACTCATTACTATGCCCATATTATGCTTTCCCTCTTGGGATAAGCCTTTTCACATGCATGTTGATGCATCTAGGATGGTGATTGGAGAAGTCATAACATAACATAGGGAGGGAATTAATTGTCATCCCTTGTGTTTTGATAGTAGGAAGTTAATTGTAGAAGAATGAAATTATACTACCATGGATCACGAGGTATTATTGATGATCTATGTGCTATAAAAATTCAGGAAGTATTTGTTAGAGACACATTTTATCTTTTATATGGACCACATGGAATTAAATTACTCAATGAACAAACCCATCTTGTAAGGCACATATGTTGGTGGGTCCTATTGTTTCAAGAGTTAGATTTTATGGTTCTTATAAAATTGGGTAAGAGTAATTTGGGGCCTGACCATTTATCAAGGATTTACTCAGGTGAGGACACAGAGAGCATTGAGGATACAATTCTATATACATAATTGTTCATATTAAAGTGTTTTCCCTTTGATTTTTAATATATTTCTATGATATTAAGGACGGGTGGGGCAAAGAAGGGATGAAGGCCTTGGAGAGGAAACAATTAGTTGTACATGCCGTACCCTACATGTGAATTAGTGGAGACCTATACAAGTTACTTCAGGATGAGGTCTTACACCAATGTTTTATTAGAGCATGATCATTATGCAAACATGAATGAAGCACATGGTGGGATGCGGGAGGACACTATGAAGCAAAGACCACCACGTAGAAGATGTTATTGGTAGGACTTCGGTGGGAAACCATTTACCAATATTGTATTGAATATTATAATGCATGTGATCATTTCCAACACCATGGTAAGATAAAGAAAAAGGGATGAAATGCCATTGAGACCAAGATTTAGCATCGAATCGATTAAGAAATGGGAAATCAATTTTGTAGGCCCTATTTCACCTACCACACAAAGGATGGATTCACACTACATCATTACTTTAATTGATTATTAAACACAAGGTAAGGAGGAAGCACCTATGAGGGATTTCATGATGGTTGCAGTATAAGATTTTTATTGGAAAAAATCATTAGCAGATATAGGTTCCCACTGAGTTTAACGAGTGATAGGGGTACGCATTTCCTAAATGTAATAATCAGGATTCTATTGGAAGAATTCAAGGTAGCTCATCACAATAATACCCCTTACCACCCACAAGCTAATGGGACAACAGAAGCATTTAAAAAAATTTTTAGTCACACGTTGACCAAGATTTGTGATGTTGGGAAACAAGACTGGGATGAAAAAGTCTCACTCTGCTTATGGGTGTATAGAATAACTTATAAAAGATTGAACAAAGCCACACCGTTTCAATTGGTTTTGGTGTATAAGTTGTTTTTTCTTATAGATTTCATGCTACCCTCTCTGTATATTGCATACATAGGAGGATTTCCTAATGAATAGGCATTGCAAGAGCGCATTAATAAGTTAATGTAGTTGGATGAAATATAATCCCTTAGTAGATGGAGTTATAGGACTGAGAAGGCATGACACGATCGTCACATTAAGAATAAGAAATTTGAGGTTGGGAATATGGTTTTACTTTATGATTCTAAGTTTTTATGCCATCTTGGGAAGCTCAAATTCCATTGGTTGGGGCTATATATTATATCCTTCATACTGGATTTAGCCACATGCCGATTACAAGTGGTGGATAGGAAATGACTTCCATGTTGTTTCAATGGGAGTAGGTTAAAGCCCTACTATAAATAAGGCTTCTGTGTGTTTGTAAATAAGGTAGTATTTCTAGTTAGATTAGGTTTCCCTTAATGCATTTCCCTTTTGTGTGTTTCCTTTTTCATTGTTTTTCTTTATCTTCTCTGTTCAGTGTTGTGTTGTGCGTTGGTGTGCTAGTAGCTAATTACATTGTAAGTGATTCCATGCACAGAGGACTGCGCATACATTTAGTGTGGGGTGGATTGGAAGATATGTTTGGATATGGTTGACAAATTCTTTGAGAAGATGGATTATTGGGAGACTCATTCTGAATGATTAGTGAAAAGGTAGAAGAACAAGTGGTATGGTGTATAAGGTGTTTGAATTCATGTGGTTATAAAGGTGTGTTGAGAAAAGTTTAAAGACCACGTAGAAGAGAAACAATGATCATGCAAAGATAACAAGAGGAAGGTGGCACCATGGGGAACTACTTGGTGAATAGCGCAGAGGTTATGTACTTTGACACGGTGACGCGTGTGAAGGAGATTTGTGGTAGTGAAGTAGTATTGGAGTGCCAAAAGGTTATAATTGTGATGTGTGAAGGGGAGTTACAAAATTTGATTTAAGTGAAATAAATTTCTTTATTAAAAAGAGATGATAAGGAACGTGATCAAAGGAACTTTAAGGTGTTGAAAAAGTATAAATAGAGGGTAAAGGTAGTCATTTTGACTACTTTTCCTTAGCAATTTTTGTGCTCCCGACTTGAAGTGTGATGAGGGTTTTATGAAGAAGAGTGAGGTACTTGTCACAAAACAATAAAATTGTGCAAGTTGTGGTATGATCTTGTAGTATAGAAAGTAGGGAAGAAGACAACAGAGTAGGAGGGGGTTACATGAGAGAGAAGTGTGGAAGTTGTCAAGTTAGGGTAGATGAAGGAAAATTTAGAAGCACCTAGGGCATGGAAGAATGAAAGAGAAAGGATATGGCACCCAAGAAATCTCATACAAAGAGACCAGTGGTGGAAAAGGAAGAACTTGTGGAATTCTATTTGGAAATACAGTATCCCCTGGGGTTATTAAGGTAGAGAAGTGGAGCTTGAAGTTGTACAAATGCAAAATCAGTGAATTCAACCATATAACCACCAACTATGACAATTTAATGTAGGTGAATATTTACAAGGAGCTATCAGGGTTGGATGAACAAGGAAACCCTAGGGTAGATGATTCAATGAAGAGGGAGTTATAGAAAACTAGGGTTTTGTAGCTTTGGGAGCTTCGGTTTTTGCTAAAAAAGCACCATTGTTTAGATGGTTGATGTCACGAGTGCATGAATACTTTTTATACTTTGTGGGGAGAAGGATGAGACTCATAGGAAATTTAATCCATAGGGTAATGGGCCTACAAAAAATGTGAAGACATGGCCCTCAATTTAAGTGCCACTATAAAGATAGAAGAGCTAGCCAAGAAATTAAACTATGAGAAAGGGGGAAGGGCACAAGTTATTGTGGATCTACCAGACCAAGTGTTGAGAGTTGTTACTTAAATAATTAATTGCAAGTTAGGGGCATCCGAGAGGTAGAATAACATAAACAAGAGGTTCTTATACATTGCATACAGGGTGTCTAAGTAAGAACATTACAATTTTGCATAGTTTATCATGGATAGTATCATCAAGGAGGCATGAGTACAAAATAACCTAGGAGAAAAGATAACTTGGGGGTCCATTCTGTTAATAATTGTATTCTGGGAACTTGGTGTCCCAGATGGACCAGATGATAACATGTGGGTTTACCCACCGAAGATTTTTCCCCTACTATATAGTTCAAGCAAGTTTACTTGTGATGGGAGAATTTCCAATAAATATAAGGTGTAAATTAATAAATGGTATGAGAGACTATGCAGCATTTAAAAATGAATGGTGCATCCTATATGAGCTTCCATAGGTCGTTGGGGACTAAGTCCACTTTATGTCATGCAACATTTTAGTATGACATGATTTTTGATGGCCATAGGAGAGAAAGGTCCATGGTGAAAACTCCCATTTACATTCACCGCTAACTACATGAAGTGTTCCATCAAGTAGTTGAAGGATGCATAGTTATTGACCTTTAATGTAGATAAGGTGGATGTGAATGTTCACAACATGCATGAAATCTACAGATATAACTCAAGGCCGACATATGTGGAGACCCTGGAGCCCGTGTTCTTAAATTTTCACCCACATATCAATGTTGCCAGGAAGGGATACATCCACAGTGGTGTTTGTACAATGCGCCCCAAGACGTAAGGAGGAGTTGAGATTGAAATAAGAGACACCCCATTCCCTAAGCCACAAGAAGCATCGATCCCACCTATGAAAGTGGTTCAAGAAGACAAGGAGGTAGTAGTGGAAGAAGAAGAGAGTGAGGAGAAGTTGAAAACCTCCTTGACATGGAAATACTATACACGCCAAGGTAGTAGCAGCGGGTGCAAGTTCTTCACAGCCAAGTAATGCTGAAGACACTAAAGCAGGGTGCAAGGGAGGATATTTAACCTATAGGATAAGATCCAAGATAGAAGAAACACAAGGTGCATGAGGTTACCCATTTGGAAATGGAAACAAGCTCAGAGGAAGATAATGTGGCCTTCAAGGAAGAACTCGAGGCTGAGCTAGAAGTAGAAGAGAAGAGAAGAGATGTGGAAGACACTAAGGCCACAAATTGATGCATGCTCCAAGGAGATGACTCATTCTTTGGAATAAAATGAGAATATCCTAAAGACGAGATTCTTATCCTACACAACCCACTAATCTAGAAGAAGAAAGTAAGGAGACTTTTTTTGTCATAAAGTAGGATAAAGGGTTTATTCCGGGATAAAAAAGAATCATTCAAAGCACAAGGAAAAAAAGAATTTGTGGATGATGCCACAAAGGTATTATGAACGAGGTTTCAAGGCACCCTTTCCCCATAAAAATTCATGCATGGGATATCCTAGATCAAGAAGGTGGCATGCCAAGGATGAGGAAGAGATAATTTGGAATTTTCATTTCCATAGAGAAGAGCCTAACTTTGAGGTTAGCGATCACACAATTGAGACCATTCATATTAAGAAGAAGGAAGGATTGACATACCAAGTGGTGGATCCTCGCCACCTCATAGATGAGTAAGCTTACAATGCTCTACACAAGATGTCATCGGAGGTGGTGTAATGTAGCTTGGATGTAGGGGCCATTGTTTTAACCCTAGTTGTAGAAAAGAAGGAAAAAGAAAAGGAGATAGAGAGATTGTGCTGGCATCAAGGGAGATCAAGCATGAACTAAGGAGGCAATGATTGAGCTAACACCCTTATTAAAGGTGTTTTCATGCAATATCTACCATTGGTGAGCCAAGAAAGGACAAATTATGGTGATGAGATGGAATATTTAGAAGACTTGGTGGGGATGTTGTTGACCAACATCAAGGATGGAATGGGGTCGATATCCTGCTGCATCTCTCCAAGGAGAAGGGTAATAATAAAATCATAGTTAAGTATAGGGTTTCGGAGTTGGAGGATCTACTCAACCAGCTCAAGGAGGAAGACATCTTGTAAAATAGGGTCTTCGATAGCTGCATGAAGTGTGACCCCATAATCGATGCATGGGTAGCAGAGGAAGAGGCCGCTCTCAATGTGTTATAAGAGAATATCCCCACCAACAAGTCCAAGTGTGCGTAGTTAATTGTTGACACTATCGTGAAGAAGGATAAAATCAAGACCAATCATGAAAAGATGGAATTTTGAATTGGAAAACTTCAGGACTCCATTACCGAATGTATGGATGAGTCCGACAAGCTTTATGTGGAGGTAGTAGTGGTGATATAGGAGCTAAAGGAGAAAATAGAAGAAATCATGTCAGATCAAGTACCCAAAATTAAAGGGGAAGTACCAGAAAAAACATTGAAAGAGCTAGAGGCATGAGAGAAGGTGAAGGGGGTGTAGAATAATAATTCTCTAAGTTAATCCAACTGGTCATATAATTAGTAGAGGCCTAAATGCCCCTTTTGGCCTTAGCAGATTCTTGCAAAATTTTTGTCGTTAAATTTTTTTCAAAGAAACACAAGGGATTGTCGTGGGTGGAAATCGCATTAGTGTGGGGTGATGTTGAGCCCCTAAAATGACCAAGTACTTGAGGCACAAAGGTTGTGGCACACCTGGAACAGTGGTCCGAAGGAACATGCAAAAGTAAATTGTGGGGATGTGCAACGGCTCGCACCCAGGTAGGATTGATTTGGGACTTATTCATTTTGGACTATGAGTAAATTCATGTTAGGGGAATGAATGGAAAAGTAACTAGATACAGTTATGGATAACGTTAAGCTATAGAGACTTACAGCTCAAGAAAAGCATATTCCAGGGCATCATTACAGTTATCATAACAGGATAAGGAGTTGAGTTTGTTATGGATTAGCTAGCACTTGCATGCTAAGGATACTCGATTAGGGAAACACATGATGAAATTTGGCATGTTCTTGGGTAGTGGTTAGGTGATCATGAAATATTCCTTCAAGCATTTTCTTGTAATGATGAGTGGTTAGAGGAGATTCATTCCTATTCTTTCTTTTGTATGGTTTTTCATGACATTGGGATAAAAGAGAGTGTAGACACCCCAAAATTACACTTTTATTTCCACTTGTTCCCAGTATTATTCTAGTGCACCCTGTTATTCATCCATTTACAATTAATTGATTAAATTAATTAATTAATACATATTGTACCCCTTTGGATTAATTAAATTAATCCCATGTACCCTTTGGCTAAATTAATTATTATTAATTAATTAATTAATTAAGTGTGTGCACATCCTAGTCATCTTCCACTTGATCTAACTCCACTTAGACTCCACTTGGACTCCCTATCCTTACCCTAGTTAACTGCACTTCTAGAATCCTAGAAAGGTGGGGGAAATTAAAATGCACATACAACCACCTTTCTAGATGCAAATTTTTGTAATTAATTCATTTACTGCCCCCGACACTTTTGCAACTACCCACAATGTTATTTTTAGCATACTCATTTATCCGTGTGTAACCGATTCCAACTACCTTCTGCTTCTATAAATTATAGGCTTACCTTCCTTTCAAATCCTCTTGAATTTGACATACAAAACTTTGTTGAATTGTGTCTATAGCATTTGCCTTCAAATCTTGGAGAGTACTCAAGAGCACCCACAAATCATCTCGAAATTCACTTGCAAGGTTTCATAGACAAGGTCTTCACAACCCTTATTGAGGTTTGCATTGGAGAAAGTACAGGGAAGGTTTGCATTTTTAATTTGTTCATCTTTCATTACTTTGTAGTTTTTCATTGCATATAGATAGTTTGTATGTGTGCAAGATAGGGTGTGTGTGATACAGATTGTAAGCTCTATAATGAAGATATCATAGAGAGCATGTTGAGGCTCTGATGTTGTATTATCTCCATTTATGGACTCCTTAATGTATTTTTAGCTAATGTAATGTGATGAATGAATACAATGGATTGGTTATAAAAATATATGTTATGGATATCAATCTGCATCTTCTTTTATGTTTATGGATCCAAATCCTTGTGTTCTTGATAATACTCATGGTTTAGATCTAATTCCTCCTTGTGGTTGTGATGTTCTCATCTATCTTATGGTACATTGATGCTTAGATCTAGTTTCTTTGTTTTCTATCTTTGAATACATTCAGTCATATCTAAGTGTTGTTCCTCTCATGGTGATAAACATTCTTGAAAATCTCATATAAAGGAGGGGCTCAATACCTGCACATGCCTAGGGTGAGCTCCCAATCAAGTGGGTGATATGTCGGTGTGCTTAGGGTTTGAACAAAAGTAAGAGGCAAAATGAGACTATAACTTCGAATGTATTTGAAGAATATAATATTTCGAGCTAAAGTTTCACTATCATTTAAAAAGATAAAGAAATACATATTGAGTTTGATTTCTACTAGTATCTCCATTATTAATTTCATAATTAACTTCTTCCCTGGTTGGAGGATTGAATTGATATAACAAAAAAGTTATAGTAGTTTGGGATGAAGTTAAATTTGTAACTTTTTTTTAAATTTGTTAGTACTCAAAAGAAGTGTGACTAGTGTCATGTATTTTAAACGTTCTTCTTATTGAAAGGATTGAAAGTTTTATTAATTACTGCAAAATGTCTTTTATGTTGTACTTATAATATGTTTTTTGAATGAAAAAATATTGAATATGTTTCTAAAATATTTTGATGTCTTTTAAACATCCTAGATCAATTGTTTTCACAAAAATATTTACTTGCATGCATTCATGGAGATCAATGAATACAATGCTTAATTATAACACATGACATATCAATTATTGGACCAAACATATTCATTTTCAGAACATGTGTGGTCTTGCAAAGGATTTATGGAGGAAAATTTGGACTAAGAATTTACTCCCCAAGGTCAACAACATGAAGACTTCATGCCTTAACTAGAATTGAATTGTAAAGATTAGAGGAAAAAAAATTTATTTATTTGAAAGATTTTTTACTTACTACAAAATACCTTTCATATTGTACTTATAATATGTTGTTGTTTGAATAAAAAATATGAACGTGTTTCTAAAATAATTTGATGTCTTTTAAGCATCCTAGATTAATTGTTTTCACATAAATTCTTTTTCCTACATATGTTTATGGAGATCAATGACTATAATGCTCAAGTGTAACACTTGAGATATTAGTTCTTGGACCAAACATATTCATTTTCCGAACATATGTTTCCTTGAAAGGATTTGTAGAGGAAAATTTTGATTAAGGATTTACTCACCAATGTCAACATGTTTTTTTGGTTAGCTGTACAAAACAAGATTTTAACCCTTTGCAATGTGAGAAAGGATACAATTAATAATTAGACCATAAGAAATATCCTTAAAGATACTAAAGAAAATTTTTTGAAATATTTTGATAAATGTAATAATTCATACCCCTAGAAAGGGTAACATATGTGTGGATTATCTTTCCAAATTGGGGGCTAAAGGTAATAATTTTAAAGTGTGTGAGAGGGGAGATGATATCACCAATGTTATTAATCTCATTAATAAAATAAAGTATTGACGTTTTAGGTGGTTATTTTCCTCTTTGGGATGTCATCCTTATACTTATCGTTAGTAGGAACCTTCACACACGCAGATATATGGATGAATTTGTATTAATTTTGCTCTTACAATTCATTTTGGCCATTGTTTCTTCCATTTTCAATCTCAGTCGACTAAAACCATGGGAGGTTGTCATTTGAGAACTGATCCCATGACCTACGGTTCCCTTAAAGACAAACCCCTCCTTGCGGAACATTCTGAAAATTGGGGTTTAGGAATTTCATCTCAAAAATCACGGGGTTTGATCCTTATCTTGTCATTGGAGTTTGGTAAAGCATGGAACAATGGTAACATGGTGATCCACAACATGGAAATTCAGGTTTTAGAGGATTTGATAACACATGAAACTGGAATGGAGATGGAGGGCTTAAAGATATTCAAAGACCGCACTAGACACAAGCACAAAATTAAGACTTTCTTTTCCAAAGAAATAAATGGTTTACTCGCTAGTAGATAGTATTATAGAAAGATATTTACTTACCATCTTACTATGCTTAATATGTTTAGGCATAATATTTCTATGAGCCTTCCATTTTTCTTTTTTATGTCACTCTATATTGGTGAATGATTTTCAACAGGAAAGATTGATACCCTGATACACCATGGACTAATTCTTTTTATTTTTAAGAATGGTAAACTAATGGTAGAAAATGAATTAGAGCACAAATCTAGGTATTTAAATGAAAATTTTACTCTTGCAAACTATATGAACCAACTGAGGAGAAAGAAGAGTAAGGCACCTTAGGGGAAAGGAAATATTGGTACTAGGGTACAAAGTTATTTGATTAATTTGAAAGGAGAGTCATTATAAGGAAAAGAGAGAGTGGATCTGGGTTGGAATGTGGATTTTGATAAAATTTATCTTAGGGCGATTCAAGTGGAAATGGATATGGAGGCCTTAGGTGAAGTTAGAACAGATATGGGAAATAGTGTCATGAAGTGCATCGATGCCTCGAAGAAATTTGCATCACCCAAAACTCTATCTAGGATGATATGGTAGAGATCAAAATTTTGGTTTTAAAGATTTAGGGAGTGTGCTCAAGCTGAAATAGGGACACAAATTTGGAAACGATACTTCCACCTCATTAGTTCGTGAGGAAGATCAAGTTGAATATCACATCCCTATAACGAGCGAGCAAGATGATAATATGAAAGGACATGAAGAGTGTCAACTGGAGGAGTACAAACATTTGAAGACTAACTAGTTTGTTAGCTCTTGGAGATTTTTTTTTACTTGTTTGTGTTCTATATCATTTGGGATGTTTTCCCCTCCATGTTTTTTGATTTTTCCTTGTATTGATTTGTTGGACTGTAGTTTGGGATAAGTTGTTTTATCCCTTTTTCCTATTTCTTTTTGTTCACTCTTGGTGATGCTCACGATGCATTCTATTATAAGGTTTATGGGTGCCTTAATCCTTGTATAAAGTGGCCAATCATTATGTTTAATTATATTTAATAAACCTTGTGAATAGTAATTTTTTAACAACATTTTAAGTTAAACAAGATAGAGAAACAAGGTCATGCCTCATGGATGGGAGATGTTCTAGTTGTGCATTTTTTTCTTATAATTATGATTTTTATTAAATATAATAAATCAATGTTAGAATAACATATGTGTCAAATCAATACTAACTAGCAAAAAAAAAAAAAAAAAGAAAAAAATTGTACTTAAAATAATTATTTAAATAAATTAAAAACATTAGAAAGTTAAAGAGTTATAGAATTTTTTTATTTTGATTGGTGGATTGAGGAGAAATTTTAAGTAAGATGTTTTGAGATTAGCGCCACTAAGGTAACCTAATACTTCCACAATATAATATTTTGAGCTTATGGATTACTAGCATTTAACAAGTCAAAGAATATTATTTTTATCTTAGTATTTACTAGCTTATACTACACCATAGTAATTAGATATTATCGATCGATAGGAATTAACAAAATAAAGTAATATATTGTCATCGTATAATATTCTAGGTTATGCCACAAAAACATATTTCGATGTACAAAACATATGTCCATTTTTTTGTATAAGGGTCAGTATGGGGTTTTGAAATGACCCACATCCTTTTACAAAAAGTTCCTTAAGGAAGAATATGACATTGAAGCATAGAAGAGAGAAATCCCGTGAAGCGGCGATAGACAAGAAGCCACATAGCCACGACCCAAACAAAGCAAATTTACATTTTGAGAAACATTTTGAGGATATTTGTTGCTTCCATAGTAGCAGCATCTTAGATTTTCCTTGTTCCTTGAATTCTCCTTTCACAAATCTGTATTTTTCTTTTGTTCTCCAAAATCTATTTGGTTCTCCTACTCTTACATTACCATATTTTTTTCGCAAATAGGTCACTGTAATCCAACACCAACACATTCAATGGAAACTCATTCTTAACATGAATATATTCTAAAATATTGTCATTGAAATGTCAACGATGTCGTAGCCATTGAATTTTGTTGAGTATGTGCAGTGGAGGACTATTTGCAGACAAAAATAAGGCAAAAAAATAATATCAATTTTATAAAATACATCTTCTCTTCTATTCATGTGCACCACCATGACCATAAATCGATTCCGATATTCACTTTTTTATTGTGAAAATTGAGCCACCATCCATACCACCAAGATTATTTTTAAGACATGACAAAACAAGTTCTTGGCAAGTGTTTTGGGTTTTTTAAAATTCTGCAAATATTCCTCTCATGTTATTACGTATTAATTTGTGTCATTTCTCTGTCAAGATGTGCTCCATTTTGTCCTCTTTCACTTCTCTAACAAATGTTTACTATATTATGAAATTATTTATTTGATAAAAAAATACCTTCTACAAAATATTAAATAACAAACTTTCTTCCGTTTAATTATCTACAAAATCCCTACATGGATACAAGCCCTAATCAGCGATGGAATTGTTTACATGGATATAATCCTTAATCAGTCATGGAAAATTTTACATTAATAGAATTTCGTAATTTTGGAGGGACTGAAGGTGAGAATTCATACCATTTTGGAACAAAGAGGAAATATAAACATTTTTAACTTGAGCACAAAATTTTTGATGTTTGTTCGGGGTGAGATTTTTCTATTGATGAATGAGCTTACACATGATGAATATAATAGAAAGGAAAATGTTAAAAATATAAACTAGAAAATCGAAAAAATTAAATTTCACCGGTGCACAAATTTAAGAGGGCATGCATATGATTTTACATTTCTTTTCATTAAATGGCTAATTAATGGCTGACAACATTTACATGCTCCAAAAGGCACACATATTTTGAATGGTGCATGTACTTTTAAATGGTGAATTTTACATAGCTTGAATTAATGGATAATTAATGTTGAGGCAACCACAACATTAATTAGCATTTTCCTTACAAAATGGTTATCATTAATACTACATTTGGTATTATAAATAATTAATGTAAGAATTTAATATTATAATTTTTACAAGTAAATAAAATCCCTTATATAATTCGGGTAAAAATAAAGCCCTTAATTCTTGGGCTTTAACTTTGACGTGCGACTCTTCAATGCCCGTTTAGACATTTTTGTTGATTGTAGCTATAAAATACTTGTAAATATTTGTAATAAATGTCACACATGAATTGCATATTTAATATTTAACCATCAATTATTAATATAGATTTATATATAAATTATAAAAATTTACATCAATATATATTAAAAATAATGAAATTTATACAGTAATAATTGGTATAAATAAACAATGTTTTGTATTTTTGAAGGGTAGTGTTGAAAAATTACAACGTTACCCAAAAATTATTTGAGGTGAGTTATTACACTTAGCTATGCAAATCAAGACTCACACTTAGCAGTGTGAATCAAGACTCACACTTATAAGTGTGAGTCGAGACTAGCACTTAGAAGTACGAGTCGATACTCAAACTTAGAAGTGCCATTCAAGACTCACACTTAAAGTGTGAGTCGAGAGATGTGCAACTCAAGGCTCGCACTTAGACGTGTGACCAATCACACTTATAAGTGCGATCACTCGCATTTATACACTACTTAGAAAATTAATAAATGAAAATTCCATTTTTTTTAACTATGCTTAATATATAGGAATAATTGTTTTATAGAAATGTATATAAATATTGACATTCAACTTTTAAGCATGCAAGTCACACGTGCTAGTCCTATAAAATATTTTAAAGTATGTTATGTCTAGAATAACAAAAAATGTCTAACCATCCGTCAAATTTAACACCATTCAAGGATGTTTAGGGAAGGGATTTTTAACGTCAACGTTTATTGATTTAAATAAGGTATGCATGAATAGTCATATATGTATGATGCTATCAAGATTGGTATGTAGCATAAATGATAATAATCACCTATGCACTATCTTGAAGTTAGTGACCACTTGGCTTATGTAAGTTTGCAACTACTTAGGTTATGTAACTTAGCAACCGCTTGGCTTATCTATGTTAACAACCACCGGGATTATGTAACGCAGTAACCACTAGGCTTATGTAATCGGGTAGTCTTCAGATTATGTGGGAGAATCAAATAATAAAAAAATACAAATCCTAAAATAACGAAACTTAAAGTCAAAAAGAGGGATTTATTTATTGGATTCTAATAGTGGCAAAATTGGAATCTAATAATAGTGTTATTGGAATCCAAAGAAGAATAGAAAATTGGAGTCCAATAATAAGGAAATCAGTAATCCAATAATATAAATTGGAATCCAATAATAGAGAAATTGGAACTTGAATAAGTCCAATAATGATAATATTGGAATCCAATATTGCTACTAATGGAATCTAGTATAGCCAAAAATGGAATCCAATAAACACAAAAATGGAGATAAATTTGTTCCCAAACTAGTAATACAGAGTATCGATTCACTCGAATATGTCCATATTTAATGAAATAAGCATTATACCCTAATTACCTATCTACATACGGGGACCAACCTATTTTCAAATTTGATATTGCTTGAGATATTTCTCGCATATAGGCAGAGGAAAATGAGTCCCATCATGATATGCCAAGTAATAGGTTTTAACTCCATAGAAATTACCTATTTTGAAAGGGCCTAGGCATAACAAATCAAACATCTCATGCTTTCCTTTTGGATCACGCCTCTTGTCCCATAGAAGGACTAGGTGATTTATTTGAAATTTCCTCTCCTTAGTTTTTCCGTCGAACACTTTCTTTTCCCCTGGATTGGTGTTCCCGATCTTATTCACTAATTGACTTATTTTTTCTTTAATTTTGCGTAGGAACATGATCCATTTATCCAACACATTGGTGAAACATTCATCATCTACTTGAGCCAATCGTAATGCCGATAACTCCAATGTAACGGGAATTTGAGCATCGGTTCCATACAAGATTTGGAATGGAGACATTCCAATTTCTCTTTAGAAGCTATGAAGTCAGCCCACAATGCATCATATAACTATTTGTACCAAGTTCTTTGATATTATTCGACCAATTTGTGCATGATACTAATGATGTTTTTTTACATTGGATTCTTCTTGACCATTTCCATGAGGATAGTAATCTAATGAATGAGATAAAGATTTCTCATACCCATAAAAACATATCATCTCTAAAGAAGAAAAATTGGTGGCATTATCCATCATGATCTTTTGTGGAATTCTATAACGAACCAAAATGTTCTCTTTGATGAAGTCACAAATTACCACAGTAGTTGTTTGTTTCACTGGAATAGCTTCTACCTACATCGTAAAATAGTCAATTGTCATGAGCATATGAGTATGACCAACACTATTATTTGGGTTCGGGACCTCGAGGAATTCTAAACCTCATTGTTGAAAGTGTTCTTCAATGAAAATTGGCTTCAAAGGAGAAGTCACAATTTAGGTCTTCCAACAAATAGTTAACAAGATTCACATTTGGCTACCCATTTTTGCGCATTGAAAAACATATTGGGCCAGTAATAATGCACTCGCATAATCTTATGAGATGTTATTGGTCTAGAGAAATTACCATCACAAGCATGATTGTGAAAATCTTCAAGAAACCTGAGTTGTTGTTCCTTATCAACACATATGAGGAACATGTCATCAATACCTTTCTTGAACAATGTGTTTTCCCAAATGATGTACGTGACAGCTATTAATTTGATAACACTCTTTTGCTTGGCTATCATATTCTCAATACATTCTCCATATGTGAGAAAGTAAGCTATATCATAATACCATTCATTTGTGGTATTGACGAAAACTACCAGTGGTAAAATTTCTTCAACTATTTCTTCCTCAAAGTCATCTCTTATCTTGTTCTCTGCGATGAGTTGGTAGAGTCCTCTTCTTGGAACTAACTTGGTAGGCTTGATATTCAAGTCATATTCCTAGATCTTGAGACCCATTTACCTCTCTTTTGTATCCTAGTTACGATTGTGTTAATATTGATTTAACATCGGTGTCCGGAACTAAGACTATGGTGTGAGAGTTCGACACATAATATCTTAAATGTTTCAAGGATCTAACCAGTGGTGTTTGAATGCCTCTAAAGGGGAGTGCAATTCAGTTCATGTTTCTTAAATCTGGAACTCATGAATGTAATAAGAGATTCAATTTTCTCTTGATTATGCTGAGTCAAAATAAGCAGAGATTGTGTCCGGGGAAGCATAGTAATAGGCTATGAAATCCTTTTTAAAATTAGGACACACCAATGTAGGATATTTTGTAATAGCATCCTTGATTCATTAAAATTTTCCCCTACCTTCCTTTGACCATTTAGGGATTATTTTTCTTTCATTATGTTAGTAATTTATTTGGATAGCTCAATAAAATATGGTATGAACCTCCTCAAAAAGTTCACCTTCCCAAATAATGAGTGGAATCCAAAGCTTACTTCTAGGTAAAGAATTATTATTGATAGCTTGAATGTGTTCTGGATCGATCTTGGTTCCTTTAGAAACAATATGGCCTAGGATTTTCCCTTCCATAACTCGAACATCAGATTCTTTAGATTCAGGAGATTCTATGAAGTCTACATCTTTACAATGTTTTCTCAAAATCTCTTAGATTATCTTCTCGATTCTTTGAGAAAACTCACAAGTCATATTGTTATATTATGATTATCTTGTTTTTATAATATGCAAATTCCATGTCCATATCCCTTTGAAAGGTTGTGCCTACATTGATCAAAACAAATGGAATTCTTCTATATGTGAACCTACCCCAAGGGGTAGTGAACGTGGTTTTATGGTTTTCTTCTCTATCCATTTCAATATGATTATAACCAAAGAAACCATCTAGCATGAATAACATTTCCAATCTAATTACTACCTGTAGAATATGATCCATGATGGTGTAGTGGATATTTATCCTACAAGGAAGCTTGATTAAGATTGCGGAAATCCACGCAAATCCTAATTTCTCAATTTTTATTGTGAATTGGAATAATATTAGCTATCCAAGTTGAATATCAAAAAGGAAACACTCTTCATGCATCCAACATCTTTTAAACCTCATGGAGTATCATCCTTGATATCTTAGGGTTATACTATCTTTCATTCTACCTAAAAGGACCTACAATAGGTTTCAAAGGTATGGCATGCTCCATTTACCTAGGTTGAAAATACTTCAAGTCTTCATATGAGTAAGACAAGACATCAAAATATTTGGTAAAGAGGCTTGAAAATTTCTTACGCTCCTGAGGTGAGCAACACTTACCAATGTTGACTAGGTGAAGTTTTCCTTGGTACAAATGTCAAATTTGTCATAGTCAACAGAATTTGCAGGTCCTTCCTACTCTTTCTCTTTGATAAACCTGTCATGTTTATCAAAAAATTCTTCAAGTGAGACCAATCCTTTTGAAATTTTATTTTCTTTGAGTTGAATGTTGCCATCGCTAGGATCCTCACTCTCAACTCTTTATTGAATGGGTGAGGACATGGATTCGCAAAATGCAGAATCACTTCCTTCAAAGTACAACTGTTCAAAATTATCCCTTTTTTCTAAGAAGGCAATAATTTGTTGATCATCATTAAAGACTTGCCAATTTTTTGCATTATCAGAATGCTTGGCCTAAAAATCATTTCAATGGTGTATTTGTCTTGATAAAAATTTGAATGAGGGATCATTAATGAAGTTGAGACTGCTAGATAATCTTCTTTTTCATTCTTTTCATGAGGGACAAATTTTATGGAAAAATCATCGAAGGCTTCAATCGCATCCCACACTTTATTTCTGTAGTGTCTCAAGTGATCATTTTTACTTACTTCACGATCAACTCTACATCTCCCAAGGATTTCAAATTTTTTATCCCTTTTTCTTCTACAACTTGGAGACCAAGGATTAACACCTCATATTTTTCATTTTTGTTAATATTTAAAAATTGGAGTTTGTAAGAAAAAGGAAAATTTTTACCATTTCGAAATATAAGTACCACTCTTGCGTTGAAACCTGTTGAGAAACAACTTCCATTAAACTCAAGAGTTTAGATCTCATTGGGATCTTGTCAAGTTACCTTAGGCACATGAACCTCTGTATTCATCATATAATTACCCATACTAGAGTTTTGAAATAGGAACTCTACACGAGGATCTTTTTTTTTTACCGTGAACTTTTCCCGAGTCTCCAATATTAGCTTCTTCATTTATCCATTGATAGGATCATAGCATGAGACCAGTCCATTTGAATCACACCACCCAAATCTCTCAAAAAAATTTATTTAACAACATACCATATGAAGTGGGAATTTCAACAACTAGAATGATTACCTCGACTCACTTTTGAGGAAATTGAGCTAAAGCAATTTGAGCGTCTTTAATCGCCAAATCGAGGAACTTGTCTTCTCTCCATGGAGTAAATAGATCCCAATGTTCTCGTATAATTCAACCCAAGAGAATGTGCTAGTTTTATAGGCATCACATTATCTCGAGGCTCCAGATTGTACAATGCAATTACTTAATTTGTATCTATTGATCGAAAGGACAAAAATAAAGGTTCAACCTTTTCATTTGAAGGTTTAGTATCCACCACAAGGTTTTGAGTCTTCTCATCTTTGGGATTTTTCATAATTCCATTAGAGGAATGAATAGTAGAGTCGCCTTTGATAAACTAGACCAATTTATTGAGTTAATCCTTATTGGACTTCATGTACTCTACTTGTGACATGGAAATTTTTATTTTATTGATATGATCAATAATATAAAATTTGGGGAAAATGACCGTAATTTATGTCTCGTATACAAGTTATTTCAAAATTTACAATGGCCAACTTTTAACCTTTTCTTTGGGCTTATTTGATATTGATGTGGAAAAAGAAAATTTATTCATAGATGTTTTATCAACTGATTGATTTGGAAAAGGTTCTCCTTTCTTTGAGATATATTTGACCTTGGAAACTTTAGTCGTCTTGGAATCTTTAGGAATCTCAGTCATTTTAGATTCTTTGGAAGTTTCCTTAGGTTTATATTCTTTAGGAACCTTCCTAGATATATTTTTATCTTCCACCTTAGTGGTACTCTACTCATTTTTTTGAGAGCATGCGAAAACGGCGAAGGATTGACTATTCATATCTTCTAAAATTTCTTTGTAATTTTCTTCTTCTTCTGAACAATACTCAAAGAAATGATTATTACTTTCTCCTTCAGTATCTTCGACTTTAGGTTTAGATGTCCCAGAGTTTGGCTCTTCTTCATCAACCATGAATATCTCAACTTCATCGTCACCTTCCTCAATGACATCAGACTTTGAGTTAGTTACACAAGATTCTTCAATAGCAAGCCTTGTCAGAGCACCTGGAATTCTATATTTATTAAGAATTTATCCTTTTCTTGGGATGTCTTTGTAAGTAGAAAATTTACTACTTTGAGTAACTTTATTTTTCAAATCTAACATATCATTAGCCAACTTACTGAGTATGGTCTCTAAAGCATTGGGGTTTTCTTGAATCTTTCCCTTGGTGGAATTTTTCTTTAATTTTCTCACCATGATTAGATCATCCTCAATTTTGGTTGCCATGGATTGAGAAAGTTCTAAAGTAGCCACTCTATCCCTTCTTAGCTAATAGCATACTTCTGGTTTGTGTGCATTAATAAAGAAAAAAATTTGTTCGTCAAGGTTGGGGGTATTTCGGAAGGAACTTTATTTACCATTTTGTTAAACTTAGCCATGAAATTGCTCATGGGTTTTGTTGGCTCTTTCTTCACTTGAGATAGTTGGGCTAAAAGGGCATGTTCATCTTTAGCCATTTTGAACTTGTCTTAAAAATTAGTTTTCATATCATTCCATTTTCTAATGCATACATTCAGGAGATGATGAAACCAATCTGCAGAAATTTATTGAAATGTTTTAATGAAGAGGTGAACAATAAAATCTTTATATTCTACCGAAAAAATGCACATGTAGCAAAGAAGGTGGAAATGTGGTCATTAAGTGAAGTCTTTCCATATCCATTGAAATTGGGAAGGATATTCATCGATCCTCATGGAAGGTCATGTCGAGCTGGTAAGGCCAACGAGTTTATGGAATTTTCCTAGGGGACATTAGCAATCATCCTAGGAAAGGTCAGATGCTGCAGGGTAAAACAATGTGAGATAGAACAAGTGCTTGACTTGTAGTGATTCCTCCCTTACTTTCTATTTCAAGACTTGATGCAAGGCTTACTATTTTATGGGGATTTTTCCTCCTTGGAGGAGATAACTTGAAAGAAAAATTTCCTTGAAAATCAAATTTTGGATCGATCGACCTTTTTCTTTTTTCTTTCGTAAACCTCATTCCTTCCAGTTTGAAATATTTACTTTGAAAGAATTGGCACATTCTGATCATCTCTATCCTTTTCTCTTTCTCTTTTCTTGATCTCTTTGCACTTGAAAGACTCTAGGAAATATCACATCTTTATTTTCTTTGTTCTCTAATTATCATGTGATGAGATGAAAATTATAGTCATTCATGCACTTTTCCCAAATATATTTCCTCAAATCTGATGATATGTCCTCTTAAGTATCTATAAAAATAAGATTTAGTTGTAAGATAGGTGAGTTACCTTTAATAGTTATACAGATTATTTCCTTGGTGGAAGAGGGCCACGCCGATGAACAATGATCAACACATGTCCAGACGTCTTCCGCCACAAGTTTGGGTGTTATTAATCTAAGGTCTTCAATGTAGATTTATTTTTCAATGGCTCTATCAACAACCACAAATTACTATAGGCTTTAGACATTTTCCCGAGCTACTATCCGAACATTGGCAATAATGTATCCTTGAAATTCTTTGTTGGACACTTAGATTTGGTTGAAGAACTAGAGCTTTTGTAGAGGGGATAGTTATAAATATTTAACCAAGAACTAGTTAATGATTCTTGAATCCCTAGTAGAGTTTCCAAAAAAATTAGCAAATGGATTTACATGCATGCAAATGACATGTAATATTCAAGGGGAAAATTCCCTCCTCAATGAAGGTAAGGTTTCCTTTATTGAAAACCAAAACTATATTTACATCTATACATTCAAAATTGTATGTGGGGGGTGTTTTGGGACATCAAATGGAAAGAAGTGTGAATGAGGGAAATGAAATGGAATGAAGGAAAGAAATGGAAAGGAATGGATGGAAGGATCATATAATAATTAGGTAAAACCAGAGCCTAATATTTCATATAGAAGAAGAAGAAAAACAAATAACTAACTCAAATGAAACATAGTTTGAATGAGCTAAACAAGAATAAATGAAAGGGAATAAACATTAACAAGTAAATATAAGAGGTTGATCATTGTGAACAAGAATAACATATTAATAATGTTGACAATAAGATCAAATATAGTATTCACATGCAAGATTTAAATACTAACATATAATAAGCATATGATTATCAAATGCTATAAGAGATAATGAATGGGACACAAAGTTCATATTTCATTTAATCGCAAAATATATTCACAAAAGAACACAAGGTGTCTTTCTTGAAACAAAGCTTGCAATCAAAAGTAGTTTATTCCCTCTCTCAAATTTACCCATAATGACCCCCTAACTTCCTTTTATAACCCAAAATTTGGTTACAAGGTAGTTAGGGTTTACATGAACATTAAATTAGGGCACTTTAAGTGATTTTTCCTTAAATGACCTAACTAGAATAAGTCAACATCACTTTATAACAATTTGAAAGTCACTTTAGGAAAAGTACATAAATAAAGGGAAATGGGTACATGTGGACCCCATGTAGAAAAACACATGAAAATTAAGTAAAACAACTAGTGCCTTATCCATTGGGCAGGGTTCGCCTATTCTCAATCGTATGAGAAATGAACATGCACACCCATTAGATAACATAGGAAATTATCCCACCATTTTGTTGGTGAAACAAGGGTCTTGATTCTTTACCAATTCAAAATATTTGAGCTTTTGCAATGTCTGGTGCATCTTTTCTTCCTCTAGAAAATAACTTGGAAGAAGACAAGCCTCACAAAGTACCTGCAGTTCAAGAATCTTACCTGGTATGGTATGTAGGTCTATAACTTTAGATTGGATCCCTTCACAAAGGATTTACATTGATCCATAGAAGAAGTGGAAAAATATCAATAGGAGTGTACATTTCATGTATCAATTTTGTGAATTGTTCCACTAGATGTTGTACTAAATTCCTTTGGTTGTGTTCATTGATAAAGGTACAAGGAATCTCTTCGATGAAGGCTTGAATGGAGGAGAGTGTGGTATAAGATTCATCACAAAAACTGTCAAACTAAATTACTAAGTCTTCCATAATCATTTTCCTGGACTTAACATGATTTAGCCATAGAATTTGTGTCATGTGATGGTCAAACTCAAGGATTCCCTCCAAGGATAAGAATGTAGATTCCATGCAAGAAATATCTTGAAGACTTGGAAAGATCTTATCCATAACTATTAATTTTGTAATGAGGCATTCCTTGAATGGAAACATTGGATCAAGGTAGGCATAGATATTCTCATATATTTTTATCACCTCATCAATTGTTTTCAACCCAAAGCATTTTCTATCTCAAAAACCCAAAGCCTTAGATTCTTCCCTAGAGTGATCACACATCATTTGATTGATTAAGAATTTCATTATCTAGGATGACCACCATTTTTGGAGCAGGGAAAGAAGATGGAATTAGACTGATCAAATGTTAAACGTATGAGATCAACTGATTCTTCTCTTCTTTGAGTTGGGAATTTTGAGATTTTTATCTCTCAAACCTTTTATCCACATTGTTCATTGAATATTTTGAAGGATTGTAGGATGAGGGTCTGAAAGGAATACATGTGCACCAAATAACTACACTTCACAAGAAAGGAGTTGCAAGATAAGGCAAGCAAACTTTTAAGAAGCAATGTGCATGCATAGAAAGCTCAAGATTCGAAAATGGAGTGGAATAGAATGCTCTTGGATTGCCATGGACCAAAAATAAGAGGAGTACAAATAGGGGAGTAAATGTGTAACTCCCATGTAAGAGAAGATTCCTCCATAATGGAGAAGAGGAGTTACTTTCCCAAATGGGAATGTAACTCCTATGACACACTTACACATATGACAGATTCTGTAAGAGAATTTGTCATAACTAAAATGACACCTAGATCCATGTCCACCTAAGTGAGATGACTCACATGGTGTAGGTGGAAATAACACTAAATAATTAAATAAAGTGATCAAAAACACCTACACCAACACCCCCCCTTCATCGAAACTAGGATGGGGCTAGGTAAGTCAGCAAGACAAACAAGAAATGGGTCCCAGCTATAAGCCTGATGAGGTACCCATGCACAAAAGGTCTCAAGTAGTGAGGGGAAAACCCAGTGGGAAAACCTCAACTTACAAGAGATAGCAGCAAAAGAATTCTCCTAAACTACTAAGAATAAGGAGAGAAGAAGGAGTCTATCCTACCTCCCAAGAAGATGATCCAGTCACGAGCCACCCTGTGCTGAGTGAAGAGGAGGAAGAGGACCCCCGAAGTGTCAAGGTGTTGTTCCAATCAAGGGAACAATGCTCTGTATGTGAGGTGGAAGATCCAGCTGCTGCATGAAGAGATCCTGAAGTGGTGGCAATGAAGGAAGGTGGAATGCCCTGAACCTGTGAAGAAGTGTACCCAATGCCTGATGAGTCCTAAATCATAGTGCCTACTCCCTGAAGTGTCTGAAGTGGGCTAGAAGTGGGTAGATCAAGAGACAACTCCTCAAGATGTGTCAAGTGATAAGTGGATGGTGGAGGTGGGTCCCCATCATCATGGAAATCAACTATGCTAGAAGAGATGTCCAAAACATCATAAATGGGCTCAGAAGTATCCTCAAGTCCAGCTGAGTTGGATGAAGAATCTGAAGGAGGATCAAAGTGAGAGAATGAGTACAGCCAAGTGTGATGGTCAGCTATACCAACTACAACAATAGCATCACTGTGGAGCTCCCTAACATAAACTGAGTCCGGAGTGAACTCAACTTGCAAGCCCTGTCCAAGATGAGTGATCGATAGTTAAAAGTAAAGGGATACTTAAAACATTATTGAAAGTACCACCACTTACTTCAACTGATCCTCTTCCAAACACCTGTGTAGTGGTGTTATCACCAAGCTGAATAGAGGACATGTCACATGGCTCAAGTGAATCAAACTCAATGTCTGATGATGCCATGTGATGATTTACACCCGAATCAATGATCCATGTAGGGGTAGGTGGCACAACTGTCACTAAAGCTCTTCCCTTTGGTTTCTCCTTATTGGAATCTTTTACTTTTTCTTTCTCTTGTAATTTCTCTTTTTCACTCTCTTTTTCCTTAGAACTATCGTGGGATGATGAAGGTGTTTTGAGAGAGTCTGGGACTCCAATATTGTGCTTCTCAAGTAGATTAGTGAGGAGAGAAATATTTTCTTCAAGCACTTTTCTTCATCATGCATGCCATGGCAGTATCCACATTTTATCTGTTCTTTGGAATTTCGGGAGGTGGAAGAGGAGGTGGAAGAGTTGTTTTGGGGTTTTTCCTTTTCATGATCCGGTTTCTTCTCCTTAGAAGCTCTCGGATTTTCCTTTACAACAATGAGAGCACGGGATTTTGTGGATTTCAAAATTCCCATTTAAATCAATTTACTTTGTTCCCTAATCAAATCTGCAATAAACTCATCAAGAGAGGGCATAGACCAACTTTTTTCCAAGTGCCCTTTTTGTTGTATGGAAGGTGGAGACAAATACGGAGTATTCGGGACCAAGTTTGGTAAGGATGGATAAAATGAGTTGAGATTCATTTTTCTTTATTCCATAATCTTCTAACTATAATCTGAGTGATATGAATTTGGAGAAGAAGTCTTGAAGGGTGTCAAAATCATTGGGACTCAAGGCTTATTAGGTTATTCTCAAGTTCATGTCCCCACATTTCATCCTGTTTCCCAAATTTTTTTTGGAGAGTCTCCGAACTTCTTTGGGTTTGGTGGAAGAGGAAACGTGAAAACGCAGCTCTGGATATACACACATGGTCTGAACCCAATGGCTTCATCACACTTATCAAGCCACTTTTCTCTGTCTCTTTCATCATCGTGTTCAACTTACTGCACGGTGGCAATGCATAACAATTTATTTCCTTTTAAGGTAATGTTCATAACATTCATCCATTCTTGATAGTTAAATGGGGTGAGCAAAGGAACACCACGATTATCCATGATTTAAAAGAAATGTGTGAAAAAGGAAAGATACCCCCAAAAAGTGGCACTTTATAACATAGTGTGTTTTACAAAAATAATATTCCCATCATGTATATTTCAGAAAAACATCCAATTTTGACTAAAGAAGTTCTCAAAAAGGAGCAACGAGTCAAAAGTTATGGCTTAAAGAAATTCCCACAACTGATTAAAAAAAGCTAGTCAGCCCTACAAAACATTAAAAAAGTGCACGAAACACATTCAAAAGGTATCATGTTTTTTCCCATTGTAAATAACATCAAATTTCAGAGGGGTTTGTTTTGACTGTGAGGGGGGATTAGCCTCCTGCCAACCCTGGACCTCACCCTCCGCCTTTGACACTCGAAAAAAGGAAACCCAAGCTTATTTAAAGCCAAAATGAATGTTTTTTTTTACCTTAAAACATAAAAGGATTGAATTAGGCTGAGAAGGCCATTACCAAGCTCCACATGTGAGGAGGGGTGGCCAGTTTGATGTGATATCAACCACTTGAACAGTGCCTAGTTTGATGTAGGTGGCCACGTGTTTGGGTCAAAGCAATTCACAAACTGTAGCAAGGAGACAGAGATGAATCCCACGTGTTGAATATGCAGCAGAAAATGGCTTAGCAGAGAGCAGGATCAGTTTCAAACAATCAATAGTCAATAATGAATAAAGAAACACCCAATGCGTAGCACCACGTGTTGCTGAAAAAAATGTTGAGTTGGTGAGAGGAGGGGCCACGAGTTGGTCTGGTCAAGCCAAGCTGGAAGGTGAACAATAGGTCTTAGCCACGTGTTCAACAGGGACAACCATGTGAGAAGGTGAATAAGATGTCAAGAACTATGTGTTACAGAGGTGCTCAAAATAACATTCCAATTCTAATGTAGAAATACTCCTAAGCAGACCATGTTTTGACAAATAATGTGTAGCAAAAACATTCATGAGCAGTTGGTAACAAGAATCAAATGGTGAGAAGTCCAAGTAGATGTGGTTTGGTGCAACTGTCAGGGAGGATGCACATAGGGAAGGATTTGAAATAGACCACGTAGGTTGTTGTAACATTTTCCATGAATGGGAAAAGATTTCTAGTGAGCAGAGCAACCACAACTCACAAAGGCGCAACTCAAAACTCACATTCAACATTGAACCACTCAATACACAGAACTGAGTTTTGTTGTGCAAAAGAAGACTATTGTATTCTTCCTTGGCGTCCTAAGACAATAAGCTAGATAGACTTCTTCTTTGGCCCTGATCACATGTAAACCAACAAGAAACACACAAACAAACCACTAAAAATAACCACAAGAATCTGAAATATGCAAGTAAACCACATACAAAAGATAAAACTTACAAAAGCAACTACATGGTGGAGCAACAATCGCGAGCGCGTGATTCCGTGATTCTCCAAGCTCTGATACCATGAAGGAGTGTAGGACTAGGGTCTAGAAGGAATACACGTGCACCAAATAACTGCACTTCACAAGAAAGGAGTTGTAAGATAGGGAAAGCAAACTTTTAAGAAGCAATGTGCATCCATAGAAAGCTTAAGATTTGAAAATGGAGTGGAATAGAATGCTCTTGGATTGCCATGGATAAAAAAGAAGAGGAGTACAAATAGGGGATTAAATTTGTAACTCCCATGTAAGAGAAAATTCCTCCATAATGGAGAAGAGGAGTTACTTTCCCAAATGGGAATGTAACTCCTATGACACACTTACACATATGAAAGATTCTATAAGAGAATCTGTCATAACTAAAATGACACCTAGATCCATGTCCACCTAAGTGAGATGACTCACATGGTGTAGGTGGAAATAACACTAAATAATTAAATAAAGTGATCAAAAACAACTACACCAACATCTTTTCCATGGCAACATCACTTTCAAAATTGGTCCTTCCAAGAGCTATTTTGGATACTTCATAATTAGTGATTGTCATGTCCCCACGATCCTTTTCAGTTGTTGGAACTACAATTTCTACAAATTTATCTCCGCTATCATCAATCACTACCCTAGAGAAGACCTTAGGATTTTTGGGCACAACTTCGTTGGAAAGGAGAAAGAGCTTCCAAATCAATGTTGGCCACTTTGATCAATCTCTTCCTCTTTTTGATTTCGGAATCAACCCAGGCAGGTGTTTCATTCATTAGCTCGACACAACAAAGTCGAGAATTGGAAGGGATACCCTCTTTACTTTCCTTGTGATTAAAACTAGTAGGAAATTTTTCTACAGCCTCAATCCTGGGTGAAGTGGCATCTGCAACACATTCTTGATTACCATCATGTTCTTATGGAACATTCCCATCACCTTGATGCTTGGAAGAATTGGATATCTATACCACTAGGATTTGTTTAGACTCAGGTGTCTGACATTGATGACTTGGATCTTTAGTGAGCCTATTAGAACTCTCATTGATGTGGATAGATGAATTTGGGGTAGAGATACCTAAAACATGTTCTCTTCCTCCTCTAGTATGCACACTCTTTACTAACCTTTGAGACACTTCTTCTTCATTAGAGATAGATTTGGGTAACCAATGAATTTTCCTCTAAGATACATGTGATGATGTTAGTAGAGACTCATGTGAAGACGTTTAACTACCTTTTTTTTCTGTGTGAATCCTCCCCTCATTGGTAATTTCGTATTTTAGAAATATGTTCCTGAAATGGGAGAGGATTGGCTATTTGGTTCTCATACCACATCATAGTTCTTCTCAACATGGGTTGATTCATGGTATCTAGAGAAGTTTCATCTCCTTTACTCCAATCAATACTAGGGAGTGGAGTGAAAACAATCTGATCATAGGTAGGATCCATAAGATCAATTCCATTATCGGAAAGGGTCAAAGGAGGATCTCTCAATCCATAATTTTCTATTTGAGCCAATGTGAGATGAGAAAATTGTCATCGTCTTACCTCCCTATCATCCACACATCCTACCCAATAGTCTTCTATACTTTCTTTGTGCATGTATCTTGCTCCTAGGGATTTTTCCATGGACCCTTTAATATCAAACTGATCCCTACTTGTGAAAGAATGTATGGTGATGTGGGAAAATTCTTTTTCCATCAGTTCCACACTGTGGGAACTTGGACATTTATATTCCCAATATGAATTGGGAAATGAATTCCTCTTTTATGATTATCCATGAGTAGGAAATAGAATTTTAAAAGTTGACATGAAAGTTCCATCAACACCAATTTGTCATTGACATATTTAGGGATTTTGTAAGGAGATCCCACAAATCCACTAACCCATATATATGAGTAAGAAGGAAACTGGATATACTAAGTTCCCCACTATTTTATTACGGATTTGGCATCCTCTAAAAAAATTCTTTTGGATTTCTCCCTAGTGATATGACTATATAGAAAAGGAAGGCATCATTGACCCTCTAGAAATGGTGAGAACCATTCTTGAATTCAAGTTGTGGGTAAAAGTGAAAAACACTATTTTTACCATTGTACCTCTAGTTGTCAGCCCTGAAAATATCCTCCTCCTTGCTACAACATAGATCAAATATGAGGTCATGTAAAAATGACCCGTCATTTTCACCTCGATCAACTACTTATGGAGAGTGTTGCTGATGATACTCATTGCCCAGTCAACAAACATATTTGCATCAAGAATGATACAAATGAATTTGTACATCCAAGGATGGAAATTCTTGGCGGAAGGGAGACCAAAAACCCTGCTAAGGAGAGTGATCATATCTCCTATTTCTTCATGAAACTCCACATGAAACAATTCTTTGGGCATCCTTGAAGTGTGAGTTTTGGTTTGACTAACCAATTTTTACCAACCATTTTTTACCATCTCAAGGGATCTTCATCCCAAAATTATTGTGTTGATTCTTGCATTATGTCAACATTTTCTTCGTAAAGTGGCACTTTCAACATCTCCTCCATGTTCTTAGGAGAGTTAAGCATAAGGGGTTCATTTCTGTCATTAAATACTCCCCAAAGTTGAGGGTCGTAGTGTTTGGCACAATATAGAACAAAGTCGGACATCAGATTACAATTGTAAATGTTTATGCTTGATGTAAACCACAAGGATAGAGCCTTTTAAAAAACAAATTCTCATTCCCTCCTAACCTTGTCACAAAATTGTATCATATCCACATGACCCATAGTAGTATCTGAAATATTATCATATGCTAAGCTTATGGACGATGCTGCAATCAAACCTTGATATGTATACTTGAGTGCTGATTTTTAAGAGTGTTATCCCATTATAAAAAATTTAAAGTGGAAATCAAAATGAAGCATGCACTAAGAAGGTGTCGGTCTAAGTCTCCAAACCACCATAACCACAAGGGAAAATGTGTTTATTATTATTATTAGTTTTAAATAAAACTCGAGAAATTTTCGGGTTAATTTGTTTACAAAGTGGCAATATGAGTTCAGGATATACAAAAATATTGAGACAAAGCTCAAATTACAAAGCAGGCCGAAATTCCATGAATTCGGATTTGAAAATGAAACTACCTCGAAACTTACTTTGCAAACTGAAAATTGATCTCGCTTTTTTCTCAGATCAACTATAACCATCCAATTTTATGATGTGGGAGTTGTGTTTCCTATTGACTTGCATGGCTAATACATTAGGATGTTTTTTCCTTCACTAGCATGGCTATGCGTGACCTATTAGATGAGTGTGTGACAGTTGATGTGTGGGGAGCATGCATGGGCATTTTTTTCTTGTGTGTGGAAATGGAGTTCTCTAACTATGTGGCCTTTTCTCCCCTTATGTGATCTTGTGTTGACATTTTTGAATGGCCATTCCTACATTTGGTGCGTGGATAGTCTTTTATTTTTATAGCTTGCATGGTGAATCTTTCACTTGTGCATGGTGTGGACCATTTTGGCTTGTGTGGCCCTTTATTCTCTTTTGGTTGTGTATGGATTTTCCTTTCCATTCACTCTGCTTGGGGTCAAAGCATACAAGTGTGTCCCACTTTGTGGCCATAAATATTTTAAAATCGACTAGTAAATAAATAATTAAAAATACTATAAAATTTAAAAATCAGGTAAATTTGGATGCCCCGCACCTTGTTATTTATAGCCTCTTAAAATGCATTTTTGGTCATTTTATATGTGTTTGGTCATGTTTTGGTTGTCAGACATAGTTTGGTGAAAGTCACAAAACTACAAAAAGTGGGACACATTTATATGCTTTAACCCTTAGGTTTTTTCACTTCCTCCTTCATGAACAATCACCTTTGTCAAGGTAAGTGTGTGATGAATATTTCCTCCCCTAACATGCGTATCACTTTCCGCAAATCTTGGTTTCGTGGTTGTTTATTTTTTCCTCGAGTGGGTGGTTTTAGCAAGGTGAGTGCATGGTCCTGGGTATTCCTAACTATTAATGTGTTTAATATAAACACAATAAATTAAAAAATACAATTTTATTAAGATAATTGGCATGCAAATAAAATAAAGACTCTTAAACTTGAGTCTTCCCGCCTTATTACAAGCTCAAGCTAGATTTATCAAGGTATGATCTCATGCATGTTATCCGGATCAGGATTTACTCACACGCTTAAAGGATTGAGCTTGTAAAATGGTGAAGGATTGCTTCTAGTATGCTTGTGATTCTAAAATGGAGACAACTACCTAGAGATTTCAAGGTTTCCTATTTCTAGCCAATGCCCATGCTAGGTTTCCATGTGAAAGTTGAGGAGTGCCTGTGGAATGATCTTTTCTTTCTTTCGGATTTGAATTTTCTCAATATTTTCCTTTCTTCTTCTTCTTCCCAATTTCTCCCGCTTCTACAACTTCTTGTAACCATCTTCTTCCCAATTTCTCGGATGATGGAAGAAAAATTGTAATTGCCCATGACAATTGGAAGCAAAATTATAATTACCCATGGAAATTGCTCATGGAAATTAAATGCCCAGACAATTAGGGAAAATGAGAAAAGTTCTTCCAAATTTTTGAACAACTTTTATGAGGATTAAATTAATATTTATTAATTAAAAACCCTAAAATTTAATAAATTTAATTTTATTAAATAAAAAGGTAAAATATTAATTAATTAATTAAAACATGGTTTACGACATAAAAGGAGGACCTCTCAACCGAAATGAATGAAACAAAGGTCAAAATGATCAGACAAATAAAATGATCGTGATGAAGGTGATAAACCATGAGAAAGGACACTTGAATTTTTTTAAAATTATGTTATAATTTTGCAAAGTCAAAATTAGCTGATAACACACCAACATGGTCAGAATCACAATATCCAAATAATTTTTCACCATTACAAAAATAATAATACAAACCATTTATAATTGTTCCTTCAACATATTTTAGAATTATTTTTACCATTTTCCAATGATCCTCATAAGGATCCTGCATGAATCTAGAAATAACTCCTACTGTATATGAAATATATGACCTAGTAATAGTCAAATAAATTATACTACTAACTATATTTCTATACAAAGTAGGATTAAATATATCACATGAAATTTTAAGATTTAATTTAACAACTTCAATAGGAATGGCAACAGGTTTATAGTCAATCATATTAAATATTTTAAGAAAATTAGTAGCATATTGAGATTGAGATACAACAATAGATTTATCCCGAAATATAATCATGCCTAAAATGATTTATTAGAGCTAATTCAATCATTTCAAAACATTGTTTAGTCTTTCTTCAATTATAAGAATTAAATTCTTATCACTACTAGTAATCAATAGATCATCAATATATAAGACAATAATGATAATATGATTATTTTCATGCTTTTTAAATAAATCATTATCGAAAATAGTTTTTAAATCTAATATCTTTAAAATAACTACTTATTTTAGCATACCAAGCTATAGGAGCTTTTTAAAGACCATACAATGGTTTTTTAGTTTACATACATGTAGTTCCTTACATATTTCTTCAATACCTATACGTTGACGAATATAGATTTCATTTTTTAGGTCACCATGTAAATAAGTATTTTTAACATCCATTTGGTGAATATCCCAACCATATTGATCGATAACACCGGAAGAATTATAATCATGCTCATTTTGGCTATAGGAGAAAATGTTTCAACGTAGTCGATACCGGGTTTCTAAGTGAACCCACGAGCTACTAATTGTGCCTTAAATTTATCAATTTCTCCTATAGAGTTATACTTAATTTTATACAACCACCTGGATCCTACAATTCTCTGTTAGAAGGAGGAGGGACTAGTTCCCAAGTGTTATTTTTAGGTAGGGAATTATTTTTAGCTTTCATAGATTTGATCCATATTTCGTCTTGACTAGATTATTTAAAATATTATAGTTTAACCTCATATAGGGTCATCAAGGCATGATAAGTATGTTGACTACGGGTCATCTTTCTAAGGCTATCAGGATGAGAGTCCTTAACTAGATTTTGAGCCCATTTAGGAATTCTAGAATGTGACACATTTTGAGATGACTCTCCTCAATCTCCATCATATATGGAGCAAGATATTCATCCTCTTGAAATTTTATTTCCATATTTTTTGGAGAAGGATTATCAAGCTCTATTTGAGGAGAAACAAAGGAGGGTTCATAGAAAATGTCGCTGGATGTTTTCTCTAAGACATGAACATTCCTATTTTCTATTATGTCATGTTTGAAAGGACTGTAGAATCTTAAATTTTTATTCAAAAACCATATCCAAAAAAAGATACAACAATAGGAGGTCGATCTAATTTATTCCGTTAAATTTTGAAATAAAGAGAGAAGCGAGACTACCAAATATTATTAAGTGTGAGATATCTTATTTTTGTTTTATCCATACTTCATGAGGTGTAGTTTGATGTAAAGATTTAGTAGTAGTAAATAAATTTAGGATATAGACCATAGTATTTATCGCTTCTACCCATAGAAAATTAGGCACATTGGATGCATGAATAATATTCCTAACCATCTCTAATATGGTCCTATTTTTCCTTTCTATGATACCATTTTTTTGGGAATAGGAGTTGTCAACTAATGCTAAGTCCCACATGACACAAAGAACTCATCAAATTTTTGTATACATATTAAAGAAGCTAAACTAATTAAATGAAACTAACAAAAAGTAGTTCCACTAACAAATCTAATCTAATATAAACATCATGATAAAGCTTAAAGAAATAGCTAATCTAATGCATCCAACATGAATAAAACATAAAATGCTAAGCCATCCCTTTGAAATTGGATGTGCTTTGTAATGTATGATTGTTATCTAACATGAACCTATCTAGATCATAAGCAATCAATTGTATGTTATCTCCAAATGAGGAAATAATCTCACCAAAATGGCTTAATGGTCATGTTTGGATCTTCCTTTACTACTCACATATGAGAAGAATGGATGCAAGGATGAAGGAGTTATTCAACAATGGAGAATGCCCTTATCATATGCCTATAGTAATCACTATCGTGGTGTAAGTTTGAGAGGGGGATACTAGGTTCTATATATAGCTTTCCAATTTGGGAGAAGCTAAAATCCTAGTGAATGTGGGATAAAAGATAAAGTAGAATTAGAAGGGATAAACATGATTAGAAATAATTAATTAGAATTAACAACTCATGGGAGTTGGAGATGATTTAATTAATCAACTAAGATTAATTAATAATCCAATATAACCTTAGAAAGCTATTTGGAGGTGATTTAGAGGAAAATATGTAGGATTGAGATGATTTAAAAGGGGATTTCATTGGTAAATTTTTTTATTAATTAAATACAAGGTTATAAAGGACTAATTAACCAATAATAGTTAATTAATTGATTATATGAGGATTATAACTAACGAAGTGTCGTTAATTGGCATCCGGAATGGGGAAAGGCTATTTAATTAACTAAGTGTCATTAATTAACCAAAATAGAGGAGAAAATTAGTTAATTAGTGGGAAATTACTAATTATAATGGAAATTATGGGAAAGAGGATAATTAGTGTAATTTTAGTAATAAAATTACCTAGGCAAATTTTTATTTTTTTACCAAATTCTTAAATTTTACCAATTATTTTCATTTTTAAAGGATTTTCTAAATTTTTACCGTTTTTTGAAAGTTTTGAGAAACCATGTATAGAACAAAAAAGATACAAGGATGCCCCCAACAAGAGGTGATAATTTACAAGGGAAAATCCTACACATATACGCAAGAGGAAGATAATTTGGATTAAGGAAAAGGAAAATAGTTTCAATATGATGATGAACTCAAACCAATGAAGTGTTAAAAAGAAACAATCATGCCCCTAGTGTACGCTAACCAAGAAACAAATAATAAAAATAAGGACACGATTTTTTATTTAAACAAGGGACAATTTATATCAAACATGGTAAAAGGGACATCTTATACACATGGATTTCTTGAACGAAGAAGAAGAAAAGTGTGAATACCATGGAAGGATATGGAAAATGTAGCTAAAAGATTGGCAATGAAAAAGTGATTAGCCCAAGGCAAAAATCACAAGACAAGATACGAACTAAAGTAAGAGTATGAGAAAGGTATTATCAACACTTGGTATCATAATAATCATGTTTTCTCATTGAGATCCATTATATGTACCTAAAAATTACTTACCTCTCAGCAGTTGAAGATTTAATAGGCAATAAATGAAAAAAACTAGCCAATTTTTAGGAATGATTTATTTTGAAAGGTGATTTGTGAATGGAGGGTGGAAGGAGAGTCATACTTTTCTCCCTTTGTCATCCAGCATCCATATCCTCGATGAACATGTATTTGATTCTAATCACAACATTTCTCTACTGTCAGCTAGACGTCCATAGCCCCGATAGAGATATTGGAAATACCCCAAGAGAGATTTATATATTTATTTTATTTTGATTTTTGATGTTTTGATTGATTTTTTTCTTTTATGAAAATTATTTCTTCTCTCTCGATAGTTTTAATGAGGGTTAAGAACAATTAATGGATTGATGGAAGGATTTGGAAGTGATTATGGTGACGACATTGGATAGTGTCAACAAATACAGCCCAAAAGGTCTTCACAACAAGTTTATTAGATGTAGATAGTGATATGATCTATACAAGTTCAATCGTTATTTAATTTACAAAGGTGATGAAAGACAAAGTTCAAATAGATGGGTAAGTGCAGCAAGTTGGTGGACCAAAAAGGGGTCATAAGTGGATGTCATATTGCAAAAAAAAAAAAAAATCTCAACTTGTAGCGATTATTAGTAATACACGCACTCAAAATTAGAAAAATTTATATAAATATAAATTGTAGCATTTGGAATCTAGTTTCTAAAATACTATTTTTAAAAAAATGGACAAGTTTAGCTATATTAAACACTCAAAATTATATGACTTAGTTTTTTTTTTTTTGGAAAACCTATAAGATTGTAGTTCATTTGCCCATGATTTGGATGACCAAATATTGTAATATTTTTTTCTTTGGTGAAAAGTTAGATGTTGTTTTCTATCTTGGGATGGGTTTTATTTTACTTTTTTCAAGCAACATAATTTTCTTATGATTTTTTTCGTGAAAGTGGTCTAAAAAAATTTAGAAAATGGAGCACGTTTTGGTTTTCCCGCCATAACTATATCAAAAATATCAAAATCAAATACTTTTTTTTAACATGTATATAATTTTGATATGTTTGTGATGTTATAGGTTTTATCACATTTTGATAAGCAAAACAAAAGTTACTGATCTTAAATGTAGACATGAACATTCGCTGGAAAAAATGTCTTAAAGATATCTTGTTAGTAAAAATTATAAAATGATATTTTTATTATTCTATTCACTTTAAAATCAATATTTCTACCAATCTAACAAATCTCCGCTACATGATGGTACCTTTTTGTGAGTTTTTAAAAATTTCAGCATGGTTCAAGTCCACAGAAGATAAAAATTGAAGTTTTTTACCTTTTACTCACCATAATGACCTCCCATATCTCTCGGTTGGGTAAAGAAAATATTTCCCAAGCCTTGAGGGTTAGATTTGATGATATAGATAGAAACATGATCATGGTATTTGATATTAGAACCACGATCACGATTCATAAACCGTGATCACAATTATTAAATCATATTTACACGCATCCCAATGTTTTAATTACCATGTCATTTTTACTATTTGGTCTTACTATACAAATTACTACGAAATTATCTCACTTTTTCGCACGTTTTTCTTATCACCGGAAGAAAAAAATCGTAGGAGATAAGAAACTAAGTCAAAAAGGAGTTCAATATGTAAAACAACCCCAGAAAATTAGAGGCAAAAATATTTTAAAATGCTGAGTGAATGTGGAATATTTTTGAATCAAGAAGAGGTTTATCTTCAACCCCTACTATTGTAATTAATGAGGAACCTGTAATTTTTCTCCGTCAATGTTAAAGATGTATTAAATACTCATGATGAAGATTTTTTTACTATTAATGTTGAAAATAATGAAATACTTCTTATGTAGTTGGTGTTGAAATCAAGGAGACAATGAAAATATGAATTAGTAAATTTAGGTTGAAACTATAGACAAATAAAATTTGACAAAAACACCTCCTAGGATTTTATGTAAGAGACCTAGTTATTTTATTGAAATTGATGAGTACACTTTGAAACCAATGTCCGATAAAATTTCTAAGAGGAAAATCAGAAGAAAAGCCACTAAAATTTGGGATAATCATTTTGAAATTTTAAATGATTCCCAAAGATGTCAATTGTTGGTTTGTTTGATGAAGTTGAATAAAATGAGAGCTACATTAAACACCTTAGGATCGATAAACATCTAATATACTTGGTCAAACCTATACAATTGTTGAAAACCTTCATGATGTATATCACAGTGTTGGTGTCAAGAGATGCACAAGGGATAGTAATATTGTGTGTCATGTACTTTCTACTAGTGTTTTAGATGAGTAAAAAAACAATGTTTGTATACGCAAAAATGCAAATGTTGAAAGTTAATCGAAAAATCTAATGAAATAAATTGAAAGACATAATATCCTTCAATCACTCATTAACATTGATTTTTGGGCATTTTTTTCTAGAGCATCGTGTAAGGATAAAATATATATAATGCTATAAGAGAAGTTGTTATTCAATTTTGGCATGATAACACTAGAGTTTCACCTAATACAAGAGATTTTGTAAAATAGAGAGTTTGTTCTAATAATCGTGAACCACATCTAAAACATTTCGTAGATATGAATCAAACTCATTTTTTTCGTAAGTTTGAACAAGAGCATCTACAAATTAAAAGTAGTCAATACTTTTTTGAAATTTTGAAACCATTCTATGTGAAACTCAACCACGCTTGTACCACTTTTTTTTGTAGGAAACATGTTGAATTTCTAATGAATTATGCTAAATTTTTACATACTCATTCTAATTTTCATTCGAAACTATGTTATCGGAATGTGGTGTTTAAGTTACATTAATATATTCCATGGATTTCATTCCTCCGATATTTTTGAAAGAGAAGTTGGAAAAATTTATATTCGTGGATTGTTTAGATGGAAGTTGTGGTACATGCGGTGGATTATCTATATTGGAAAGTTACATCCATGAAAAATGGAGGTGCAATAACACATATTTTAGTTTACTTTGATAAATATAAATCAATACGATACCATTTGAAAGATCGAAATGAATCTAAATTATGTGAACTAGTTACGTAACATATGCCTGCTTTTTCAATTTATGAGAAAATTTAAGGATGAAATTGTTTATGAGTATGGTAGGCATACACATAGAGCTCAATGGTTGGATGAATAGTTCAAGATATGCAAGGACACATTTCCTATTGGTTTTATTATTTTAGTGGTTGATTTTGTAGAGAATTACACATTACAAACACAAATGGAGGTTCAATCGCAATATTACAACTTAATAAAGGTTTCCATTTTGTGCATATAACATTTAGACATTCTCCTTAAAATACAGAGAATGATAGAAAAATTTTAAGAGAGTGCCGCTTTTATATCAATGATGATCATACTCATTATATTTAATTTGTGCAAGGGTGTTTCTAGTTATTTTATGGAAACTTGTCCGATAGTGACATCCGCTTCAAGCAACATTATATATGGTCGAGATAATTACACGCCTTAGTTTAAGAATGCATGAATGTTTTATTCGATGAGAAGGATGCATGTCAATATGGGTGTGTAACACATTTGGATTTTCACTAAGGCTAGACATGGAAAATGAGAACATGATGGTGCAGGGCATGTGTGAAAAGATCTCTTGCAAGAGAAGAGTTGAAGTATAAAGATGGTGCTAAATTAAAATATGCAAAATGACATAGTGGAATGGTGTATTGACAACATGGTATAAGGTTCACAAGAAAAATCCACAATTTGTAGATATTTTTGGATGATAGATGAATAACAAATTGCTAACTACGAGGATTGTATGACACACACATGGTCTAGTGATATGCACTCATTTTGTAGCTCGACGCTACTTTGTGGGCCACATGGATAAGAAATTTGGCATATTTTACGCATCTTGTAGCGAATTTTTCACTGCTAAGTGTGATTCACAAGAATGAGTGGATGGATGGATTTTAGGCCTCTAACTCCACTTCCCAGTTATCAACCTCCATAGGAATTACAACTTGTTTCTCCAAATGAAGTTGCAACATCCAAGGACTTTAATGACATTTTAATCTTGGTGCAACAAGGTAAATGGTTATTTACAATTTTTGTATTGAGTTATGTCCATTGAAATTAATATGTAATTTAAATTTGAGTTGAAACCTTTGTTTTTTTGTAGGACATATGTTTGCTGATATTGCGACAGAAGATGATGAATGAGGAACAAACTATTTCTTATGTCATTATATCGAGGAAAGAAAGAAGTTAAAATTTCCTATTATAGATGGCGAAGATATTGATTACCCTATAGGTTTAGTGGTGGTAGTTACTACTCGAACTTTCCTTTGATAGTATCCATTAAAAATTCCTCTCGTTGGGATGGTGAAAATTATAGAACAAGAGGAGGATCAAGTTTGATGAACTTAGGATCTTCCTTAGTTTTCTCAAAAGGAATTAACTTCTTTCCCACAATATGTGAATGCATCGAGGTCAAAAGAGAATCCTTTCTCATGTTCCTCTAGAGTGATGTCATCATGTAGCCCCATGAATTCTCTAATCGCTTCTTCATTATGAAAGAAATCTATTTGTATGGGTCATTTTTGTCCAACCATAGTAGGTTGATTGGAAGAAAGAGGTCCAACAAGTGTTGAAAATTTAGAAGATTGATAAGATACGTTAAGATACGTTAAGATATAGTTGAAATGGCACAAGGGCCAAATATGGATTGGATTTTTATTGATAGAAGAAGATGACTTGAGAGACGAATTATATTTATATTAAGATGTCTCATCGGTGGAAGAAAATGTGGATTTAGAATAGGTTGGTATCAATTTTCCTAAAAATGACATAGTGCAAGTATAAAAATAGGATCGCATAAAAAGTTAGTAGATGGTAACATAGGGGTTGACTTGGATGATTGATTATAGGAATTTTGAGTCACATGGATCTTCAAAGGAGGAAGACATCATGAGGATTTGATAAAGCAGTTCCTATGAAGAAAGGTAGGACTATGACTCAAGATTCGAATTAGATTCTTAATGGGGAGAATTTGTGGCGACATAAATCCTTAGAGGAAAATATATATATAGGTGACTAATTATTCCTTAGAATAAATTTTATTAGATGAGGTTCATGAGATTGAGGGGAATCTAAATAATAGCATTGATTAGAATAATCAGAGACCGAGGGGAATCGGAAGAATAACATGCATTGGAATCATGAATCATTCCACTAATTATAAGGTGAAAGGGGTAACTGGATGGGTTCTCTAGTGTGAATAACCAATCAAGGTTCCCTATTTTCATAAGTGTGAGGAGCCATGTGATATTCAGTCATGGTTGGCATTGTTGGGACTAAATTCCTAGTCCTATATTTGTACGATTGAATTCCTTCAAATGAAAGGAAGTTCCACATTGATTTAGGAAACATAACAACATCCAACTAGAAATTTGGTAACCATGGAGATTCTTGTGTCATGTTTTGAACAAAATCTAAGGAAAAAAACATCATGATGTCACAATATTGAAAAATCAGTAAGGTTTGCAAAATAATTTACAAGTTTAAATGTCAAAATGGTTGATGAAAATTTAGCAACACAACACTTTCAAAGTGAAAGAAAAATTTTCCAATGTTCAAATTGGCTCAATAGTTTCTTGATAGAAAATTTTCTTACTAAGGTTAAGACACCCTATAAAATCAAGGTGGAAAATACCCGCGAATATCCCCGAAACCACTTTCAAGCAAAGGCTAATTTGACAAAGATTAAAAACAAAAATTTTCACCGGTTTTTCAAGGCTAAATCGAATCCTTAAAGACGCACGCCACAGCGCCGATAATAGCTCCTAATGACGCTATATACATCGAGCGACACTCAGATCGTAATGACGCGATATCAGTAAACAAATGACGCGCGACACACGCATCATTAAATGACGCACGACATTGTAAACAAATGACGCGCGATATCAGAAACAAATGACGCCGCGACATCGTAAACAAATGACGCGCGATATCAAACAAATGACGCGCGACATCGTAAACAAATGACGCGCGATATCGTAAACAAATGACGCGCGATATCGTAAACAAATGACGCTACGACATTAAAACAAATGACGCGCGATATCAGTAAACAACCGACGCGCGATATCAGAGCAAACAAATGACGCACGATATGAATCAAATGACGCTATTGTAAACAATTGACGCGACATCATTGTAATCAAATGACGCGCGACAAACTTCTGACAAATGACGCGCGACACTATAACCAATCGACGCTACGCGACACTATGAAGAAATGACGACGACATAAAGAACCTATCGACGCGCGCCAAAGCAATCTATCGACGCACGACACTATAATGAAATGACGCGACGACATCGCTTTTATCGACGCGCGCCATTTCAAGCAAATGACGCCAGGCCAATAGGGGCAAAGTGACGCCTATATCTAGGTTATAAATACCCTTATTCCGCTCATTTTCTCGCTTACGTTTTCCTATTCTTGAATTTTTTGCAGTCGAAATCTTCTTCAAAGACGCAATTTCAGCTACAATGTCGACTTCACATGCCTCCCAATTGCAAGTTCAAGCAAGAAAATGAAGAGAATCCAAGTCAATCGATTTCCAAGATAACCTACAGGAATCCCTTATGCCCTCACATCCATACGGCTTTAAGGATGTCTCCAGAATATCAAGGTATAATAGAAGAGTGTGGATTTACCGGGTTAGTTAATATGCCCCATTTCGAAACAGATCCCGATATTTTGAATTACCTTCTGTCATGCTACAATTCAGAGGACGGTATATTTTATGTGACTCTGAACGATGGCCACATGTTCCAATTCTCTATCGATCCGAATGACATACATCGGTTTACCGGCCTTCCTATCAGAAACTTACCAAATGTTACAACCAAAGCAACACTCGTGGAAGAAAACAAGAAATTTCTCGAATCAAAGTACGGTTTCCATGTTGATGTAAGTAATTTATTCTCTTTTTTATTCTCGCTTTTTTATTCGCTTTTTTATTCTCGCTTTTTTATTTCGATACAATTTGCTGTTATAAATTGATGCTAATTTTCACCGTTTCGCATTTGCAGCCCATGTCAATAAATCCAGCGTGGTGTAGATACACAATCAATCGCACACCACTTTTGCACGCACTTATTGCATTTTTTCAAGCCAAAATTGTTATGCAGGTCGCCAAACAGATATCCCAAATTGGGCCATCAGATACATTTGTGCCACTATCTCAAAACAACAATTCGATTGGTGCACATTTATATCAAAAAAATTAGAGCTGACATATCAAATTCAAAATGTCGAAAAACCTTTCATTTATTCAACCAACTATCTCCTCGGCTTCTACTATGAGGCACTTTTAAATTTAAAAGCTAAAGAAATTCCTACTTGCTCGATGAGGCTTTGATGAAATTCTCAATTCCATTGCAGTAACAAATGTATAAACTTTTAGTTTGTAAATTGTATTACAATTTTCTTCATTACAAGGCTGAAGTTATTAAAACTTAAATTTTAATGTTTTGCAGAGAAGATATTCAAGCCATTCCCAAAAAAAAAAAAAAAAAGATGTCGAGAGGAAGAGGCCAACTACACGCGGAGGCTTCTGGGACTCCCATTCGAAATGGAAGCTCACTCCTCTCCGCACCCTCAACAATTTGAACTCGTTAAACGCCAGAGAAGTAATACATTCTCATATATTAATTACAAATTCCAAAGTTGCAGATTTATTTTTCAATTTAAATTTTATCAAACCGAATTGACAACACTTAATATTGATGAATAGCAGGACTATGGAACCTTCTTCTTCCCAACTCACTCAATACAGCCCCATGCATTGATATCTTCGTAACAGCCCACCGAGTACAACTCCTACAAGGCCACCCGTAGACCGAAAAAAACAACCCCTCGACAACAAGGTACAATTTTTGTATAGAACGTTTAATTTCGTAGTTTTTAGTTTATGAAATGTTTTAATATTTTTAATTTTTTCTTGTACTTTTCAGCACATGTCAGCCATGAGCAAGCCACGGCACCGACACCCACTCAACCATTAATTTTTAAAATGCCAACCAGAGGAACAGTGAAAAAGACCATTGGTAAACGAATGCCTTTTGCTCCGGCCCCTAGTGGGACATCGAACCTTGACTCCTCGCTTCAATTCCATCTCTCTCACTTGGTGGCTTGCCCAAAGGCAACGGGCATATCTGCTTTGAACAATATAAATTTAGATGAAGATTATTTGGGCATTGATAAAGAATGACCCAACCGGTTTTTTCGATACCCGCGAGATGATTCAAGGCCCAGCAGGTATACTTGCCTTCAAATTTCAATTTTAATATTCTTTACAATTTTTAATTACATTCGATTTATCTAAATCTAAATATTCAGTTTTCAAATTTATTTATCTAAATCTTGATTTATTTTTTCAACAACAGATCAGCCCACCCAAAGACAAAACAAGGAGCAGCTTGATCTTGGTCATGGTGAAAGCCCCCACTCTTCTCCAAAGAAGATCTTCTCGCATCGATTCGTAAAGTGAAGAGTTTCCACATTTTCCTTTGGAGAACCTAATTGGTAATGATTGTCAATCCCATGTCGCTGAGTTTATAATTCCTCAAATGCAACAAAGCCTTATAGAATGGGAAAAAGGGCTAAAATTTTATCAATGAGATTATTAGTCGTTATGAAAATTATTGGCAAAGGGATAGTTTATACGCTGCAGTCCAGAATCAACCTGCAAAGATGGATTCCCTACTTACCCAAGTAAAATGTGGGACTGTCACTTTTAACAACGACTATAAAGATGGCATTTTAGATAAAGCACTAAACTGATTGGAAAATATTAGTGCCGAGGCCCATGCATATTTTAACAAATGGTCAAAGGACAAGGATTTGGTATCAATCGCAAATGCCGAAAGAGATAGAGCGGTTGTAAGTACTATTACATTCTAACAATCATTTTTGTTAATTTGAAATTTTGAATTTACATTAATACTTTGAATTGACGTTACTCTTTTGTGCAAATGAAATATGAAAATTTGAAGAGTCAAAGTAAGGTTTTGCAAGTTCACTTGGAAACAAAGAAAGAACAAAGCCTTATCCGCAAAGAAAAATTTGAGCAAAATATTGTTTTGTTAACAAACAAAACAATACACTAAAGCGGATCATTAAAGAGCACGGTCTCGACCCTGACATCTTGTTCAAAGCCAAAGCAGTTGCTGATCCAAATTTGCTATCTCATGGAGATGCAACAAATCAAGAAGAAAGAATTATAAAAAATCTGGACAAAGGTCGCAGTAAGATCTTATAAGTTCGTGGGTTATTTCGCATTGTTGGGGAAAGGGTTACAACCATAGTGGAAGAAGCCGTTGGGGAAGGGAGCAGAGTTGTACAACTGGATAAAGAAAAAGAGGGTTGAAAACTAGAAACTTTTATTATTATTGGGGAAACTATAAATATTGAGTTTGAAAACTTCTAATATTGAGTATGGTATTTGAATTTAATTATATACAATCTTAAATTTTGATTACATTAGATGGTTGTGAAAATTAGAAACTTTTATTATTGACTAAACTTTTAATATTGAATTTGAAAACTTCAACTATTGAGTTTGTACTATGCTATTTGAATTTAATTATATGGTGATTAGATGGTGATTATCATGAATTATATGTATGTTTCTTGTTTACTTGCATTGTCATGAATAGTATGTGGACGTAGATGATGAATGATGACAACCGATAATCAATGATAGATGATGATGAAATACGATGATCGATTTAATGTGTATAATCTAAAATTTAGTGCCCGAATATCTTGTGGGACTTTAATTATCTTTAAAATTATGTCGTGGGACTTTAATTGTATCTCGTGGGGTTATTATACTGTCTATGAAAGTAGACTTAAGGTTGATAGGTTAAGAATCTCTCACATTGTACTATGATTTTTCAACGTGTTGAGGACTTCAAAGTGTGTTTGGATTTTATGAATGACCTTTATCGGGCCTAAAATAAAGATAGCCAAGTCAATGATGCTAAGGTCTAGCAATCATCTCCGTTATCTAGTTGGTAAAGCTCAATCAAATGCAAGTTACTCACAAGGCTTCAAGTCGACTCCCCCTAGTTGGTGATGAAAATTTCTAAAAGTGGTATAAGTGGTAATGGAAACAGCTTCTTCCAAAGACAAGAAGATTCATGGTGTATGGTCAAAGTTATCTAAGATGAGCTTTGAACTTTGTTTGACCCGAGGAGTGCAAAGGAAAAGTTTAAACAAAAAAAGATCTTAAGAAAACTCGATGGAACCAAGAAGGGAAATTAATTGATGTTCCCAAACTTGATGCAAATCAAGCAGAGGGAAGAATTTGATCAATGTACTTTAATATTAACTGAGGGTGACTCACCAAGGCTCTTGTGGTTTGAATCGTGGAAATGTGAATATTGAATTTGGTAGTATTGTGACATGTTTCGACATCACTTTCCAATTTAATTTTTTGTTATTTTAGGTATCCTTATCCTATCGTGTGGCAGAATATCTATTTTTGGGAAGCTACCACTCACCAACAAATGGAGAATAAAGAGATAGTAAATAGAAAAAAATCCTGGTCTACAGGTGAAGATAAAATATATTAAAAATAAATAAAATATAATTCTAAGAAATCAAGAAAGAATCATCACCTTGGTAAGAAATTAAACATAATTGCAAATATGCTAGGATTTAGCTTACCTCTTGCGTATTAGATTAGATTGCCGTGAAATCATCAAGGGTAACGTGCTAGATCTTTGTTTCATGACATGACATAGATGGAGGGGTGAGTTGCTTGACATTGTCACCCCGAGAAGTGCCAAAGAACATCTTTAAATATATAGACCAACAATATCTTTAAAGGTCAAGTAAATATAAATATTATGTTGAAGAAGATACCTATTTAAAATTGAAATCATCAACGGTAATGTGCTAGATCTTTGTCTTAAAAAATTCAACACAAAAATTGATTAGTAGATAGATGGGTGAGTTGCTCGACGTTGTCGGGCCCCGAGAAGTAAAAGCTTCCTCGGACGGATGTCAACCCACGTTTTCAAAAAATAAAAATTTTGTATTTAACTAAATGTAAATACATACACCTGTAACATTTTTAATTATAACCAGAGTTGAAAAAATGAATAGTAACAAACAATAAGATTAAGGGGAAAAAGATACCTGCTTAAAGTTGAAATCATCACTGCCACTGGTAACAATATAGATCTTTGTTTTAAAAAAATCCAACACGAGAAATGGATTAGTAGATAGATGGGTGAATTGCCTGACATTTTTAGTATATAGACCTGTAACATCTTTAATGATAAAGATAAAAGATAGATAAAGAAGATACCTACTTAAAGTTGAAACAATCCATTATCAGTAGCTTCATCAAAGTCGATGTTGTCTTCTGTAGAATGTGACGAAGAGCCAACTACACTCTCAAGGTTAAGGGGAAAAAGATACTTGCTTAAAGTTGAAATCATCACTGCCATTGGTAATGAGCTAGATCTGTGATTTAAAAGAATCCAACACGTGAAATGGATTAGTAGATAGATGGGTGAATCGCCTGATATTTTTAGTATATAGACCTGTAACATCTTAAATGATAAAGATAAAAGATAGATAAAGAAGATACCTACTTAAAGTTGAAACAATCCATTATCAATAGCTTCACAAAGTCGATGTTGTTCTCGTAGAATGTGACGAAGAGCCAATTACACTCTCAAGGTTGGGTATATTTGTACTTGTAATGTATTATTTACACCTCTTCTTTCGCAAAGGGAATTCCAAAGGCGCAATTCTCACAAACGGAAAGGTTTCGAGGGAGTATCGTGAAACGTAACACCTCATGCAACTTTCCGCATTTTTATCCAACCTGCTTTCGCTTTGATTTTATAAATGACAATGCACTCGAAAACTCTTTCATCCTCCACAGCACCCCAAAATCATTGTCTGGCATAATTCATATAGTCTGAAATACTCACTGATATCTTCTTGTAAGATAGAACTTTGATAGATTCCTCTCCACAGCCTTGTAATAGCACCACTTTCAGAAGGTTGATCTAAATTCTTATATTGGTTCCTCATTGTTGTTGCAAAATTGGTTGACTGAAACTTTAATAAATCGGCATTCAGTATACCTTTGATTTCCGTACCCTTGAGCTCTGACGTCTTAGTAAATTGTTCCATTATTGTACCCATTGATTTATGGAAATGCTTACTGACAAAGTCTGCACGGCCACCTTCTGTATTCCAAAAATTCGGATTCATCACACCCATGGCTTCCAGAATTTTATCTTTACAGAAACGTTCCCTAATTTCTGACGACAAGGTTTCTGAAAATTTTTTAAGCTTTATTCTGGTTTCAACTATCACAGACTCAAACAAATTACGTGTTACAGGAACATCTTCTCGCTCCGAACCTGTAATATCTTGACGTCTTTGCAAAATGTGCATAGGTATTTCCTTCCCATTAACAGAGATGCATAGGTGATCGTGAATATTAAATCTCAAATAGGTGTTAGGATTTTTAAGATCTAATAAATCTCTCCAATTTTTAAAAACAGGTGCATCAAAACTATCCTGCGAACAATACAATATATCAAGACTTTGACATACCATTTTCCTCATCCTTATAAAATCCACAATATAGATCAATCGCCCGTGCATGCTTCATCGTTGTATTGATCTCCTTTAACATTGGAAGAATACCAAGCAATGTAAGCAAAGTCTCCAAATCGCTTAAGCGGAACAACAGTCCTCGCCCTATCAACTTCATGACGGTATTTGTGCATGAAACCAACCAATGAAGGATACTCCTCACGAACTCTCGCATGTCGGGTTCATACAAAGAGATCCATCTAGTCTCCACATCCTTCGAAGTTTTTGCCGTCTGTAATTCCAATTGCAAATTTTTGGAACTCCAGAAAACGTTTTGGGCTGCTTGACATATAGGCATGGAGTTCTCTTATTATGTCTTCTAATTTAGCAACATTTTCATGGTTGCTTACCATTTTATACGCTAAATTCATTCTGTGAGCCATGCAAAGTTGAATTGGTAGCATATATGGGGCCACTGTTGTTTGTAATCTAACACAGAGCCCTGTTCGGTGACCCTGCATGACAGATGCACCATCTGCTCCAACGCATACCAACTTCGTAGCAATTTCATAATCAGTCATACCAGCAACATCTTTCAAATGAGAAACAACTATTTTGTATAGGTTTTCAGCATCATAGCTTTTCAACCATTTTCATAACACCCAACAGATGAGGTGTCCTTATATGATTTTCTAATGTATAGATGTGGATACATACCCATGCGGTGTTGTCGATCGTCATGTCACTTCATCAATCAAACAGAGATAAAGTTTGCTTTTTTACATTCTCTTTCAAATCTTCCTTCTCTATCATCGAGAGGCATTTTGCCATTTCCCATCCACTACTCTCGACCAATGAGACCGAGGTACATTCAAGATTCCGTTAAATTGATACAAAACTTTGAAATCAAGGAAATCGACATCGCCCTTCCTTTTTAAGTATTTGAAAAAGAGTAGAGAATTGTATGAATTTTGCATGTAGATTTGTTTCTTTCATCTTACCAATATGTGATGTGATTGTTCCTCCCTTTTCCAACAGATGTCCGTGTTTTTTCCGCTCGCTCATATTCCGCCGCGTATCCGATACGCATGCACTCCTTTTCGCTTTTCCACCTATGTGTTTTGATTTTTCGGCCATCCGCCCTCACATAGCTTAAATATTGTTTTCCACAATGTTTTTCTATGTGTCCAAATTTTCGCTTGCATTTTTTGTTGCTTTCCCAATTTCCACGTACATATTGTACATGTACATTCACATGGGATTTCTTCAATTTGATGATTGTACAGTTCAATAAATGGAAATTTAGCTGCCCAATCAAACTTGTATGTCCCGCCAATGGTCCATATATTCTTGTTTGTTTTCAATGCTTTACTTTTTTGAGTCGAATTTTGAGCAATATCGCAATCACCCGGTTTCTCTTTCTTGGACCGAGTTTGATATTGATTGCCTTCCATTTTGCTCGTTGTTTGATCTCGTGATATCTAGCCGCACTCTCGTCGCACCCCAACAGAACAATATCTTCAAGATCTCGGCATATTATCGTAGGTTTCATTTGTTTGACTGTGATACTGTGCAGAATGCATGTCCACCTCAATAATGCCTTCCACACAGTCAGTATTCTGATTCTTTTTGGTGGCATCTATATGATTGGTATTTACATTATCTGTATCCGCAGAGTTTCCAAAATACTTGAAGAGTGATTTCGAGATTTCTTACTTACTTTTAGGTTATTCGTATTCTTTGAGGTGGCACCTTCCATTATTCTCGAAAAGAGTCGTAAGGCCAAAGAAAAGAACCAAGAAGCGACTGCATGACGGCCTCGAGGTCTTGTCGCGCGTGAACCGCCGATGTCGCGCACACGCCAATGTGTCGCGCCTGCCTTCCTCGCGCTGGCCAAGCCTTTCTTCATCTGCCGCGCCAAGCCTTCCTCTCGCGCCAAGCCTTCCTCTCGCGCGCGCCTTCCTTCTCTCTCGCCGCGCAAGCCTTCCTCTCGCCGCGCGCCAAGCCTTCCTCCTCCGCGCGCCAAGCCTTCTCTCGCGCGCGCCAAGCCTTAGCCCAAGTCGCCAAGATTTCAGATTTGGTAAGCGCGCAGGTATACTACACCAATAATGCATTTTCAAATGCACAACAATCACAGATAAGAATACGAATCTCCGAATAATTCGCCTTTGCAAAGGGTATGCGAGTTCAAATTTCACAAGCTAAAATTATGGTAATTTGGTAAGCTACTTGAGGTATACTACAAAGGAAAATATTTGAATCAAATAGGTTTTTATAGGAGATGTTTTCAAATGAAGGCGACCTAAAGCCGAACCCGTAAAAAAAATATACTTTATATTTTAGGCCAATCCAAATAACAGACACGTGATACCCACTTCCGAATAATTTTTTATTTTTCAAATTTTTCCTGGGAAAAATGAAACTTTATGGGGTGTTATCTAAAATAATAAATTACATGTCCATGAAAAATGACAAGATGAGAATTATACAATCAAAGGGAATTCTCCCAACAAAATATTAACGAAAATTTTCAATGTATCTACAAGTACCATCGAATTTAGAAATATGTAACATTATAATATAAGTTGTTACCTTGTTGAATACCTCTGGATAAACTTAAGAGATTTCTTGACCAAAGGCTTCATTCTTAATAGAATCACAATCCACCATTATAGTTTCTAAAACTAAACTAATGGTGTGAGATGTCATTATTAAAAAGCAATAAATGCAAATAAATCCCAAACTGTTTAAGAAAACATGGAATGAATATAAATCCACGTAGGAAAAATCAATGATGACAAGCATTAAAAACCTTCATTATCACTCCCACTAAGAAATTTCACTCTTAATGAATATTTTTATGGACTAAGCTTTTATAAATTTAGAGACCATATTCATGTATAGTTTTTTTAATTCCTCTAGAAGTTATCTAAGTGAAACTTTTTTATATTATAAAACATTGTTAATGTGGTATTTACTATTTTAAAAAATATTTTTACTTACATTTGTTCAAAATAAATATTATTACGCCGATAGGCGTGTTCTCTGTGAGAAATTCGCACCCTCTCTGACAATGATAGAGATATCAGCGGATCAGATTTCTTGGTCGACGAAGCACGGATCTGAATGGCCCCTACACGTGTCCGCGAAAGGTAGGAATGTCAGATCGTGGCCTTTGAAATCTCTGCATCATTGACAGGAGTTGCTGTGGAAATGTCGTATCAACCATAAAGAAGACGACCCTGGCATGTTTTCAGTCACCAAACAGGTCTTACGGACTGCAAACATTCATGGCACTATCTCCTACCACTGTGTGGGAGTGATTATATTAAAATTCCATGAGTGACGTGTGATTATAAGAATTTGGAGGCAGAGTCAGAGTGCTACCATATTTGGACCCTTCCATTAACGGAGATGCATTGCTGAGGGGTGCCAATTTTGCATCTGCGGGCGTTGGGATTCTCAACGACACAGGAGTCCAATTCGTATGAATGCATACACTTTACTTAATATTGACAAATACTTATTGATTATTATGTCTTCATTAGCAAGAATCTTTCTTGGGTTTTAGTTTTTATATTGTGTTTGCAGGCAAATATTATCAGAATCCCTCAGCAGTTTGCGTATTTTGAAGAGTATCAAAGAAGGGTGGCGCAGATCCTTGGAGAGGCTGAAACCGAGAGACTTGTCGAGGAGGCCCTTGTTTCTTCGATCACTCTCGGAGGAAACGATTATGTGAATAACTATTATCTCCTTCCCGTCTCTCTCAGATCGGTGCAGTTTACGGTGCCAGACTACACGGAGTATATAGTCTCCGAATACGAGAAATATCTGAGGGTGAAATTCTTACTCTTTAGTTAAGGCTAGACTGTGCCTGTGAAATTCCTACATGTTTGAAATTTCGAATTCGTTTTATGTTTGTGCAGCAACTGTACGATTTGGGAGGGCGGAGGGTACTGGTGACGTCGACAGGTCCATTGGGTTGTGCTCCGGGAGTAAAGGCCACCAGATCTCGCAACGGGGAGTGCGCTGCAGAGCTTCAGCGAGCTGCCTCGCTTTTTAACTCACAACTCAGATCCCTCATAAATAGGCTCAACGGCGAGGCATCTGCTCAGGTCTTCACATTCGCAGACAGCTATTCAATGAATATGGGCATATTTAGCAACCCTGCAGCATACGGTATAAACCTTATTTTTCGTTTAATCATACATTTGTTGACTACTTAAAATGGCAGCTCCTATTGAAATTTGTAAGTGAAATGGTGGTGTTTTGAACAGGATTTGTGGACTCCACAAATGCGTGCTGTGGACAAGGAGCAAACAATGGTGTGGGGCTCTGCACAGCGGCATCAAATGTGTGCTCAAACAGAGACACCCATTTGTATTGGGACAACTACCATCCTTCTGAAAGGGCAAATAAGATTATTCGTCGACCAGTTTTTTGAAGGATCGTCTTCTGTTATGAGCCCTCTAAATCTCAGACAGATGATGAAATTTGAAGACTGAGACCTTAACAAATTCATGAAAATCAGTCTATTAATCTGACAAGAGCTTAATAGAGAAAAATCTCTTTGAAAAACTTATGCTTGTATTCGTTCCTTTCATTTCTCAATTAATAAGGATCGATGATCCATTTTCATGTTTTGAAGGAAGTACATAAGGTGGGAAAAAAACATTAAATTACGCAAGACCATTGCCCAAATTTAGCAGATAGTCGACGACCTGCATTGATGTACAATGATTTAAAAGGGCCAAACTCCTCCACCCTCTACTTGTGGACATTTCTTTCACGCACAAATTTTCGTCCACAAAATTTGATTTATGTTGAAAAATGACAGTTTTAGGTTTTATTTTCCCAAACATTGCCACTAAAACATAATACAAAAGGAAAATAAACCAAATTGCCACTAAAACTAAAGTGTTCATGTTAGTGGTGGCAGATGCATGTAGTTATTCATTGCTACTTATTTAACAAGTTTAACATGGAGACTTTAACATATGAGGAAAAATCCCCATAATATGGACGTTGCACTATCTAATATGAGAAAATTTGATTTAGAATGCAAAAGATATATGCCCCACTAAACAATTTTTCAATAATAAAAATAATATCCCCTCTTCGGAGAAGAAAATCCATTTACAAAATTTCAACACCACTTTGAAAAGTTACAATTCACCACATATAATGTCATACCCATTTTGAGTTTTGAACTTTTGATTGCGTGTTATACAAGGGTTTTAGAAAATGCATGGTCCGACATATGTTATCAAGCGCTTTAAATGTAAAAAAATATTAAATTATATTTGAATGTTAATGAAATGAATTTAAGAAGATGCACCTTGTTTATTTGGAATTCGTGCGAGGAATTAGTAATTCCAACGCAATATTGAGTGAGTTGAATGCAGTATTGAAATATTTTAAAACAAAGATGATTAGAACACTATCAAAGCAATCTGAGTGATGCAAATGTATATAGAGAAGAGTAGGGAAAGTGGAAGCTGCACAATCAAGTCGATCAAATGTAGGTATATAGAGAAGACTGGAACAAATGGAAGATCTCGAGCATGTCAGAAGCGCACATTATTGTTACAGGAAACCGACCTGTTTAGAAAAGAGTTATTCACACGATTAATGTTGGGAATTCCTTATTTGAAACGGATGTCCTCCATCTTCACAGGAGGTGTTTATACAAACCTTGGGGTTAATAACAGTTGCCATTGAAGTCTGTTTTTACAAAGCACCGAAGCGGGAGGCTTTGATTTGTGGTTTGCCTTGGACGTAGAAAAATCACTGCTTGCAGTTGCGAAATTACGTGCTGTTGTAGATTTTTTTGAAAGGCTGAGTAACAACCCTCTGCTTGCAAATCCGTTCTCCATGATCGCACCTTGTCATTTAACTGAAGCATATTTTCAAGGCATGAATCAGATTTACTCTATGGAAAATATGACAGAGGAAGGAGTCGGCCTTGATGAAACAGATCATCTGTAAAGTAAATGTTATACGCCGATGACCTAGATAGGCCAAGGTCAAAGTTCCAGTCGAAATCCTGGCGCTGTGAAGATCTCGTGTGTTGATTGACATATGTCAAAGACCCCAAGATTCATCCCATTGTAATAAACACCTTCAACGTAACTATGTACCGCAGGCACACACTATAATGGAATGTTCGTCAAATGGGCGGCCAATGTTATTTTTAGGATATTTTCCTAGGCCATGGTTATTGAATTCAGAAGCCTTTGAAAGCTGAGTTTGTCTACACTTCAGGTGGGAAGAGCGTGATAGAAGGAAAACAAAGGTGGCCGCATATAGTAATGTTGTAACTGATTGCATGTGCCCTATCATTCCTTTTTCAAGTTGGTAAAGTTGTTGGTCAAACAAGGTAGATTTCTCATAACAATCATCAATACACCTCGTAACATCTTCCGACTGCAGACCATGGTTTTAACTATATACAAAAGCCATGACATAGAAGTATGCCTCCAAGAATTTCCATTTGTGAGGGACATCTAAGGGTTGCCTTTGGGTATGGACAACATGGATTCAAGTTTCCTTAGAATGTCATCTTCTACCTCAAGTTTCCTTAGAATGTCATGTTTTGCCTCGTCGGCAATCGAAAATTTATTTGAGTAGTTAAGTTATGATGGCTCTCAAAAGTGGAGCACCAACCTTTGATGTGCATTGAATCACCGACATGTTTTTAGGTTAGAGTTTCCAAACATTTCAAACTGGGACGAAATTTTGAGGGCGATCTTCATGACAATGGGCACCTTTACATATTTTGTATATTATTATATGTCACTGTGCGTCTACATCACGAGAAGACCGAATCTGATGTATTTTCACTTGCCCTTGACCTTCTGGAGGTCTCGTTCCATAAATTGTAACTTCCCTTAAGTCTTTAGTTAATGAACGATACAGGCATGTGCTACCTATTCTTGAAATGTTTGATACCTAAGAACCTTGGCAACTAGGGAATGTTGCTCAACACATTCATTACGGCCAATCAAAAAATAGTGGAACACTTGTGAGGTAAAAGTAGTGGTCAGGTTGGACCATGGAGCGTGTGCTTTCGGATGTAACTAACATACATTGACCGTTTTAGCAATCGAGATCAAATCCTTCAATGACCTTAAAAATCGAGACCCTTAATTAATTGGATGCTATAGAATGTGTCTAAATTGACTCAATATCATTTTAATTTAGAACACAACTATCAACATAAAAAATATTTTAATAATAATATGTTATTGTAGAATATTATTATTAGTCTTGTGTAAAGTTTCAGATTGCTTCCCCAATTTAGATTTCCCCACCTTTACACGTCCCCGCCCTCATACCCCTTCTTCGCCCATTTTCCTCTCGCATTGTTCTCTCCCTCCACTTTTACTTCCTTGCACAATAACTTTCGGCGTTTCCATCGTACACTTCACATACGATTGCGGCGAGCTGATGGCGAGATATTTGATGGAGCGTTGTAGTGCATGGTGGCACACGTTCTATCGCTCGTCGTCGAAAGAAAATGGTATGATATGGACTCCTTGGCACATAAACATCTGACCATGTCATTTTTTTATGCCTTCTTCGATCGAAACAAAATGCTTGAGACATACAGTAAATAAAACCAAGAGAGGAAGATACGGGTCTCCGTGCAAGAAAATACCAACATAGCAGGTTGGTTCTGGTCGAGCACATTAGTGTGCGTATTTCTTGTTAGGAATATGAATAATGAGTATGGAAAAGGAAAAATGCTAATGGTTGTGGTGTTTGCAGAGTGACAGAGGTTCGATGGATTTTGATGTAGCTCGTGTGATTCTGAGCCTCGGGAACCATACACAATAATACCCTTTACTTTTCTGATCTGACTCGTCCTCTGCCCATGTCTTCCATATCACAACGTTATATTCCACAGGCGAGCTAGAGGGAGACGGAAAAGGAGACTACTATTTTTGTTGGTATTTTCTTGCATTTTGTTTTTTACTTCTTTGCTCGTTTTCATGCCTATAAACGCAGCATTTTCGACGTGGCATCTCATACTTGAGATGATGTCGTTTATCTTTTTTTTGTCTTAAAAAGAGAAGGTATATCATACTTTGGGTATCATGCACAGGGCACTGTTGCACCATTTAGTCTGTTTCTTGCAGAAGCGATTTTAATTATTTGAACTGTCATTGTGGAGGAAGGCACTGCATTTTCAAAAATTCTCACATAACTAGGTATGGTACTATTCAATGTCAACCCATACTGCTACGTTGGCCCCTTCATTAAATCTTTAAGATTACCAGACTCTTTCCTACAACGAATGGAAATTTGATTTTAAGGAAATTATATTATTTAGTGCAATATTTATTACGCCGATATGCGTGGTCTATGTGAGAAAACCCGACCCCCTCTAACCACGACAGAGACATCGACGGATGAGATTTCATGGTTGACGAAGCACGGATTTGAATGGCCCCTACACGTGTACGCGAAAGGTAGGAATGTCATAGATAAAGACATGCAGATGTGGAAGATGAAGACAGAGCAATATTTATTACAATGAAATGTATAATTAATGTGGCTCGTAGCCGAGGTTATGGGGTATTTATATGTATTCGGCTTTAAATGTTTTTTAAAAACAATGTTCCTGGTGGTCTTCTGTGTGCATCAGCTTAAGTCAATTATGATAAAGCAAAGTTGTCAGTATAGAATTTTTAAATGCCATTGTAGTATAAATTTGCATCTCAATGATGAAACAAACTTGTCTGTACAGACTTTGAGTGTTATTGTTGAGATTTAAATCTTAGAACCCTTTATTTTGTGCAAGTCTAACAACGCTTGATTCTTGTAGATGAATTGTTTTATGCAAATGAGTTGTTTTTGCGCAGTCTGACAGGTTGTAGTCTCTCTCCTGTGGGCAGCATGAGGGAAAACATGCAATGGTCATATGTATTCATTTCTGGGAATATGAAATAAAATCCATGAAACAAGGAAGCCTGTAGTGTTTCATATGAAAAAGTATTTGACAAGTATTAAAAAAAATTGCATTCATTTTAAAGAACTACTACTTGAAGTATTTAGAATAGAAGATGGCATAAGTTTCATCAATTTGCAAGTCAAACTTTTTCAACTCTAAAAGAGTCATAGAGTCTCTAAGAAAATAGTACATCGGTGAGAGTGGGGAATGAGAGAAAATATTATGGGTTAAGAAATTGTATTTGTTAAAATAATATGACAAATAGAAAATGTTTAAGTGGAAGAACATGGCAAAGTATAAAATTATAAAGACTACACTTTAGACAAAACAAATTTAGTAGAGAAGTTGTTTGAAAAGTAATATGTTACAAAAAATATGTTGTCATGGATAGATGGACCATATACACAAATATTCTATGAGTGTTTTAATACTTCCATAATGACAAAAATTAATAAAAAAATCCAAAAGTGAAGCAGGGGAGACATTAGAAGAAAAAGAAACATACAACAAGATAGTATGGTATATACGTACTTGGAAAATAAAGAACAAAAGGAAATAGTGGGAATGGAAATAGTGAAAAAGATCTATATATGACACGAAGTGGTGAAGCATGAAAAGGAGCGGCCGATTGAGATTATGAAGGTGGTGTTAAGGACATGGATCTTTACTTTGCTTTGTTGTCGAAACTTATTCTACATATTCTTTATTTAATGATTGAAGACTCTCAAATCAATCTGAAAGTATATTTTCTCCTAATAATTTAATATTTTCATTATAATAAACTCATAGAAAATATTTTCTATAACTAGATTTAATTTATTGATTTATATGTGTTTAAAACTAATTAGAATAATATTATCTACGTGGCATCTCATACTTGAGATGATGTCGTTTATCTTTTTTTTGTCTTAAAAAGAGAAGGTATATCACACTTTGGGTATCATGCACAGGGCACTGTTGCACCATTTAGTTTGTTTCTTGCAAAAACGATTTTAATTATTTGAACCTGTCATTGTGGAGGAAGGCACTGCATTTTCAAAAATTCTCACATAAGTAGGTATGGTACTATTTAATGTCAACCCATACTGCTACGTTGGCCCCTTCATTAAATCTTTAAGATTACCCAACTCTTTCCTACAACGAATGGAAATTTGATTTTAGGGAAATTATATTATTTAGTGCAATATTTATTACGCCGATATGCGTGTTCTATGTGAGAAAACCTGACCCCCCTCTGACAACGACAGAGACATCAACGGATGAGATTTCATGGTTGACGAAGCATGGATTTGAATGGGCCCCTGCGTGTGCGCGAAAGGTAGGAATGTCATAGATAAAGACATGCAGATGTGGAAGATGAAGACAGAGCAATATTTATTACAATGAAATGTATATTTAATGTGGCTCGTAGAAATGAGGTTATGGGATATTTATACGTATTCCAGTTTAAATGTTTTTAAAAACAATGTTCTTAGTGGTCTTTCAGTGTGCATCATCTTAAGTCAATTATGATAAAGCAAAGTTGTCGATATACAATTTTTAAATGCCATTGTAGTATAAATTTGCATCTCAATGATGAAACAAACTTATCCGTATGACTTTGAGTGTTATTGTTGAGATTTAAATCTTAGAACCCCTTCATTTGTGCAAGTCTAACAACGCTTGATTCTTGTAGATGAATTGTTTTATGCAAATGAGCTGTTTTGCGCAGTGTACATGGTTGTAGTCTCTCCTGTGGGGCAGCATGAGGGAAAACATGCAATGGTCATATGTATTCATTTCTGTGAATATGAAATAAAATCCATGAAACAAGGAAGCCTGTAGTGTTTCATATGAAAAAGTATTTGACAAGTATTAAAAAAATTTGCATTCATTTTAAAGAACTACTACTTGAAGTATTTAGAATAGAAGATGGCATAAGTTTCATCAATTTGCAAGTTAAACTTTTTCAACTCTAAAAGAGTCATAGAGTCTCTAAGAAAATAGTACATCAGTGAGAGTGGGGGAATGAGAGAAAATATTATGGGTTAAGAAATTGTATTTTTAAACTAATATGACAAATAGAAAATGTTTAAGTGGAAGAACATGGCAAAGATAAAATTATAAAGACTACACTTTAGACAAAACAAATTTAGTAGAGAAGTTGTTTGAAAAGTAATATGTTACAAAAATTATGTTGTCATGGATAGATGGACCATATACACAAATATTCTATGAGTGTTTTAATACTTCCATAATGACAAAAAATTAATTAAAAAAAATCCAAAAGTGAAACGGGGAGACATTAGAAAGAAAAAAAGAAACATACAACAAGATAGTATGGTATTTGTACTTGGAAAATAAAGAACAAAAGGAAATAGTGGGAATGGAAATAGTGAAAAAGATCTATATATGACACGAAGTGGTGAAGCATGAAAAGGAGCGGCCGATTGAGATTATGAGGGTGGTGTTAAGGACATGGATCTTTACTTTGCTTTGTTGTCGAAACTTATTCTACATAATCTTTATTTAATGATTGAAGACTCCCAAATCAATCTGAAAGTATATTTTCTCCTAATAATTTAATATTTTCATTATAATAAACTCATAGAAAATATTTTCTATAACTAGATTTAATTTATTGATTTATATGTGTTTAAAACTAATTAGAATAATATTATCTACGTGGCATCTCATACTTGAGATGATGTCGTTTATCTTTTTTTGTCTTAAAAAGAGAAGGTATATCACACTTTGGGTATGCATGTGGAACTGTTGCACCATTTAGTATGTTTCTTGCAAAAACGATTTTAATTATTTGAACTGTCATTGTGGAGGAAGGCACGCATTTTCAAAAATTCTCACATAAGTAGGTATGGTACTATTTAATGTCAACCCATCTGCTACGTTGGCCCCTTCATTAAATCTTTAAGATTACCCAACTCTTTCCTACAACAAATGGAAATTTGATTTTAGGAAATTATATTATTTAGTGTAATATTTATTACGCCGATATGCGTGTTCTATGTGAGAAAACTCTGACCCCCTCGGACAACGACGTGCAGAGACATCAACGGATGAGATTTCATGGTTGATGAAGCATGGATTTGAATGGGCCCTGCACGTGTGCGCGAAAGGTAGGAATGTCATAGATAAAGACATGCAGATGTGGAAGATGAAGACAGAGCAATATTTATTACAATGAAATGTATATTTAATGTGGCTCGTATTTGAGGTTATGTGATATTTATATGTATTCCAGTTTAAATGTTTTTTAAAACAATGTTCTTAGTGGTCTTCTGTGTGCATCATCTTAAGTCAATTATGATAAAGCAAAGTTGTCGTATACAATTTTTAAATGCCATTGTAGTATAAATTTGCATCTCAATGATGAAACAAACTTATCTGCATGAGACTTTGAGTGTTATTGTTGAGATTTAAATCTTAGAACCCCTTCATTTGTGCAAGTCTAACAACGCTTGATTCTTGTAGATGAATTGTTTTATGCAAATGAGTCTGTTTTGTGCGAGTACGACAGGTTGTAGTCTCTCTGTGGGGGCAGCATGAGGGAAAACATGCAATGGTCATATGTATTCATTTCGTGAATATGAAATAAAATCCATGAAACAAGGAAGCTGTAGTGTTTCATATGAAAAAGTATTTGACAAGTATTAAAAAAATTTGCATTCATTTTAAAGAACTACTACTTGAAGTATTTAGAATAGAAGATGGCATAAGTTTCATCAATTTGCAAGTTAAACTTTTTCAACTCTAAAAGAGTCATAGAGTCTCTAAGAAAATAGTACATCAGTGAGAGTGGGGGAATGAGAGAAAATATTATGGGTTAAGAAATTGTATTTGTTAAACTAATATGACAAATAGAAAATGTTTAAGTGGAAGAACATGGCAGTATAAAATTATAAAGACTACACTTTAGACAAAACAAATTTAGTAGAGAAGTTGTTTGAAAAGTAATATGTTACAAAAATTATGTTGTCATGGATAGATGGACCATATACACAAATATTCTATGAGTGTTTTAATACTTCCATAATGACAAAAAATTAATTAAAAAAATCCAAAAGTGAAACGGGGGAGACATTAGAAGAAAAAAGAAACATACAACAAGATAGTATGGTATCTGTACTTGGAAAATAAAGAACAAAAGGAAATAGTGGGAATGGAAATAGTGAAAAAGATCTATATATGACACGAAGTGGTGAAGCATGAAAAGGAGCGGCCGATTGAGATTATGAAGGTGGTGTTAAGGACATGGATCTTTACTTTGCTTTGTTGTCGAAACTTATTCTACATATTCTTTATTTAATGATTGAAGACTCTCAAATCAATCTGAAAGTATATTTTCTCCTAATAATTTAATATTTTCATTATAATAAACTCATAGAAAATATTTTCTATAACTAGATTTAATTTATTGATTTATATGTGTTTAAAACTAATTAGAATAATATTATCTACGTGGCATCTCATACTTGAGATGATGTCGTTTATCTTTTTTTTGTCTTAAAAAGAGAAGGTATATCACACTTTGGGTATCATGCACACAGTGGCACTTTGTTGCACCATTTAGTACATTTAGTATTTCTTGCAAAAACGATTTTAATTATTTGAACTTTTGTCATTGTGGAGGAAGGCATTTGCATTTTCAAAAATTCTCACATAAGTAGGTATGGTACTATTTAATGTCAACCCATATTGCTACGTTGGCCCCTTCATTAAATCTTTAAGATTACCCAACTCTTTCCTACAACAAATGGAAATTTGATTTTAGGGAAATTATATTATTTAGTGCTTGATATTTATTACGCCGATATGCGTGTTCTATGTGAGAAAACTGACCCCCCGACATGACAACACAGAGACATCGACGGATGAGATTTCATGGTTGATGAAGCATGGATTTGAATGGGCCCTGCACATGTGCGCGAAAGGTAGGAATGTCATAGATAAAGACATGCAAATGTGGAAGATGAAGACAGAGCAATATTTATTACAATGAAATGTATATTTAATGTGGCTCGTAGCCGAGGTTATGGGATATTTATATGTATTCCAGTTTAAATGTTTTTTAAAAACAATGTTCTTAGTGGTCTTCTGTGTGCATCATCTTAAGTCAATTATGATAAAGCAAAGTTGTCAGTATACAATTTTTAAATGCCATTGTAGTATAAATTTGCATCTCAATGATGAAACAAACTTATGTAGGACACACAGACTTTGAGTGTTATTGTTGAGATTTAAATCTTAGAACCCCTTCATTTGTGCAAGTCTAACAACGCTTGATTCTTGTAGATGAATTTTTTATGCAAATGAGCTGTTTTTGCAGTACGATGACGGAGTTGTAGTCTCTCCTGTGGGCAGCATGAGGGAAAACATGCAATGGTCATATGTATTCATTTTTGTGAATATGAAATAAAATCCATGAAACAAGGAAGCCTGTAGTGTTTCATATGAAAAAGTATTTGACAAGTATTAAAAAAAATTGCATTCATTTTAAAGAACTACTACTTGAAGTATTTAGAATAGAAGATGGCATAAGTTTCATCAATTTGCAAGTTAAACTTTTTCAACTCTAAAAGAGTCATAGAGTCTCTAAGAAAATAGTACATCGGTGAGAGTGGGGAATGAGAGAAAATATTATGGGTTAAGAAATTGTATTTGTTAAAATAATATGACAAATAGAAAATGTTTAAGTGGAAGAACATGGCAGTATAAAATTATAAATACTACACTTTAGACAAAACAAATTTAGTAGAGAAGTTGTTTGAAAAGTAATATGTTACAAAAAATATGTTGTCATGGATAGATGAACCATATACACAAATATTCTATGAGTGTTTTAATACTTCCATAATGACAAAAATTAATAAAAAAATCCAAAAGTGAAAGGGGAGACATTAGAAGAAAAAGAAACATATAACAAGATAGTATGGTATCTCGTACTTGGAAAATAAAGAACAAAAGGAAATAGTGGGAATGGAAATAGTGAAAAAGATCTATATATGACACGAAGTGGTGAAGCATGAAAAGGAGCGGCCGATTGAGATTATGAAGGTGGTGTTAAGGACATGGATCTTTACTTTGCTTTGTTGTCGAAACTTATTCTACATATTCTTTATTTATTTAATGATTCAAGACTCTCAAATCAATCACAAAGTATATTTTCTCCTAATAATTTAATATTTTCATTATAATAAACTCATAGAAAATATTTTCTATAACTAGATTTAATTTATTGATTTATATGTCTTTAAAACTAATTAGAATAATATTATCTTAAAAACACTTTTTCACATTTAAAATTAATCCCACTGATCAATTTAATCTAAGAAGACATTAACAATTATCTTGGTATCACTTTAAAAATATATTTATAAATAACTATAACATTTTTTAAACATTATGAACTATACAATTTATATCAAAGAATCAACCATCGATATATATGGATAAGTTTTTATTGTGTTGGTAAGGTATAGGCCTTTCCATACATAACAATATGGCTAAAATGAATTGATAGAAACAAAACTAATTGTTTGTACAAATGAAATTTCTTTGTACATGGTCATGGTATGGTCCATAGTGCTCCAGTTTTACACAAAACAAGTTTGCAATGTTCAATTTTGAAACAATATGTTCTACAACCTTGCAACCTATTATATCTCCAAGACTTTTTCAAAAAAACATTTTGTGCATGTACAACAATTTATGCATTTGTATTATGTAATTTGTCAAATAGTTGTCAAGCCTTTGAATGCTTCCACCTTTTGCATGCATGTGTATCAACGCATTCATAACTACAACATCTAAAAAATTGGATTTAAATTACTTTTTCATGGGTTCCCATACCCTGTCTCAATGCTCCCAATTTGGCACAATCCGAAAAAAATTGATGTCGAACTAGGTCATGTGATTAGGTTGGAATTTCATTTTTTGCATTTGGTAAATGTTTTGAGAAAGCATGTGTCTTCATTTTAACAACTATTATTATATTCCATAAGAAGACATTTGTCCTGAATCATTTTGTCGAACACTTTGCGAGTGTCCAACAAACTATAATAGTTATAATATATGGTTTAAAAAATTATTGGCACACTAAATAGTTTAACATTCTTTTGTTATTTGTAGGACACACACACACACACACACACACACACACACACACACACACACACACACACACACACACACACACACAAGATTATCAGATTGCGTAAATAATATTTTGGCAATTGTTATTGTTTATCCACAATATTAAATATATGTATATATTATATTAATTAATAATTACATATTTAAACGAGCTAACAATTGAAATATATGGTTTACAAGTAAATATGTGTCGATGTCTATTGAAAAATCCCATGTCTTTCCTAGCTAACCGCTATTATCATATTCCATGAGAAGACATTTGTCTTGAGTCATTTTACCAAACACTTTCATGAGCGCCCAAGAAACTATAATAGTTATAATATATGTTTTAAAGGTTTATTGACACACTGAATAGTTTAAAAATATTTTGTTATTAGTAACATATCTTATCTGCATACAAATGTTTCCATGAGAAAATGCAGCCTAGAAATGTCGCTTCATTTTCCCCTTACATAATTTTAAACGTTACATGTGGTTACAAGTTTCGGTTTCAGATCATGTGTGGCATACTTATGTGATTTACATTATTGTTGGTTATTGTGCAAAACTATAAGGCATTCCACGTGCAATTCGCATCATGGCCACAACTTTCACATATGGGGGAAAATCTATTTTTATTTTGTCTACGAAGGTTCCTTAAGTCCACTTCCTTTTCTTTTATTTGTCGTCATCAAATAAGATCGATACTTGGGGCCTCCTTGGCATGCAGACAACACCTTCCATCTTCCTCTTCTACCAATTTCCATAAGAAACCAAAATAACTACCACTTAAAATTGCTTGGGCATTTTCAATCCACAAATCCCAAGGGCTTACTCTGTAACGAGCCACTACTGACATTGGAGGAATGGAAAGACAAGGCCTAACCTTCATGGGTATATCAAGAGTTTCCTCTTTGTCAGTCATTCGTATTTCTCCTTCATTTTCATTTAGTCGTTACTCTTAAATGTCCTCTGCACCTCTACTGCAGTCACACTTACTAGAGGAATCCCACCTTCATTCCCTTCCTTCATCTCCTATTACAGTAACACTTACTAGAGGAATCCCACCTTCGTTCCCTTCCTTCATCTCTCCCATCTTGAACCGCATTGTCGGTTCCCTCTCCCTTCGTTGCTCATCTTCTCATCTCTTATTGTGTTATTCCACACTCGTTTCAACTTGTTCCTCTTATTGTCTACCCACATGCATTTCTCATACTCATTTTTTATATATTGCAGTTTCCTTCTCCTCACTTCCTTCTCCAACTTCGGCGTTATCATCGCACACCACACGTGCGATTGCTAGTTTTAACTTATTATTACGCCGGAGGCGTCCTTAATGTTCTGCTTGGCTGTCTACGACGACACCCTCCTACTTGACTTGCCTGTCCACCAGTGGCCACGTGTTCTTCTGTTGTGTTCTTGGTGGCTGCCTTAAATATGGTCTCTGTTTGTTGTATCTGGGTTCTTCTGTTTTATTCTGCTCCCATGTTGCTTGTGCCGCCCCTGCTTCCAACCTTTCTGCCCAGTGTTCCCAACAGTGTACAGGTTTGTCTTCGGCTTTGTTTTCCCTTTCACAAAGTGTATTCTTATTTGTTGCTGTAGATTTCTATTTTTACTGTCCGTATTCTAGCGGCCTGGTAATTGTTGTATGGGGGCGGTTTGTATTTGACAGTGTTTGCTGTAGCATATAATATTTGATAATAGCTGGCAAGTAAATACCCATTTCTTCCACCATGTCGATAATAACCAACTCATCACCTGGAGTCGCGTAGTATAGGCATGGGGAAGGGAATGCCATTTCATATCAGAGTATGGGAGTAAATAACTAAGGGTGTGGCTATATTATATAAACATTTTTACGAGAAGATGTGGGTAGGGGCACAGGGTTGTCATCCGCATACTACACGTATAATTTTTATTAGATGTGGACAGCCTCAGTATTGTTCCCACCTCGAAATGTTTCGTTTGTAGCTATGTTTCCCCACCTCCATCTTCAATCACCAATAGATGGAACTTTTTTATTTCTCTCAAGTATTGGGCTACAACCACTCAACAAATTAAATATGAGAGAACTGTTTCGGCTGGCGCCCAACCGCCTGTTGATATGGATCACATATTTCTAAGTACCCTTTAGGAATTTTTTCCTAGCTTCATTACAGTCCGTACTCAATTCTCCCTCTTGGAGGCTCATAATTTAGTCCACAGAGATCACAGTTCTATGACTGTTGGACAGCATAGTAGAAATTAAATAGGTAAAATTCGGAGATGACAACCCACAAAATTTGCACACATACATCTAATTATTTCATCATTTAGTTTTGTATCAACTACCATGCCCAAAAAACAACTAAATCGTGTTATTTTCTTCTAAGAAAAACCAGCCACAAACTTCTCTTCCTTCCAGCTCAATTGAAAGGATGTTGTAGTACTATTTATATTCAACACCATCTTTCTTCCCCAGTATATTATTCACTTACCTTATATGATTTGGATAAGTTTCTACTTTGCTAAATTATATTATTTGCTTATTGTTTCTATCAAATCATTCGAATTGCAACCGCTTGCTCTTGTTTTGGGTGCTTCATGCAATCAATTATTGTTGCCTCGTAAAATTTTGTTGAAAATCCTCTGGCACAAGAGCCAGTGGAGAGCAAATACAGAAATCATGACAACAATATCTCATGCAACATTAAACATTTGCGCTATAAAACGCCCACACCTCGTCCACAAGGGACACTTTGATATATAAGTTCAGGTCAATACTTACAATACAGTTTGGAATTTTGATTTTTGCCACCATAGTGTTTAATGAAACAATTCCCCATATTTTGAGTATCTTATAATATGTACCCATCCTTACAGCCTAGGTTATTTCTTCTTTTCTACCTTACACTGGGTACACATAAGGGACTTGAAAAGCCGGAAATTGTGACATTCAATTCGATGGCTCCAGAAATCAAAATATCAAATGTTTTACATAATTTTTTTAGGCAATGGCTTTCAATGACTTCAACATAATCAAAAACTTAAAATCCATCTTGATACAACGATCTGAGAAATGGATTTGTCTCTCACCCTGTGTTGGAGGAGTGGACATGTTAGATTGACGTTTTGCTTTTCTCCTTCAGCGGACCTCTTTTGGCGGCTTGGTTTATTTTTGGCAATGTTTCCTTAAAAGTGCAGTCCTGAAATGTGTCATGCAGCCCCAGCGACCAACATAACAACCTCCTCAACCTGCATTTTGATTGAAACCGTCCTGAATTGTTTAAAACAACACATCATGAGGAACACAAGATAAATTTCATCCAATCTGATCTGTAAAGCAAATCCCATTCAATTATCATGCGTTCAATTCAATATTTTATGTTTCGTTTCCCCTAAGCGGTGCCCCAAGAACAATTTCACTGTATACGGACCATAACTACTGTGACTAAATGCCACCATCCTGTTACACAATAAACCTGCAACTTGCCAGACATAGGCAACAAAGATGGGAAACGATCAAAATGTCCATGGATTCCATTACCCATTTTTATTAATAATTCTCAGAAAATAGTAATCACACAGGCTTAGCAAAAAAACTTTGACCAAAATTATCTTCTGCATTAAAAATACGTCAAAATATACAAATTGAGCAGTTAGTTTTCTATCAATTTTATTTTCAGTAATGGTGTCTCAAAAAGAAATAACATAATGACGCTTACATATGCAGCCATGAGACTTTTCACATCATGCAACCAATAGGTGTCTACATGATTGATCTGCCTTTGCTAGCATACTCACAAACTGTGTTAAATATGGGCTTCGAAGCAAGTCTTATGTTATATGTGGTAGTTGTAGGTGTTATGGCAGAGATGTATTCAAAATTTAGATGTCTGCACCTGGGATGTGAACTGGGCGACTACATACTTCAAATAAGTGTGGCCTAATGGACTTCAATGGTTACAGGCTATGATCAAAATGGGGACGAAAAATAATTGGTTGGTAACTTATACTAAGAGATTGCATCTTTAAAATTGGCTGTAAAAACTCCGCAAAGGATGTTTTGTGTAAGCATCAGAAGCAACGACTAAAATAAGGCTGTAAGTTGTTGGCCAATAATGTAATCAAATGTTAATAAGTTTAGGTTCATGAAGAGACAAGTATTCTAAGCCAAACTGTGGCCTGAGGGTGATTTCTTTTGTGGTCTACCTAAGTGCATGCTAAGAAAAATTCGGCCAACTGGGTATTGCAGGCCTTTTACAGAGATGGTTTCACCAGTATGTGACTTAGCATTTAATTTTTAAAACACTGAATATTTTAGTGAATTGAAATGTGTAAATGCTTCTGCGAGGTTCTTTACCCTACGGGATAGAGCAGCACGGCACGAATCCAGGAAAAACGTAACTCAGCGTATGCTTGGTACTCATGCACAAGGGTGGGTACATTACACATTCAGCGAGTAATGTAATCGCGGTCAGTGAAAAGCGCTATAATGAAATTCCCACTCTGTTGGCCATCTGCTCGACGATAATTATTTGAAGGTTTGTTATTATTGACCATTTTAGTGGTGCGGGATGCCAAAGTAGACAACTTCTTGATTTTCTATCTTCCACCGCTGTCTTTTCGTGGGTTGTCTACTTTTTCTATTTGTTCCCTATTTTTTTAACATTACATTCTCTACACATCTGAGTCGGTCTATAGCAAGACTACCCCCGTTACAGTACAGGCTGGTTCTTTCTTTTGATGAGAAATGCATACTGCATGATATTCTTACGATGCTAATTTATTTGGCTGGTGCGACTGCAGATGTCTACATGCATCAAACTATTTATAGTTGTCTGGTCTGGCCACTAAATGGTTGTTTGATAAAATTTTACCGAAAACTCTGTAGCTCGTAAGCGACGCCTGCTTGTTTCACAAAAATGTCATCTTGTATCCCTCTATGAGAATGCTTGTATGTTCCACTTATGCTTATTCCTGTTTCATCAGTATATTAACTTAACAAGCATGAATAAAAGAATACTCAGTGTATGTATTAAATCGGTATATATCGTACGTTAAACCCCTCCGCGTAATCATAGTAAATCATACAATTAAGAACGAAAAAAATCAGACATTTTGTTTGACAAGAGAATTGGGTTAGTACATAGTGTAAAATAGAATTGACCAATATGGGATTGGGATAGGGCCCCACAAGGTCCATGTACTGCTGAACAATACACAGCAGAGAAGGCCCAGAGAAGAAATAGAAGTCAACAACTCTATTCATACCATTCCTCTTAAGTACCAAAAAAATGATGAGCAATACCACCTGCTGTCACCTCCACATAAAATGAATGAAACCCATTGAAATGCAAATACAAATTTCCCACTCCCAATGTCTGCATTGTAGGGGGTATGATGAGTTTCATCCTTGTCTAGACAAAACCCTCGCTTAAAGCTCTCGACAATCCATACGGTGAAACATTCCAAGTAAGAACATCTGCGCAGTCTTATACAACAAACAACATAGAAGAAAAAACAGAACAATTAAATAATTTACATAAATAGAAGAATATTCGAACCAAAGCACTGTTGTGCGTAATCTCCATTAATAAAAGTTTCATCATACTCAGAGCTTCACTCTTTACAATCAATCAAGTTGTGCTTGCAGCTATGTGTTTTTAATACACATCTTTACTTGCTTGTAAAACAATAACAAACTGCTGCTAATAAATAAGCTTCTACAGCTCTAAAAATAGAGCATTCTAAAATTAAACTCTTGCTTTAAAACAAGTTGCATGCTGTGCAATAAAGCAGATTTATTATTTGAATTAAATCTAATCCTAAAAATAGGAATTTAACTAAAGCAAGACTCATGCTAAACTAAAGCAAATTAAATCTATTTTTAATCCTTCTAAAATAGCTACGGTTGGAATTAGCAATGCATGGTGCATGCATATTTCCAACACTCCCCCTTAATTTCAAACTATAGCTTTCACTCTTTTGGAGCTTCATTTGCTTTTTCAGATTTGCCATGCAGGATCACAAACTCCCAAACAATCTCTCAAATATTCAAAAACTTCTTTTGCCAAAGCCTTTGTAAAAATGTTTGCAAACTGATCTTCGGATCTATAAAATTCAAGATGAATTTCCTTGTTGTTTACCAACTCCCTGATGAAATGATATCTCGTATCAATATGCTTGCTCCTCTTATGAAAAACATGATTTTTGGACAACACTATGGCTGAGTTGTTGTCACAAAAAAATGCGTAGCTTCCTCTTGTTTCTGTTGTAAATCTGTCAACACTCTTCTCATCCAAACAACTTGACATGTTGCTTATGTTGTTGCTACATACTCTACTTTTGCTGAAGATAACATGACAATGGGTTGCTTCTTCGATGCCCATGAAACCACTTCAGTTCCAAAATGAAAAGTATAGCCGGATGTGCTTTTCCGATCATCTATACTTCCAAAGCACTATCACTATCCGTATAACCAATAAGTTTGAACTCATCTGAACTTGAATAAAGAATTCCATGATTCCTTGTTCCACGTACATACCTCAAAATTCTTTTTCCAGCTTGCCAATGTGAATCTTTTGGAGATTCCATGAACCTTGATATGAGGCTCACACCATACATGATATCAGGCCTTGTGGCCATCAAATACATAAGACTTCCAACCAACTTTTTAAACAATGTTGGATCCACAAACGATCCTTCATCCTCTTTGCTCAACTTCAAACCTACTGCAATTGGTGTTGGTGCTGGCTTACAATTCAACATGTTAAACCTTTTCAAAACATCATTTGCATACTTTTCTTGTGAGATAAAAACTTCACCTTCTGATTGTTGAACTTGAATGCCCAAAAATAATGCATAAGACCAAGATCTGTCATCTCAAACTCCTTCTTCATGGCTGATTTGAATGACTCTATAGATAGATTTCTAGTAATGATCAAATCATCTACATATAAACAAACAATTAAAATTTTACCTTGCTCATTTATCTTGGTGTATAAGGTAGGCTCACTGCTGCTCCTACTGAAACCATTCTCAATCAAATAAGAATCTATTTCTATTGTACCAAGGTCTAGGTGCTTGCTTGAGATCATAGAGTGCTTTCTTCAATTTATATATTTTTCCTTCATGACCTTCTATCTCATAACCTTTTGGATGATTTACATAAACTTCCTCTTCAAGGAATCCATTCAAGAATGTTGATTTAACATCCATCGATAAATAGGCCATTTGTTTTGAGTTGCAATTGCTAAAACCATTCTTACCGTGTCTAAATGTGCTACTGGTGCAAATGTTTCATTGTAGTCAACTCCATATTGCTGCGTAAAACCTCTTGCAACCAGCCTTGCTTTGTGTTTCTGTACTTTTCCATCAAGCATTGTATTTTGTCTTGTAGACCCACTTGACTCCTATCACGTCCTTTCCTTTTGGAAGATCCATCAACTCCCATGTTTGATTCTTCTCTATAGCATCAATCTCATCATCCATGGCTTTTTCCCAAACTTCATTCTTTATAGCCTCTTCGTAATATACTGGATCTGCAGCTTGAGAAAATAATGCAAAAACGGAAAATGAATTAGTTATATCAACATTATAAATCTCACTTAGACTTTGTGTTTTCCACTGCGAAGGACTATTTGATGCAGGACTGCTTTGTGGTGATGGAGTAGCTTATAGTGTTCTCTGTGGTGTCTCTTGCATGGTTGATGATGGCTGAAATCTTGGTGACCTCCTGATTGTAGATGGAGGTGTAGCTTGTGCTACAACTTGTGGTGCATGTCCAAGATTTGTAGATACAATACCTTGTTGCTCTAAAATTTCATCTGCCATATCATCATGCGGAATAGTTGTTGCTGTTATACTCATCGTTTTCTTTATACTTCCATCCCATGCTTCATTCTCAATAAATTGTACATCCCTGCTAATCACAACCTTTCTAGTGACTGGATTATACAACTTATACGCTTTTGTATTCTCTGAATACCGAACAAAAATACACTTTTCTCCTTTGTTGTCTAACTTTTTCCTTAGCTCATCAAGTACATGTGCATATGCTACACAACCAAAACCTTTAAAATGTGAAACATTGTGTTTCCTATTAGTCCATGCTTGTTGAGGAACCATGTTCCTAACAAGTTTCATTGGACACCTGTTCAAAATATAAACAAAAATTTGCTACTGCTTTTGCCCAATAATCATTTGGAAGATGTTTTGCCTTCAACATGCTTCTCGCCATCTCCATGATGGTTCTATTTTCCTCTCTCGCCACACCATTTCTTTGTGGTGTATACCAGTAGAAAATTGCTTGTGTATACCATGATATCTGCAAAAATTCATAAACTCATTAGAAACATACTCACCTCCTCTCTGTCCGTTTCTCGAGAACTTTGATGTAGTATCCACTTTGTTTCTCCACTAATGCCTTGAACTGTTGAAATATATTAAAGGCATCTGATTTATTTCTCAAAATAAACCCATGTCTTCCTTGTGTAATCATCAATGAATGTCATAAAATAAATACAACCACCAATAGAAGTTGTCTGCATAGGTCCACATAAATCTGAGTGTACAATCTCAAGTGGTGCACTTGCTCTGCTTTATTTTGCCAACCTGGGAATGAATCTCTATGTTGCTTCCCAAAATACAACCTTCACATACCCTTTCGGTTTTCGAATCAATGATAAACCTTTAATCATATTTTTTCTATGTAATAAATTCAAACCTCAAAATTCAAATGTCCATACCTTAGATGCCAAAGCCATGATTCATCCTTCATGATTGAATGAAAAGTTGATTGTGTTCCTTCAGCACAGGACTCAATTGTATTTGCATAGGAACCAACACAGATTCGCTTGTTGTTATAGTGCAAACCTGTTTTGCATTGGCACAGGACTTTGTTACATCAGTGCAGGATTATGTTACCTTAGCGCAGGACTCTTCTGTTTGAGCGCAGGACTCAATAGAAAACTAAATTGACTTAGAGCAGGACTTGGCTACGAACTGAGCTACTGATTTTGCTGCAAATATATTTGATTTCTTCTTTTTCCAGGTTTTAATATCAAAGGGAACATCCTATTGTTGCTCATCTTCACTTTTGCAATCAACTGAGTGCTAGGAGCTTTGTCCACAATCACGCACTCATTGTCTTCCATATAGACTTGTATCCTTTCTGTACCAGTTGTCCGATACTCATAAGATTGTGTTTCAAACCTACAACATAGTAAACATCTTGCATACTTGTTTGCTCCCCTGTCTTGTTAGAATACTAATTGTGCCTTTTCCTTTCATAGACACAATATTGTTATTTCCAAGAGTTACATCACTCTTAACTGAATCATCCAAACTAGAAAACAAATCTAGATTACATGTCATGTGATTACTGCAACCTGAATCCAAATACCATACATCACATGGACTCTCTTTTGACAAATTACATTCAATAGGGGATAAAGAAGGTATTGCTTTGGCAATCCTTGTGCATGCAATAAACATAGGTTTAGAAATAGAACTTCTAACCTGATTTTGATTTTGCCTCTCCTGATCATATTGCTTTTTCTTGCAATCATAAGCATAGTGCCCATACTTTTTGCAATAATGGCACTGAACATGAGACTTATCTTGTCTCTAACCATAACTCTGTTCTTGATATTGTCCTCTTCCACCTGAGCTTGATGAACCACTGCCACGTCCTCTAGATGGACTTCTTCCTCTGCCTCTTGGGCTGAAACTACCTCTTCTTTTGCCACGACTACTTGATGTCTGAGATGCAAAAGCCTGATCTACACTTGCATGTGATCTATTCATCCTCTGTTCATGATTGATTAGTGATGCATGCAACTCATCAATAGAAAACTGACTCAGATCCTTAGTTTCTTCAATAACAACAACTAAAGAATCAAATTTTGTAGGCAAACTTCTAAGCAATTTTTCAATAATCCTTTGTCTTCAAGAGTCTCACCATGGGATTTGATTTGATTGACTAATCCAACTACATAAGTAAAAATGATTCTACAGAATCTGAATCTTTCATTGATAAATTCTCAAAATCTCTACAAAGTAACTGTAGCTTGGCAGTTTTTACTTTCTCCTTACCTTGATATGCAACTTGTAACGTGTCCCATGCGGTCTTTGCTTGACTAGTTATTTCCACTCTTGGAAGAATGTTTTCATACATTGCTTGATGAATATAGAAAAGAGCTTTGTCATCCTTCTTTCATAACTCCTTCAAAGTATCTTTCTCTGCCTGAGAAAGTGCAGTATATGTTGTTGTATCTGCGGGCTCTGTGTACCCATCTTCAACGATCTCCCACACGTCTTGAGATCTGAATAGTGCCTTCATGGTCAACAACCAGTATTCATAATTCTTTCCATTAAATTGCAGTCTCTGCATGTCGAATGTAGAAGCCATAGCTTGCTACCAATTTAATAAGTTGCTAGAATAACCTTGCTCTGATACCAATTTGTAGAAAATCTGCAGTCTTATACAACAAACAACATAAAATAAAATCCAATTAAATAAAAGCTTAAACAGAAGAATATCATACTTGTGCGTAATCTCCATTAATAAAAGCTTCATCATACTGAGCTTAGCTCTTTACAATCAAGTTGTGCGTATGTAGTTGTGTGCTTTCAATGCACATCTTTACTTTCTTGTAAATCAATAACAAACCGCTTCTAATAAATAAGCTTCTACAACTCTAAAAATAGAGCATTCTAAAATTAAACTCTTACTTTAAAACAATTGCATGTTGCAATAAAGCGATTTATAATTTGAATTAAATATAATCCTAAAAATAGGAATTTAACTAAAGCAAGACTCATGTTAAACTAAAGAAAATTAAATCTATTTTTAATCCTTCTAAAATAGCTACGGTTGGAATTAGCAATGCATGGTAAAAATGTCATCTTGTATACCTCTATGAGGATGCTTGTATGTTCCACTTACGCTTATTCTTGTTTCATCGTATATTAACTTAACAACCATTAATAAAAGAATACTCAATGTATGTATTAAAGCGATATATATCATATGTTAGACCCTCCGCGTAATCATAGTAAATCATACAATTAAGAACGAAAAAAATCAGACATTTCATTTGACAAGAGAATTGGGTTAGTACATAGTGTAAAATAGAATTGACCGGTATGGGATTGGGATAGGGCCCCACAAGGTCTATGTACTGCTGAACAATACACAGAGAGAAGGCCCGAGAGAAGAAATAGAAGTCAACAACTCTATTCATACCATTCCTCTTAAGTACCAAAAAAGATGAGCAATATGTAACAAACCGTCACACCAAAACCTCAAGGCATTAGTGAAATCCACACATGAGGATCATAACATCCCACCACGCTTCCGCAACCTGGACCCCGGGCTAGATTTGCGCCCATATAGTGGGACCACTCCCTACCCTATACGAGCCTCGGGCGAACACTGCAATGTCGGCGTAGCCACCCGTGCCGGGACTCAAACCTGGGTGGTTGCTCTGATACCAAATGTAACAAACCATTACACCAAAACCTCGAGGCGTTAGTGAAATTTGCACATGAGGATCATAACACAATACCACTGTTGTCACCTCCACATAAAATGTATGAAACCCATTGAAATTCAAATACAAATTTCCCACTCCCAATGTCTCGCATTGTAGAGGGTATGATGAGTTTCATCCTTGTCAAACGAAACCCTCACTTAAAGCTCTCGACAATTCATACGGTGAAACATTCCAAGTAAGAACATTAGAAATCTTTATGCATTGATCCTTGAACACCATGTTCCTAAATGGATAAGATTTGCCTTGCCATTGTGGAGTGGAATTAAAGAAGACTTATACATTGGAATGCATTCTAATCGTAGATGTAAATAAATTTAAAAAAATGATTGTACAATAAATTTTATATTGCATTCCATATGTGCTCATATTAACCATGTTGAAACTATCACTCTGATTTGTACAACTTAGGCAATGATAACTATATGCCATCTAATGGAATGGCATATTCATAGGACTTACACAACAAAATGATGTTCTTGATTACACTTAAAAGGCTTTTCAAAGAAATGAATCTGCGTTAAATTTGAATGTTTTGAATTTGTGCACAGACATGCCAATTAAAAATTGATTACCAAATATTGACTGAGTGCATTTGTTTACATTTTCTGTAAGTCGTTCGCATGTGTTCAATATGCATCCATATTTTGTATATGTGATAAATATACACTTGCTATTATTCTTCGATGAATGTCCATACCCTGTTGTAAAGCTGCCAGTTTCAGGAACCGTACGGAAACAACATTTCTTTAAACAGTATCAAGACGTGAAGAAAAGTATTTATCCTACAACCAGTCCACATGCCTTGTGCTTTTGCAAAGCTTATATACAGTTAAAATTATTAAACTTACTTATCTTATATCAAAACATCTTATAAAAGGAAATGGGAATTTACAAGCATGAGAAGGAGCTAAAACAAGGATTGTTTCAAACTATTGTTTTATTGAATACACTACAAACATACATAACACCAAATACATTTTGCTCACTTCAGCTCCAAGAAAATGTAATCATCAAATATAAATTTGCTTATTTCTGAAGCTTTTATATATTTAAAACTAAGTATTTTTCCTTTGACTTTGTATACAACCTGTGAAGCTCAGATGACTAGTTATTTTTCATTGATGCATTCCTCTTTTTAGGTAACTATTTGCATAAATGCCAATATTCTCATATGCCAACTATTGCCCAATTTCAACACAACATATTTAATGTTGGGATTGTTTCCCTCATATGAGATTAGGGCAGTTTAAGTTTTTGCAACAGTTACATGAATACACATTTAGGAAACAAACATTCCACATGTATAGACATAAAATACAGGAGAAAGAAATTACATAAGGTTTATAAAACCAATTAAATATGCATACCATAATAATAACAATTAATGTTGGTCAAGATTAAAATAGAGGGGGAAGAATTGTGGTCTCTTGTAAATAACAAAAACTTGCTGCCACATACCTCAATCTTTCCTACGCACCTCAAAAACATCCATTGCTATTTACATGCAATTTTGTTACTTACATTTGTCTACTTTTTACATTGTTTTTTTATTACTTATAACTTGAAAAATACTTGTTATACTTTAACAACAGCCTCTTTCGCCCCACCACCATATGCTTCTAATATACAATTTGCTTCTAAGCTCCATGCAGGCACTCCGAAGATGGCGAACAACTTCGACAACATAGCAACACTTATTGCCACCAACTGTAGTTGTATATAACACCTGTGATCCGAATGTGTAGAAGATCACTACAAAGAAGGAACATCTGTAGATCAAGATACAATTTACGCAATGCTACTCACAAAAAAATTACAACGACTGCACTACAACAAGCATCCATTGCAAGTGAGGACACCATACAAATTATCAAGAAATGATTCTACACCCAATACTACAAGGACAAGCCCTAAAAACCCAGCCACAACCAACCTACCAGCCTCCAAGCTTTCACATGTACATACCAACAACTTTTAGCAGATACAATATATATACACATCCTACCAACTGATGAGAAACACACATTCTTTTGTACACATCCCACATATGGATTTGTTCACAACCCATATATAAAATAAAGATATTTGTAAGTACTACAACAACAAAGACAAGCATTCATCCTACATTGGTAACAATGGAAAGCTAATTAAAAAATGTTACTATTTTTCTTAATAAATACCAACTTCTAATTATGTCGACAAGTAATGCTAGTGTGTTTAACACAACTTCACCACCATTGGCTTCCTTTTAGCTTGCATGTAGTTAATTGTTTGCATGAATTTTTTTCTTCGTGCCACTGGTTTATTCTTCCACTTCTCCATCGGCTTTTTATAAATAAGAAAACAAAGGCGGTAGAAAAGTAGAATAATTGTGACTGATGATGGAGATAGGAATAATGTGGTTGTGTACCATAATTTATCTACTAGATAGAACTATATATTTTGTATTCTCACACACATGCACGAGAAGAAAACTAGACGCATAGGCCAAGGGTGGTGTAACATATTGTAGCCTTAAGACATAGTAGATTTGCTTTAACCAGTTTTCTCCCTAAAAATTAGACGCATCTACCTAGCATTACACCCCTACATTGTCTGCATAATCCCATACCCTCATGTTCAACTCTTATCTTTCACACTTTATGTTTAAGATGGAATTAATATGACTCTTTACTACTCTTACCACCTATTTGTTTCAGTCGTGTATCGCCAATAAACTAACCTCAATGCACCTGCTTAAATATAACATCCAAAATTCACATTCATTTAATTGTCATACAAGAAATTTAAGCCTTCAACTTCACACCCACTTAACATTCCATCAAACCATACACAATTCCCCCTACCTCAAAAACAAAGACATACCTTTCAATTACTCACCCTAACTTAAGAAAAAAAACTAATGTCGCTAACCAACTACACAATTGCACGTTACAAATTGTTGTCATATTTCAATCATTGTTGGGTTAAAATTTATGGTCTTTACCTACCCCGTTTAAAATAAAAAACCCACATCACCAAACAAACCTTGCAACGCTAAACCAAAAAAAAATTCCACCACCCAATGCCTCTCTTACTAAATTGGTAATAACCATAAGAAATACACACACTTTACCGAAACACCCACCACCCTTCGTGACCCTTCTTCACGTAAACAAAATCCCATCACCACAAACAAAATTAGCAACATGCTTACTACAAAACTGCTCCCGTGTAAACCCCAACCAACACATACTTCCTTCCCCATAAACGAACATACCCACACCAACCTCCAAACAACTACCCAAATCAACCAAAACTACTACAACTTGTAAGCAACCTACTAACACTATCACACCCACCTACACACTCGCATACTCCCTTCCACCATTAAATCATTTCCAAAACAACTCATTAAACCTACCGCATACAACCAACACCCACACTCATGGTGCAACCATCACCACACCCCAAATAACTAAATACACAACCCCAAATCTTACAAACATCCCACAAATAACCACCACCATAACCCTACTCTTGACACAAACACCCACACCCCACCGCCCAAATCCATGTGCTAACACTCCGCCCGTCGCCGCAACACCAATACAACTGCCCCACAACCACCCCCATCTTCCACACTACACCGACATCAACTTTACAAAATTAAAATTGTAAGCGATACCTTACATTACACCCCAACCCCTCATGACACATCTACTCCGTAATCTTGCTCCTCTCGGAGCGACCACTAGTTTATATTATATTATAAACTTGGAGTACTACTAAAGTGGGGGTTTTAAGCTTATTTGGCATAAAATGTTAATTTTTGATCACATATAACTTTATTTGTTAATATAAAACAATACCAAAACACAAAATCATTTATAATTTGTTGATTTATAATATTTTTTCGAATAAAATAAATTTATCAAGTAAATCCACACCAAAACACAAAACCCCTTGCAAATTTTTTATTTATAAAAAAATATATAAATAAGTGGCCCCTGAATTCATCCATATAGATAAAGGGGATTAAGCAAGTAAATGACAAGTATATCCACCTACCATAACCCTCACCCTATATAATAGAGGGGGTGGTCTCATTCTCAGCATTATGAATAGATATATGGGACAAACCTCCCTATATATGTATATATGTATGTGTGTGTACACACACACACATGCAAGGCTTATTCCATATATCCCATTCATAACATTGAGATTAATATGTGTATATGTGTGTGTATGGGGTATGGGGTTCGATTATCGATGTGCCTTATCCCTATCTATATTTACATTGGGTGTAGCCCTTATCTATATTATGTGGTTGGACCGGGGACCAGGCTCTTGTCGGACAAAAGGATCTTCTACCCACTCTATTCCAGTTAAGATCAAATCACCAAGGGGGTAGTTAGTGAAGAAAATACATGCCAACAAATGAGCACAACTCAATGTAGTTGAAGAATCGAGAATACATCATGCTCGATCCAATATGAGGAGGAGGCCACCCCAATTTGTAATAATCCATGATTTCCTACCATAAGAAATAAGAAATTTATAGTGCTCAAATTTCCTTTCTATATATAGGAGGGATGAAAGATAGATATGTTATATTGAGAGCATAAATTTAATTTCTATATAGATGAGTCACCCCTCATATAAAGGGACAGTATCATTGATAGATAGAGGATGATGAGGTATGGGGCACAAAGAGGACTATCTATAGTTATAGTCAAGGCACCCATACCCATATAGGGTGTTGCCCCTTTTAATACTCCTTTTTTAATCTAAAATGGGTTATTCAACCCCCTCTATCCAATTTGTAAGGGGAAAATGAATTTTGTGAGATTATTAACTAAAAAGAGAATAAGATTATTCGATGGTATACCTTAGGTACTTAGTTATTATATATCCTTTTAATGATCTATACATTATGTTATTATTATTATTTGATTTCTGAAATAAATTTTTAAATGTTTTTAAAAGGGTATTTGTAATAAATTATGGCACGACCAATAATATCAAATTGATCTTTATCAAAAATATAAAAAATCAATGGTTTATGAACTAGCAAATGCATCAACTATTGTAAATAAACTAAGATACAAGATAAATTCATATTTAATTTCAACAAAATTACTTTTTTTTTAAAGTATGTTTAATTTTATATTATAAAATACTCTATACAAAATGAAGAAAAGGTGATTAGTTAATTTGTCTTCTCTTACTATAAGTTTGTAAGATAAATTTATTATAATATCTATAATCTATTCTAAATTTTATTTAATTTTAATTTTAATATTAATAACATAATTTATTTTTAAATATAATTTTTACTAAATGTCTTGATTAATTTGATATAATCTTAATTACACGATAATTAAATTAGTAATCGCACAATTATTTTTAAAAATCAACATAGACTAAAGTTATAATTTATTTTTAAAACTAATACTAGAAACATTCTAATCTATTTTTATACATTTGTACATACTTTAATACCTTCACATCCACAAATTAAATATTAATTAAAGTAAAAATAAATACAATTAAGATATAGGAATGGAAGTCTAGGAAAAAGGAGCATGAGTGAAATTGCATCAGCGTAGGAGCAAGGAAATGGAAATGTAGGAGTTTCAATGGCTTTCCCCTATGGCAATCGAGCCTAGAAGTAGGAGTGATGACGGAATGGATACGAGGAGGAAAGATTGTTGGAGAAGCCACATAAACGTTTGCGTAAAATGGTTTTGAATCAAGGGTGTTTCCTATATCAAACCCTATTATGCACAAAAATGATATCACAAGGCAATGGATCCATTTGAATATGAGATTACCTTTATCCCTTTCCTTGTCTCTACTTCCCTAACCGGGTTATAGGGACAAAGAATGTGGTGGTGGATGAGGGTCTAAGTGCGAGAGGTAATTCAAGAGAAGTCGTGGCTTTTAGCTCCTTGACTATGCTTAGAGGGGGTTTTTTTGGTTTCATCAATGGTCATATCCTGGATGAGGGATGCAAGAGGATTTCACAAAATGGCCCTTATCTCAATGTAGTTCTTCCTCGTCGCCTTCTTCTAAGTATTATGATTATGGTTTAATCTCATTCGGGATATTGTTGAGTTTGTTGAGGGGGCAAAAATTATTATTTGACTAACCAATGGCGTAACAACTTTCTGGTCTTTTTGAAGAATTTTCTTGAGAGATAATACTTGAAGCAATGTGCCTTCCCTGTCCTTTTCTATCAAATTTGCTAAAACATGACCTATTTGCTTGTTATGATTGGCAAGTGGGTTGGATTTTCGGGGAAAGGTGGTAAGGATTGTTTACACACTCTGGTAGTTCTAGTTTCCCTTGGCTCAATGCTGTTCATCCCATCCCCTACAAAATTCAAGGCCCAACATGCTTGTTTTTGTGGGTCCCCTAGAGGTGGGGCGATACTTTCATTTTTCCAAATTCAATCTACATGGTGGGCTTGGGAGAACCTTTGGTCAAACATAAGAAGATTCGATTTTAAAAAAATATCTCGTTATGAAGTGCACGACTTGTAGATTCAAGTAGAATATTTTTCCCTATCTTTGTTATGATTATTAGTTGATTTGTGTGGGTAAGGGCTTGGTGCCCACTAGTCAAGTCAATATGTGTTGGTCTTGAATGTTAGAATAGTATGAGGAAAGAAACATATGATGGAGATGCCTGCATTTGTCTTCATTTCATTATGGTTTTTCCTATTTTTAGTAATTTATCTCTGTTTTGGGTTATGTCCCCATGTTGGTTTACCAACTCTCAATGTATTAGTTATCTCTCAAAGACTTCAATTTTTGGGTGGGTTTATGTTGGAATCTTCTTCCTTAATTCCAATTTTATCAACCTATTATGTATTCCAATAAGGTTGGTCATCAATGGTTGTTGTGGAGATTAGTTTGTCCTTCGTGCCTCTGTTGTTTTCAATAGATCTTCAAGTTATTGCATTTTCTACTACACTTTATTAGGTTAGGCCCTTGGTGATGCCTCCTCTTATGGATTTGGCTTGTTTTGGTAACTTTTTTATTATGATTTCTTATCAGCTACATCAGCTAACATATGTTGTTGTAGATAGTAATTTTATTGTTTTGTATCTAAGCTTATACATGTTGAATCATGATTGATCCGTCTTAATTTTTGAAATACTGAATTTTATTGAGAAAGCGGCCCCTGCAACCCTTATTTATCTATCAAATTAAAAAAATATTAAGAATGGAGAGTAAATTCCTTTCCTAAAATAAATTGTAATATTAACAAAATAATTAAAACATATTTAATGTATTATTGGAACAATGTATACGAGAAAGATATTAGTGTAATTTTTTTTTATTAAACTTGATATATTTTTAAGGTGAAATTTTAGAACTTGTTTTTTCATCTAATTTATCAATTGTTTTGGTATTAGTGTTTTTTATTTTTTTTATTAATTACTAATTAAATTTAGGTTCTTGTTGGTGCATGTTCATTATGTTGTTTGACATTTGATTTGTTTATTTTGTGTCTCATGCAACTTTCCTTGTCTTAGGCCTTGTTTGACCAATTTCAATTGTCTATTAAATATTAATCATGGTTTAGATCTTGTTAGTACATGTTCCTTATGTCATTTGACACTTGACTTATTTATTATGTGTCTCACACAATTTTCTATGTCTAAGTCCTTGTTTGACCCTTTTCGACTACATATTCTTCATTTTTATCTCCCTATTTGTCCATATTTCTCTCTTGATTAGTTTCTCTCTCCTCCAATGTTTTTTCAGTGATCCTAGGAAGCAAACTTTCTCAGAATATACATAATAGGTTATGCTAATTAGGGCCTTAAAGGAATTGATCGCCACCTTTTTGGCCCTTTTATCCTCTTATTTCGAGTTCCTTAGGGCTTTTTTATTGTGTGTCAACTTGCTTGATAATAGGTAACTAATTTAAATCCTATAATTCTATAAATGTTTGTATGTTTAGGCATTTAGAACCATGAAATAGAGTGACCAATTCATAAGGAGAAATAAATTGTAGGAGTTGTAAGAGTAAAATTGATTGTTTCAAGAGAATCATCATATTAAAATCATAATTCAAGAATTTAAATATCATTATAACATATGCTATTTATTTTCATGGATTTAAAAGATAAGGGTCGGGACACTTGCATACGTTTGACTATTTACTAACTCGCATCAAATGTTGATTGCAATTTTGTTAAATACATGACAACCCGAACATAATGGAGGGATCACACAACCCCATTAATATTTTTATGTGTTTTTGGTTGGTGAAATAATTTGTTACATTGTAAATTATTGGTTTTCACCAATAGTCACACGGCTAAGCCCCTCCTTCTGGGGTATGGAGAGTCTCTCATTATTGAATGTAAACTACCTAAAATTGTGGGGTGACCAGTTAGCCAAGTATCACATAGGAGTACTCCACTAAACTTGTAGAAAAGTGTTTGTATAGTGTATAAGGGAGGAATTTTTATGAAGGGAGGTAAAGGGGAGTAGGAGAAATAAGGAGAAAGGGTTAATGTTGTGAGTATGAACTATCATATTCTTACCAATAGTAGAACGAGTAGGTCCACATTCAATTAGAGGAATTCAACCATGCAACATCAATGAGATTAACAAACTAAAGACACAAAGTTATTATTAATTTTTTCCTCAAAAATACAAAGCCCTTTCTTGGTTGTTCAAGATCATCATGTTTACAAGGTTGAGTATGTAAGAAGTAGAGGAAACATAGACAAGGAAAAAGAAGAAATGTAGCTCTTATTTCTTGATGTAGTAGTGATACAAAGCTCAACAACATACAAAAATCAACAATTGTCAACCCTTTAGAATGGAGAAGCCATTCCAATTTATAACATTATAACATGTCTTTTCATCTCCCCCACATGAATTTTCACCTTTCCTCATCACTTGTGACCTTCCATATTCCTAGGAAATGAAAATGAGTATTTTTCTTATTGATGAAAAATGACTCTTACAATGTTAAATTAAGGGTCACTCAAGGGTAAGTGCATGGAAATGGGGGCCAAAAGGGGTCCTTGAGTGGGAAATTTTAAAAATAAAATAAAAAACTTCAACTTGTACGAGTTATTTGAGATAGTTACACTCAAAATTTGAAGATGTTATAAGAACATGAATTATAGCATTTCGAGTCTAGTTTCTAAACTACTATTTTTTAAAATGGTTAAGTGTAAGTGGGTTAAAGATATAAAATGTCAATAGGTGCTCCTATTTTTGTAAAAAAACATAGTAGATAGTCGGTCGTGCCCCCACCATTTTTTTAGCACTATTTAGTATTTTTGAAAACCCTTTGGTAGAAAGATAGATAGGAGCATCTAGTTTGGGATAGAATTTTTTAGATTTTTTTAGTGAGTATTTATTTTTATGATTTTTCAAGTACAAATATTTTGAAAATTAAAAAATAATGGATAGTCAACCGTGCCCCCCTAACTACCTCAAAAATATCGAAAATTAAAATTTTTTTAATGTGTATAGAATTAGGCCTAGTTCAGGATTTGTATAATTTTTTTCAATTTGAGAAGTGAAAAGAAAAACATGACAAAATATAAGCATTTACAATCATTAAAAATAGAGCTATAAAGACAATTTGAAATAAATATAAATGGAAACCTTAGAATAGTCAAGAAAAATATAAAAAGTATATATTTAGAAAGAGGATAGTTTTCTTGACATTGTAGGTAAATTTTTAAGAAATATAGAAAACATTTTTATAGGATTTAGCATGGTGGAAGGTGATGTTTTGAATATTTTGTCAAAAACACGTAGGTTGCTCTGTTGTTATAGGTCTCAAGGCGCAAGTTTGGGAAACCAAAGCAATTACAAGCCTGTAAAATCTTGGTTTGGAGGTATAATAAAGGGAATGCGTACATGTTTCTTAGACTATAGGCATTATATGTGTTTTTGGAAGGCTTTTATTTACAAAAATAAACATTTAAATATAAGTTTTTCATTTATTATTATTTAAAATTTATTTTAGTAAATATAAGAAATTAGTGCCACTCTGCACCTTATGGAACTAGTCTCATAGCTCCATGAGTCCTAGTTTAGGAAGATAGTTTCTTATAATCTAATATGATCGTTACATATAGGTAATTGTCAGGATTTCAACATTCGGCCTAAAGCTTTTGGAGTTTAAATTCTACAATCTGTGTCTATTTTGGGAACAAATATAGTCATTGTTTAGGTTTTGGGGCATCTTAGATTATTTATTAAAAAATTAGGAGTGTTAGATTTGTCAAATTTATATTTTACAAACCTCACAAATCGAAAGGAAAAAAACTGCTCAAATATATGCACTCATGAAATGCCTTATAATACATAACAAATCAAAACACATGTGTTGGACATAGTTTCATTGGTGTTGTCATTGATGTCAAGTTACATTGTTGGAAAAAGGGTGTCTAGGTGGCATATGAGTAAGCATGAGGTGTCTATCATCAATAAGCATGAAGATTGATTGGTAGTGCCCTTCATGAAGTGTTGCATTGGTGAAGTGGCATGGTGTCTAGGAGTGAGTGTATGTTCTTGATGCATGGTTCAAGCAAGAAAGGTGTTGTGTATGAGCTCCAAAGGTGGTAAAATGTTGTTATGGTGTCTAACATGTTCATAGAGTTGTTTCAAAGGTGTATGTGTGTCCACAAGGTGATATCAAGGTCAGTTTCAGTATGGCATGGGTTGAAGCAATCCTAACTAGGCCTAGTCTTAGACCTAGTGCAAAGCATGGCATGAGGTATGAAGCAAATCAGGCCAAGGAAAGTTAGTGTAAGCATGTGAGGAGTATTGTGAAAATGTAGAGCATGTGTGTAAGGTTCACAAGATCATGATTCAATTTCATAGTGCATGTTCAAGGTCCTTTAAATCAAGACATAGAAGACAAGACAAGAAAGCATAGGCAAACCAGGTAGCATGGTGAGTTTTAAAAGTAAGAAATCATGAATGAACATTGGGAATCATGTAGGATGCAATTCTAGAGGTGTGTGCAAATTTTGAGGTCAGAAATCTAAAGGAAATGCATGAAAAGTTATTTTAGGCTCTACTAAGCTCTCAAAACATTGTTTTCAGCTCGATGGTCAACTTTGAATGCTCACCCACACATGCAAAATCTGCATGGGGACCTGAGTCATTCATCAATGTTGAGGCATGGAGTTAAGAGTATTTTGCAATTGGAATGAGGTAAAATGATGCCCTATCCTTTATGAATGATTGTTAAGAAGCTAAGTGGGTTTAAACCCTTGTAAAACCCTAGTCTTGTAGCGATGGACAAAATATGAAGGGTTTTGTCATGAAATGACTTGGGAAGGCTAGTATGAAGGTTTAGGCATGTAGATAATTCTTCAAATATTATTTTGGTGGTGGTGGCATGATCCAAGTATGATGATAAGATACAGAAAAACCTTTGTTTTGTGAAGATTTGCATGTACTGGGTATGTGTTGCAGGGTTCATGAAGTTTGGAACCAAAAGGGGCAGCTTCACTATTTTGAAATTATTCATGACACATTCAAGCCTTAGATAAAAATGGATGTATCCAACATGTATAGGATTCACGTAGATTTCCAATGCCTATTTTTTTCCCCTAACTCCTTACAGATCTCTTGGAATCTTCCAAAGAAGTCATTTTTCACCATCGAGTGTTTGTTCCATGTACCTAGAAAACCCTTTGTTGAGAATATAGTCCTTGAATGATCAAACATTTCCTAAATCTTCCTAAATTACCTTCAAAACTTCCAAGATTCCCAAAAATCACCTTTGGATGCTTAAGATCTTTCCTATAATCTCTCAAAGGGTGTTTTATTAGGTCCATAATTGCAAAAATAACTAGCATGGAAATTGAAAATTTTGAAGCATGGAAACTAGGCCCTTAATTGGAAAAATCTCAAAATCAATTCAAACCAAACAACTAAATACATACCTAATAATAAAAGCATTTACCATCCAAATTTTAAAAAAACAATTTTTGCCACCCTCTACTTTTTTGAATTTTGGTTTCCCGGTGATGGCTCTAATGTTGGACCCTTAAGTCCGAATCGGGAGTACTACCCTACTAACTCTAGGGGCCTGTCTCCTCGACCTCCCCGAGGCTTGGAAGAAAATTGTGGAGGGGTCCTCTTCTGCGTCCCCCTCAGAGAAGTTGACACCCATGCTTTTTGATGGGGCCCTCTCTCTTCACATCCCTTCTCACATCACGAAGGCTGCTGCTGACTCTAGGGATCTGTCCCTTGTCAACAAGTTGATGGGTCCTGAACCCCTCTCGAAGACATCAAAAAATGGGCCTGGCTGAAATGGAACCCTTGTGGTGCGTTAGAAGTAGCATTTGTGATGCCAAACGGTTTTGTCCTCTTCTCCTTCAACATGAAATAAGATTTTTCTCGAGCTCTTCTGGGTGGTCTGTGGTTCTTTGGCAGAAGAGGGTTCTATATCAGGAAATGGTCTCCTGGATTCAACCCGCTTACTAAAACAATGACACAGGCTCCAATTTGGGTTCATCTTCTAGGCCTTCCTCTGGAGCTATGGCACCCTACGGTTTATAAAGGTATTACTCTATCTATGGGTTCTCTAATCGTAATAGACCAGAGCCACTAAGGCCAAGACTAGATTCATCCATGCTCGTTTCTATGTTAACGTTGATGTAAGTTTCCCTCTCCGAAATCAATTGATCTCTTATCTGATTTTAGAACCTAGTCTCAATCCATTGAATATAAATATATCCCACAAGCATGTTCAATCAAAAGCATAGGCCACAAAGCCTCTAGATGTCCCACCAAGCCTCAGCCTAAACCCAAAACCCTGGTTACCTCTCCCAAAAAGAAAGGAAAATATATCCCTAAGATCATTCCTAAAGAGACCCCGGTCATCCCCACATCTAACCCCTTTTCCCTCCTGGAAGAAGGAGAGATCACCGAATCCATCTTGGCCCCCTCTCTCGACCCCTTACCTCCCTTCTCCTTGGCGTTTGTCCCGAGGAGGTCTCCTGGCCTCCCCCTTCCCCCCCCCTAGCGGTCCCCCTTTGGTGGTTGCTTCAGCCCCCCCTCTCGCCTTCCCACTCCCCTCCCTCCAACATCCTCCTCTCCCTTCCCCCTCTCCCCGAGCTTGGCACAGAGCTTCCCCTTGCTAACCCCACTTTCATCGGAACTCCTTTCTTTCCCTCTCTGATACCCTGCTCTCCCCATCCACTCAATCCTCTATGATGACAGTTTGAATCCCCGTACGACCCGCAACAGTAGTAGGAAACCTAATACCGCTCTCGAGAAATTCTCGTGGATGTATCCTGTAATGTTAAGTTACAACAAGAATCAGCCCTGAATGTGGCCCAAGGAACACAGAACACCATCCCCATGGTTGTGGGGAGCAAATCTAAATCCAAGAAATGAAGGTGATCTCTTGGAATATTATAGGGATGAACTCTCTACAAAAACAGAGAGTCCTCAAGGATATGAAATTTAACCACTCTCCTAACATTATCATGCTTCAGGAAACCAAACTCAAAAAGGATGATTGTCTCTTGAAAATTTGTTCAGCTGCTTCTTTTTCTTCTCAGCTTGTAATAGGTAATTCGAGAGGCTTACGCACTCTCTGGGACCCCAAACAATTCAAAGGTGACTGCCTTCTGCAACACCCCAATTTTCTGTGCACTCTCTTCCAGGAAGTAGTTTCTATGTTGCTGGATTACAATCAATGTTTACGCCCCAAACTTGGAATCACAATGTGAAAGACTCTGGCAGGACATCTCAAATTTCCTAAAAAATTATAGAAATTTCCCTGTGCTCATTATGGGAGACTTCAATTGTACTCTATACCCCTCGAAAAACAAGGAGGATCCCCAGCTAACCCCAACAACATGGAAGCTTTGGTTGACTTTATACGGGGGGAGACTCTTCTTGACATGGACCTTCATGGTACTTCCTTCACTTGGTCAAATCGCAGAGTTGGTAGAAATCACATACAAAGTAGATTGGATAGAGCTTTAGGATCCTTGGATTGGATCTCACTTTACCCTGATTTCTTTCTCAGCTCCTTACCTCGTGTGGCTTCGGACCATAGCCCTTTAATCCTCTGTGCCAACAATAAGATGAACATAAAAAATCCTCCCTTCAGATTCAAGCTTGCATGGCTGGAAAATAATCAACTGGACCCTCTCATTAAGAGTTGGTGGGATATCAAAGTTCAAGGATCCGAAATGTTTAAGTTCTCCAGCAAACTTAAGGAAATAAAAAAGCAGCTTAAGATCTGGAAGAAAAGGTGTTTGGAAACATCAAAATTGTAAAAAAAGGTGACATAGGAAATTGCTAACATTTCTGCTCTGATGGAGGTTGAAGGAAGAACGAAACAACTCCATAATCAAGAAAGACATCTTCTCAGCGACTTCCACAATACCCTAAGGGAAGAAGAGACCTATTAGAAGCAGAGATCTCGGGTGCTTTGGTTGGAGAAGGGAGACCGCAACACCAAGTTCTTCCACATTACAGCCTCTAAGCACAAAAGTAGGGACAAAATCAAGGAATTACTTACTTCGGCAGGTAACACTTTAACCTCTGACACTGAGATTTCTAATGAATTAGTCTCCTTTTATTCTAATCTCCTTCAAGAAGAGGACCCTCCCAACGAGCAAGCTATGTCCAAGATGCTCCAACACATTCCCAAATTAATCTTGGAGGACATGAATGGAAATTTAACGAAACCCTTCTCTATGGAGGAAATTCATAAAGCAATTTTCACTATGAAAGGTGACAAAGCCCCAGGCCCCGACGGCTTTCCCCTTTTTCCAAATCTTCTGGGAAATCATCAAGCAAGATCTTTACAAGGCGGTTAAGGAATTCCAGTCCAACAATGCCCTCCTGAAAGAGTGGAACACCACCTTCATAGCTCTTTCCCCAAAGCTCTTGGATCCAAATTGGTTTCCAACTTTAGGCCAATTAGCCTCTACAACACCTCCTACAAAATCATCACCAAAATGTTAGCAGCTCGGCTTAAGCCCCTGATGAATGACCTCATCGGTGAATCAAAATGGTTTCATCAGTGGGCACCTTATTCAAGGGGGTATCATCACCATTCATGAAGCCATCCACTCATCCCATCACTCGAAGTATGCGGGATGATCCTCAAATTAGACATGCAAAAAGCGTTCAATAGAGTTAGCTGGACTTTTTTGATCCGAGTGCTAAAAAGTTACGGGTTTGACAACAAATGGTGCAACTGGATTTTGTCTTGCATTATGACCCCTTACTTCTCGATTCTCATCAATGGCATCTCGACAAGATTTTTCAAAAATAGTAGAGGCATTCATCAAGGGGACCCTTTCTCTGTTCCTCTTCCTGTTAATGGCAGACTCCCTCAACAGAGCTCTTGAGGTGGCCAAAAGTCACTCGGTCATTTTTGGCATCAAAATCACTTCCAACTCCCCTACCACCATTAACAACCAATTTCATGAGATGACACTGATTTTGAGTTGCTTTGGTGATTGAATCTCGTGCCCTAAAAGAAATTTTAGAAGACTATCAACATGCCTCTCAACAATTGATTAACTTCAACAAAAGTAGTATCTCCTTCCTAAACACCACGGCTCAAACTCAAAGAAGGATTGCTGACATATTTGGTTGTAAAATTGTGGACTTTCCCTCCTCCTATCTTGGCATTCCCCTATTTAAAGGAAAACAAACCAAGAATTTGTGGAATCCTGTCATTGAGAGATACCAAAAAAATTGGCTGCTTGGAAAGGTGCAATTCTTAGTCTAAGCTGGAAAACTTCAACTGGTCAAAGCTACTCTGCAGAGTCTACCTATCTACTTCATGTCTCTTCTCAAAATGCCTTCCTCAGTGATTTTCTGCTGTGGAGGGAATCCAAAATAAATAAATTTCTCTCGGTGGGGGTGGAGGCCAAAAAATGGATTCACTGGTCTCTTGGAATGAAGCATGTAAGTGAACATTTCGGGGTGGGCGGGAAGGCTGATATGAAAGACGCTAAAATTGTTGATATGAATGTAATTGCACTGGGCTTTTTCTAGATCTAAATACTTGATGCAAGATGAAGAATTTCTTCTCTCATCCCCACCTCGTGGCTCGGCTATCTGGAACTCAGTTACTATCTCTCTTCCTCTTCTTCGTACTGGGACCAAGTGGAGGTTGGGAAATGGCATATCTATTGACTTCTGGTCAGACTGGTGGATTGGAGATAAACCTCTGAGTCTCAACCCTATTTGGGAACCTATCAAAAGGAACCTCATCAATAGGCATGGCAGGAAAGTTTCTGGCTACTGGAGAATTTAGAATTCAATCCCCTCTTGGCATATACCGGTTTGGATGGGCATCAGTGAACTTCAGAGTCAGCTTTTGATTCAGTTGAGATCTTCCCTTTCCTCCCTCTATATTCCATTCTCCTCCCCATTGATGAACGTATCTGGCCCCTCTCCCCTCTAGTGCCTTCACTATTAAAGTTTCCTATTACACTAAGCCCCGGACCATCTCTGGCCCTCCCCTCTTCAAAATTTGGCCCAAAGAGTCTATTCCCAAAATTTTCTTTTTTCCTGGCTCTCCTTCAAGAATGCTTTCCTCTCGGGAGAGAACTTAAAGAGGAGAGGCTTCTCACTTCCCACTCGTTGTGTTCTTTGTTGGAAAGCCTTGGAATCCTCCTCTCATCTCCTTCTACACTGCCCTTTTTCCCAAGCCGTCTAGAGTGGGCTTTTGTCGTGTTTTAGAGTTGTCTGGACCTTCCCAAGTTCTATTCATGACACCCTCATACAATGGTATTCCCCTTCACTCACCTAGCCCTTTCCTTGGCTTGGAAACTCATCCTCCCCATGGCCTTTGGGGCATCTGGAAAGAGAGGAATAGGAGAATCTTCAAAGATCAATGTTGGGATCAGAGAGGGTGGCCAGTCATATAGCTATTCTCTTCCAAGATAATCTCAATAGCTACTTATGGAAGAAATATCAGCAAAAATTCAGCTATGTAATCACAAGGACTGGTGTCAGTAGATGATGATCCTTCCCACAACTAAACCCTCTTCCCAGGCTCATTCAGATGTTAGGTGGCTCCCTCCTCCAATGGGTTGGTTGAAACTTAATACGAGATGGTGCTTCTAAGGGTAACCCTAGGAATTCGGGGGGCGATCCTCCGAAATTTAGATGGTTCCCCTCAAGTTGCTATTGCAGCCAATTTTAACCTGGGTACCAATCACCATGCTGAAGCCTTAGCTATCTTAAAAGGGCTGGAGATGAGTCTTAAACTTGGCAATGATTCCCTAATTGTGGAAAGTGACTCTCTCAATATTATAACTCTCCTCAACTTGGATGACCTAGGTCAATGGACTATTAAAAACATTATTGTTGACATCCGCTCCTCCAAAGGAACTTTCAACAGACTCAAGTTCCAGCACATTCTTAGGGAAGGAAATAATGCAAAGTGGATTGTTTGGCTAACATTGGTGTCCTCCTTGATTCTCAACAAATATGGTTAGATAATTTCCCTGCCAATCTCCTTCAAATTACCCATAATGATTGCTCATTGTCTAGCTAACACGTGGAGTTGGGAATCTGATTCTTATGTCAGCAAACCCAGCAAAAAGCACTCCATCCTCACTTTTGACGGTGGTAATGATTTCCATATTAATTTGAATTATTTCTCTATGGAGCCAAGCATGTGGGATGAGTATTACTGCACTCGTGTGGATCCAAGTCTGAGATTCACCATTTCGCATCATAATTACTCCCGTTTCATAAGGATGGATGAGAGGAAGGCTCCCATAGATATGGCGAACTTATTAAAGCCGAGTCACAAATCGTCACCTTGACTCACATTCACGATTATCTTGAACATGGGAGGGTAGCTCAAGCGCATTGAACCGCTTCATACACCCGGTTGCAAGAGGACCAAGATGTTTGGAACATCCTTAGGGACAAGTGGCATAATGATGTTTCTTGAAAGGATGTCTATATATTTTTCGTTGGTTTCGTATGGTGCCCTGGCCACTTGGTCATGCGGTAGAGTCCAAATTGGCAACACTCGCTTCACCATCTCCACAAATGCCATCACCTCTCACTGGCCTTCCTACCTTAGGAGTTGTATACTTCAAGAAACCTCTATAGGTAGAGCTTCAATATTTCATTTCCAAAGGGGAGAAGCCAACAAAGTATCTCTCTGGTTATATTCGGGAATCCCTCCTTCCCCCTGATGACAGAGTCGAGGTGATCATGAGGTACTTCACCATTGATGGGCATTACAAGTTGGTCTACGGTCCCCACTTCTTCATCCTCTTGTACTTATGTTGGGGAAGAAAATTAACTTAGTTGCTTTTCTTTTCCAATCACTTGAACACTCCATCAACCTGGCTAGGGAGGGTGAAGGGCCCATTCTACATCAGGGCCTTCTCTACCTCCTGTTCAAATTTGTCACTTCCCCTGTTGAATTGAACCTTTTTCCTCCCAAACATGGTCGGCCCCTCCGTACACCCACCTCCTCCCCCATTCCATCCCCTACTTCCCATCCCTCCTCCAGCCATTCACCACACCAACAAGTTTCTCCGACTCGACTCGATGTTGAAATCTTGGCTCCCCTCCATCGCGGGTTTTTCTCCCCTACCTCCCTGCTCGGCCACCCTCCCGAGCCAAACTAGTATCACTAACCATGTGGCTTTGGTAGCGCTCATCGCTTCTTATCCTACCTCCACTTGGAGCTCCACCTCTTGGATGCTCTACTTGGGCTTGCTCTGGGTTGTATCCTGATTCCCCATAATCTGACCCGATTGGCCTGGAGGTGGAGCTCAAGGAGGAGGGACTTAACTTCCAGCTGGATGCCGACAATATCATCATGGAGGATCATGAAACCAACCATCAGGATGTGTAGATGGATGTTGTCCCTAATTAGAAAGATTCTGCATCTAACAACATTGAGAAGGCCAACACTGAATCTACTATTGACACCGAGAAATGCCGGAAGACCACCATGTAGAGTTGGTGACTTCCATCTTGGCCAAGCTACAACGTTCATTCTCGGTTCTCAAAGCCTGGGAAACCTTCACTGAAAACACCAAGGCGGCCACTACCAAAGATCGCACCGAGTTGTTAATGCTTGTGCAGACACTTACCAATGACTCGGGGTCTATCCATGCCAAGAATTCTGTGATTGAGCTTAAGAAGCTCCTTTGATGTTGTTCTTTTTGCTTCGGGCTTTTCTCTTTTGCCTGTTTTTTTGGAAATTTTCACGGGTTTTTTTTCTAGACATTGGGCTATGTAAGTTTGGGACCATAAAGTCATACCCTCTTTCCAAAAAAAACAAACTGGGCCCTTGAAAATAAGGATTCTAAGGACCTTCTAAAAGGATCATTTAATAATCAATATTGGATTTCCAAAAAAAAAAAACTAGGGGTTCTGAAAATAAGGGTCACTTGATCCTTCCTGGTCAAGAGGATCTTGTTAATAATCAATATTGATTTACTAGGGGTGTCTGGGTCCACATACCTTGTACTAGTCCATTTGGACTCCATAGGCAAGAATAAGGAGTTTCCCTCTAAATTTATAATTTGAATATTTAAACTAGCTCTAGGTATGTTATAGGCTTAGGTGTTAAGTGAAGGTTCAATAAATGAAGTAATGGGGGTCTTGATACATGTTCTCCACCTAACATTACTTATTTGACCCAACTAGAGTGTAACCTCACATGGTTTAACTTTAACTTGTGTAAGTTAGTGTTGAGAACCCTAACCACCTTCTTGGATATACATGTTCATCATAGGTATTCGAATAAGAGAGGTTAGGGAGAGGTTAGAAGGTCATTTTGAGAGGTTATAGACTATTTAGCAAAGTAATTTCACTTGTAATTTCTTATTTTGGATTGTATTCTTATCTATAATGGTTTTCAAGGCTTTGTGGAACCCTCGCAGTTGTCAAGCAATGGAAAATAGATAGAAATACTTACTCAAACCAAAATATACCTTGTTTTAGAATTTTAGCAAGATGTAGCATGAACATAATGATTCAATGGAATCCTTGAGTCTATGTCGGGCATTGATGACAAGGACTTGGTGTTGTAAAATTTAAGAAAAGGTAATTGTACGTACCCAAAAATGTAGGTATTGTCTTCTTTGGAAAGAGGTTACTATGATGATTCAGTCTCTTCGCAAGGTGTTTGGAATCTAGAAAAGCTCACCAAGTGTATGTTTACATCCCAAATGCTTTATCCAAGCTCCGTGTGCTTTGTTTTGTCCTCTGCCCCCTTTTTCTTTGCATTTTGGTCTTAAGTGGATAGGGCGGGACATATGTAACCGCCCGCTCGGGTGGCGGTCCTATGTGCATTTTCCAAAACGTTCCGACAATCGCGTCAAATGTAAAAATTCAACTTTCACCCGCATTCTTCAACCACTTTGGCTTGCATTTATGTTTTGGCCACTGGTAAATAGTGTTTTCCCTTTGTTTATAGTAAAAGAGATCAATTTGGAGTTACCCTCTAGTAAATGAAAATGCTATAAATAGCCAACTTGTTTTCAAACAAAAGGCCCCTCTCCTTCTCTGTTTAAATATTAGTTTGTTTGAAGTTCTTGCATAAGTTGCAGTAGTTTCATATTTTGCATCAGTTATCAGTCTCTCATTTCTGTATTAGAGATCATTTGATCTTCTTGCTTTCATCTTACTTCATTGTTGTCCCATACAATCAGTTTAGCATAGGATAGTTTCATTTTAAATTAGAATCCATCTTAGAGTTGCAAGTTTTGTTTGTCACAAAAGATAGTTTCAGAATTCTCAGCGTATTTGTGTTGTATTCCCCAATAAATCCTGCTAGGAATTGCATATTCAAGCTTTGTTCACTTGCATTATCCCTCTCTTACTTGCATTGTATTCGGTTTATATCCAAAACTACCATTGTTCGAGTATCTTCTTTTACTGACACTATCATATACACACTTTTTTGGATTCACGAGAACACGAAGGAACAAGGAGATCACACTGAGGGGACAAAGTCACACACAATTGGATTTACCACTATTCTATAAACTCCAAGTTTGAGCTATCAAAGTTCTAGTTACAATATATCAAATAGAGTAGTAAATTATTTCATTTCAGTTAAAGCTCACTTTCGATATTGCCAGGGAAGCTGTGGGGAATGATAGTTTCTAAGAAACTATGATTCATTCCTCACTTCTGAGGTAGGATTGAGAGTCTTTTGATTAAAATTAGTTAGTTATTTAAATATTTAGGATAAACTCACAACTGCACAGGAAAATAGCTATACCAGGCTACGTTGCTTGTTTTGATTATGTTATTAGATTAATTGTCCATTTTCGAATATATTAGAATAGTTTGCTCTTTTAATTTCGTTAAAATACTTCATCGAAAATACAAAAATAAAAGAATATATGCATAGTGTAGATATATATTTCATAATTAGTTTATTCATTTCATTAAAATTGAATCATCTTTGCATGACAATCACGGGACCTAGAGAGCCCAGAGAATATGTGTTTGAACCGATAGTGCCTCAACCAAATCTCCCCACAACACTAGTTGATATAGATCAAGACCTTAGGATTCAGGTTTTTCAAACAACAATAAACCTACGAGTAATTAGTGAACAATTGAGAGAGTTGAATATTGAAGATGACAAGGCATACACATTCTAGTCAAATCACCAACTACAGACTGCCTTGATAGGATATCCACATGACCATACAAGAACTCGAAAGAGAACAAATATTTGGTTGCGATCCTTTAGTTCCATAGCCCAATGCAGGAGACCTCCTCATCGACATAGATATTGGCTTATGTATTCAAGTTTCCAGAACACCCGTAAGGTATTCTGAGAAAATTATACAACTTCTAGTTCTAAACATAGAGGATGAAAAGGCTTATGACTATTAGATAGTCGAGGAGAAGAGATTGACTCCTCATATGACCATAGGAGGTCCGCCACAACCATGAACTTACGGTTGTGATCCATAGGTCCCACAACCCAATGGGCCTACCGATCAATCAAACATTGATGTTGGTTTACACACACTAATATTCAGATCCTCACCACTTCCGCTAGACATCATTACACAATTCTCCATATTAAATGTAGCAGCCAATCAAGCTAGGGATTTCTAGACTAGACCAGAGAATCATCCATAAAACTCCAGAGGATCCACTACACCTCTCATCACCATTTTCCATGACCTTGTCTAGAAATATACACGAAACACCTACAAGTCATTTTCCACATATCCAATAGCCAATAAATAGGATCTTAGCAGAGCTCAACATTGATTGGAGCCTCCGAGCAACTATTATATCCGAACGATCCATTACACCAATTTAGGTTAGGAGAGCCTTCTTTGCCTTAGATTCACAGATTCCATTATTGCATGTTGAGGATATAAGATTTCCCAACTAGTTTGTCTGTATCCACATATATTCCATTCTCACCGGTTGTCTCAGCACGACCTCGGGAGGTCGGGTACGAAGAAGAGTTACTTGTAGATTCTCATGCTCACATGTCACTTTTCTATCGTACAAAATTGGTGAACCCAATGTGAAACAAACAATTGTTCCCCTTTTATTTTCATTTCTTTCATCCACCTTCGCTCTTTCCCATTATTTTACGGGTATTCATATACCCCCGAATATGTCGGGATACGATGCATATGGCAAACCTCTCTCAGGTCTTGAAGCAAATTATGGTCAAACAAATAGACAACCATCACCCTCGCTTTCTGCATGGGCTGACAACTATTCAAGTAATTACTTGTCATCACAAACTCCCCTCAAAGAACTAGCTCTAGTTCTTCATTCGAATTGAGGAGTTGGATCAGCTTGCACAAACACAACAACCAGAGCCCTCAGGCTCTAACAATATGATGTTTACTAGAGAATCCATTTCATCTCCTTGGGTTTTGTTTAAACCACAAATTAGTAGACAGTCATATCCACTCCCATTTTTGGATGAGGAGTATTTAGCACGCTACGCTAGAAGCGAACAACACTTCCAAAACATGTACCCACCTATAGGGAGTTTGCAAATACAATCCGATACCCTACTCCAAGAAAACACCCCCATTCCTCCACCTATGGGAAATACTCTCAATGAAGCTTGGTAGGGTAATGATCAATTCATAAGTAGGGTATCATACCCCTTTACAACCTCAAGGTGTACAACAAACACCATTAAGGAAAAACATTGTGTCTTCACCAATCGAGGTCATCTCAGCCTTAGTTGAGAAAGTTAGAGGATTGGAACTTGCTCAAGAAAATCAAAATTCATATTTTGGGCAAGCAAGAATCCCAACCCTCCACATCATCCCAACCAAGTTGACCTCCTTACAGGAACAAGCATGTTAGGCATGCCTCCTCAACATTCGTATAACTATCAGCAGCAAACACCAACTAGAACCGTGTTTTCAAACACCGCTCCAGTTGAAAATATGATACCTCCCGGATTAGCACCAAACAATCCATATCAGAGCAATGCTCCTCCCTACTTAAACATCTATTCAAAATCACCACAGGGAGACATGTTATCTTCTCCCGGATATTCACTCAACCACAAGGATTTCCTTATGCCCCTATAAATACATATGACATGCCATATCAACAACCCATGCCACCCCCACCCCCTCAGTAGGCACCATCAATGGTCAAAGCCTATGTGGTAGGGACTTACTAAGAATATTTGAAAGAGCCCCTAGATTTCACCATATGAAGTGTCATGCTTCCAAGACCTCTTCCCAATTTACCCAAATACAAAGGGGAAGGAGATCCAAATGTGCATATCAAGGCCTATGCCATGGCCATTCGAGAACTACTCCCTTGGGATGGGGTTGTTGCTAAGATATTCCCTAAAACCTTAGAGGGTATTTGCCCTTGATTGGTACTATAGAATACCTGAAGCCTCGATACACTCATTTAAACAACTCGTGTCAGAGTTTATCAAAGATTTTGATATGAACAAATTATTGAGAACAGGAATCGGGAATTCTTGCATATTAAACAAGAGCATAATGAATCCACTGCTCATTTTATTCAAAGATGGCATATGGTTCTCTACTCATCAAGCAAGTTCTCCAAACATGGATCAGATGGAACTATGTGATTTATTCCTTCATTCCCTCAATAGAGAGATAAAGGAAGAAGTCCATAAGTTCCCACTAAGAACTTATGATGAAGTACTCGAGAGTGCTCTCCAAATAGATCAAGCAAAGCAATAGATAGTGGTCGTAAGACATATGGAACAAACAAGAAATTAATCACTCCCAATCAAAACACTACAACCTATCCTAATGTCGGAATACCAATCAAGGACCCAAAATCCTTAACAAAAACCATGGGGTTACAACAGATGGAGTAACAAACCAAGTTAAAAGAGAAAACATTGTAAACATTTCGCCACTCATTAACAATCAATGAAATAACAACTTTACTCCAACAATCAACGTAGTGGATTTTAATCATCCACCACGACAACAACAACAACAATGGAAAATCCAAACACAAGGTCCAAATCGAAACCCAACTGGATATCAGAGTCAAAACCAAAGGAAACAACCTCAAAATTTTAACTCTAACAACCAACAACCTTATCAAAATTTTGGACCACAACAAGTTTCAAATCAACAACCTCAAAACTATAATCCCAATTTGTATTGTGGTTTCCACAAGATTCAAGGCCATGATACTAGGACTTGTCGTGACTACAATAAATTCATGCAATGTTTTCTAGAAGACCAAAGACAACTCTTTATAGATATGTTCTTAGCAAATTTTTGTAGTACCCATACCAAACACTTACACAGGGGAAGTTTCCCTCAAAATGCACCCCTCAAGATATTTAACGATCCACTCCCAAATCATTCTAACAATAATAGGTTAGATCCAAGTGGAATGAACAAGGGTGTTATGGACAAGAAATAATGATCATGAAGCCTCAACTTCATTAAATCCACCGGTCGCACCCAATTAGGAACTCGACCACAAACCAAGATAGTTGGTCTGGTAGAGTTAGACATCGAGCTACCCATAGAAATCATAATGAGAACACGGGATTATTCTTCTCAACCAGTTCCAAGTTATCCATTAGAACTAGACAACATTCAACAAACGTTGGTAAAACCCATAGGCACTTATGATTTAATTAATGACTTAATAAAGACCTTCTCTCATATTTCCTTCTTGGATTTATTGAAGAACTCTCCCACCCATAGGGCTGCTCTCTTAGAAGCATTAGGCCTTGGTCATTTAATCAACATCACTCCTCCTCCAAACACAAGTAAACCATGTAGACTTTGATGTCTACCCTCCAGGGAAGCCAAATAGGGATACTAAGTTTATATTTGATATAAGAAAATGCCAATAGAACGCTGAAATTACGCGTAGAGGTGACCTAACTTTACATTTACAAGTATGGGTCTACAATAATTATGTTAAATGTGTAATGATTGATGATGGGGCAGAAATTAACATAGTCCCCTTCACTTTTCTTCAAAAGCTAGGATATGGAGAAACAAATTGTTCCACAACACGAAATACGCTAAGAGGTTATGATAGCCTCAAAGCCACTTCAATTGGAACCATAGTTTTACCAATCACCTTAGGACCTAAGACGGTCCTCACCGAATTTTATATTATAGATCAGGAAACCAACTATAATATGATCCTCGATCGACCATGGATACACCACATGAAGGCAATCCCTTCCACGTTATTCCAAGAAATAAGATTTTTGCACTTAGGGAAAATATTTGTGGCACAAGGTGACCCAAAACCCTTCGATATACACCTAGCTGACTTGAAGAAAATACAGGTGTTCACTCCAAGTTTGAACTCCCAATGAATCAACTTAGCAAACCAATTAATTCAAAACTAGAAGAGAAGTTGATACCTACCATAGAATTGGAAATTACAAATCTAGTCGAGGGCATTCCAACACTCAAAAATGAGACTAACGTCATAGAAATGGTGTCATTAGGGACTACCACAAAAATTGTAGAATTACTAGAGAAAGATCTACCCATTCTCCTACCATTTGATTCTATGGGTATGGGATACACCCTAGGAATTGGTTCCCTTCCATCAGATGAAGTTTGTATGGTAGAAGTAACCGAGGCAGGAGAAACAAACATGACGAATATCCCAACATCCATTTTTCCAAGAAAATATTGGACTCTCCACTTCGATGGAGCTAGATGTCACTTTGGAGCTAGGGCAAGTGTGATCTTTACTTCTCCGAGGGAAATATCCTACCTTTTTCCTTTAAATTAAACTTTGAGTGTACAAACAATGGGGTTGAGTATGAATCCCTCCTCCTTGGCCTCATCATAGCCAAAAGAATGGGTGTCGATAACATTAGAGTGCTAGGAGACTCGCAACTAGTTATAAACCAAGTCTCTGAGGTATATGAGACTAGAGCTAAACATTTACAACTCTACAAAACATGGTATTAGATATAAGCAAAGGATTCAACTTCATATCAATTGAAGAAATCCCATGAGAGCATAACCTTCTCACCGATTCAATAGCAACCTCAACTTCCCGCTTCACTCCAAATAGTGAGTTGGAAAACACAAGTTTCACGGTATCACTTCATACTGAACCATTGGTGCATAAAATACCAACAAACCCACTCCTGACTCATATAGAAGTTGAGAATGATTTTTCTATCCTGGATCACTTTGACAGTGATAGAGTCACTCTCAAATATCTAAACACCTATGTAGAGCTACATCTCGCTCACCACATAGTGGATCTTTCCCTAATACCACATTCCTCTTCCTATTTTGGAAATCCCATGATAGAGTCTCCTCCACAAAAGGATCTCGATATCTACGAGGTAGAGAACGGAGAAAGTTTGGAACTACCTCCGGCCCCGCTGAATTTGAAGAAGGCAACACTTCTTTAATCGAAGAAACAATTGACATAAACATTGGAACGGAGGAAGAACAAAAATTTTGAAATTGGGATCCTCGTTAACTCCAGAGGAGATAGAAATACACACCCAAATCCTCAAAGAACATCAAAAGGCTTTCACATTTAACTACAAAGAAATGACAAGAATTACACCACATATTGGTACATAATCTTGTCACCAAACCAGATGCAAAGCCAATTAAACAAAAGTCAAGACCAATGAAGCCAAAAGTGGCTCTCATGGTGAAAGAAGAAGTAATGAAACTTCTCCAAGTGGGATTCATCAAACTAGTTGACTATTCACAATGGGTATCTAATTCTTCCTATTCTCAAAAAGAATGGGAAGATACACATTTGCATAGACTTTCGGGATATTAACAAAGCTTGTCCCAAAGATGACTTCCCATTACCATCCATGTGATCATTTTTGATGCAAAACCTGGATTTGAACCTGTAATGTCCCTCATGGATGGGTTTTTAGGGTATAATCAGATTAAAATATCTAAACAGGATCAAGCCAAGACCACATTTATAACTCCTGGGAACTTATCATTACCCTCTCATGTTGTTTGGTCTTAAGAATTTCAGACTACAAATTGGTGGGCAATGACATACATATTCCATGACCTTATTCATAAAATTGTGGAATCCTATGTGGATGACTTGTTGGCCAAGGCCAAGAAGCGTTGTGATCACCCAAAAGTACTCCGTATCATTCTCTCACGATTGATTGAATATGGTGTCACATTAAACCCAGAGAAATGCGTATTTGGTGTGACAGGAGGCAAGCTTCTGGGTTACATTATATCCTCACGAGGGATTGATGTTGATCCAGCCAAAATCCAAGGGCTGTTCTTGAAATGATTCCACCATCGAAGAGTCTAGTATTAGATCATTTCTGGGAAATTAGGTGAATCTCAAGGTTCATTCCGGACTTAAGTTTTGTTGTTCACCCAATCAACAATCTATTAAAGAAATATTATAGCATTGATTGGATAGAAGAATGCAATGAGGCCTTTGAAGTAGTTAAACACTTCTTATTGTCTCCTCCCACGTTAATGCCTCCTAGACTACCATCCTTTGATCCTCGTATTACTAGACCGATGATCTCACTATCTTGGCTCAAGAAGACAATGATAAACGAGAATGTGCAATCTATTTCATTAGCTAAACATTGCTTGATTATGAAACATGTTATACACAAGCTAAGAGAGAATGCCTTTCCATAGTCTTTGAAATCCACAAAAGGATCTCGTTTAATACATTACATGTTAAACCAAGAAACAAGAGGGTCATTGAAGAAAGAAGATCATTTACAAACATTCCTGCAAGGGTCTTTATCTAAAAAGGATCAAATCCTGATTTCATAACCTTAATGGCTTTAAATTTTAATTAACATTTGTAAACCACAAATCCATTAAGGGACAAATCATTAAAAATCAAGACTAATGAATCCAAAAGTGGCTCTCATGGTGAAAGAAAGTAATGAAACTTCTCCCAATGGGATTGCACACACATTTTTCTTGACATTTATATCACATTTTCGGGTATTTGAGCATATTGTCTTTTTGTATTTTAATAAAAATAATGGGAAGACTACAAATATTCAAAGAAATGAAGAGGATTCATTAACAAAGCTTGATCGGAGTTCAAAGAGGCTATGTAAGATGACCATTGAATGGGACCGATCTATTAAAATCTTGAAAATAATATTTACAAAGAATTCTACAAAATTTTGACCTTCTCATAGTCTTCCTCTATCAAATTATGACACAAAGGGGTTGATTTGACATGTTGTCCTCGTGGATCTCATTCCACTCTCTAGCTAAGTTATGAGCATTTAAAATAATTCTATAATCAAGCCAAGACCAATGCTATAACAAATAAACTATCACTGTGATTTACCATGTCATTTACAGCTCCTAAGAATGTCCTGGGCGCTTATACCTATACATGGCCCCCAGGTTCCATTATCCTCCCTGACCTTATTAATAAAATTGTGGAATCCTATGTGGGACTTGTTGGCCAAGGCCAGAAGCATCTTTGATCACCCAAAAGTAGGTGGATCATTCTTCATATTGGCTTAAGAGTGTCACTTTGACCTAAAGAAATGTGTATTTGGTGCGCATTTCTTGAGGGAAGCTTTAGGTTACATTATATCCCATCGAAATGTTGTTAATCTAGACAAAATATAGGTTATTCGTGGAAATGATTCCATAGGTAATGCGGTAGATCATTTATAGAAATATGCGTGAAAATTGCAAAAGGTTAATTAGGCGTGGATAATTTAAGTCTTAATGCATGCCCAATCCACATCTATTAAAGAAATATATAGCATTGATTATATACAAATAATTGGTTTAAGGCCTTAAATGAGTTAAAGGCTTCTTATTGTCTCTCATACCCATGTTAATGCCTCCTAGACTAGATCATCCTTTGATCATGTAAATTCATTTCTTGGGGTCCACGATGTCTCGCTAAACGCATGTTGGCTCAAGAGGAAATGATAAACAAGAACGTCACTATTTCATTAGCCAAGAATGTTACTTGATTATGAAACACGTTATACATAAGCAGAGAGAGAATGCACGCCATAGTCCTTGTAATAAAACGTTTAAAATTTTACATGTTAAATCAAAAACAAGGGTCATTGTAAATACGGATCATTTATAACATTCCTCAACGAGGGTCTTTATCTAAAAAGTCGTTGGACATTTCATAACCTTAATGGGTGAATTTTAATTAACAATTTTTAAAGAAATCTTAGATGGGACAAATCTCTGTGAGGATCCTAGCTAATAATCCATTAGATGGAGGTGATCTAGTAAATCTAGACTTTCCCGATGAGTGTATATACTTTATCAAAACTAGGCCCCCATCTCTACATGTCCCTGGTACACTGACATCATCAATTTTATCATGGACCATACGTACCCAGAAGGTGCCACATCACAATAAAGAAGGCGGTTATGCATTATCGTTACTAAATACGTTATTTTAGAACAAGTACTCTATCGTAAAGCCTTCGATGGCATGCTTTTAAGATGTGTCGACATAGAAGAATCCAAGAAGATTCTTTATGAATCCCACAGTGGGATATGTGGAGGCCACTTTGGTGGTCACGCCACTACTCACAAAATACATCGGATGGGCTATTTTTGGCCCACTCTTGAACATGACGCAATAGAGTTTGTACGTAAGTGCCACAAATGCCAAGAATTCTCCCACAAGATTCACATGCCAACATAATCTCTGCAACCAATAGCAACCCCATGTGGCCTTTCTCCACGTGGGGTCTATATTTGATAGGGAAATTCTCTCCCTCATCAACGGATGGCCATAACTTTATAATCACGGCCATGGAATATTTTACTAAATGGGTAGAGGCCATGCCTCTCACCACCGTACAGGTTCCATAATCGCTAAGTTCATTTTGAATCAAATCATTTGTAGGTACGGTGTCCCACAAGTCATTATCTCAGATAATGGAACATCCTTTAAGAATGATGAGGTCCGTGAGTTATGTAGTAAATTCAAAATAAACCATCATACGGCCTCTCTTTACTACCCTCAAGCCAATGGACAAGTCAAGCAACAAACAAAACATTAAAAGCTATTCTCCTCAAAATAGTTAAGGAGAACAAATGAGATTGGCATTTAAAATTATATCCGGCCTTGTGGGCCCATCGAACCTCAATAAGAACACCAATAGAGCAACCCCTTTCTCATTAGTATTCGGGGTAGAAGCAGTTCTCCCGCTTGAGGTCGAAATACCTAGTCTCTCGCATCTCATTACAAGGGATTTGGGAGAAGAAGCCTATAGAGAGGCACGCCTCTCTCAACTAGAAAGCCTTGATGAGGCTAGGTTGAATGCCAAACAAAGGCATAGAGCCTATGCTAACCGGATGTGCCGAAATATAACAAAAAGGTCTACGAATGAGAAATATATGAGGGAGATCTAGTTCTAAGACTAGATACCATGGATTGATAAGAAAACTAGCGAAGGAAGGAAATTCCTAGCCCAAGTGGTTGGGCCCATACCGAGTCATGAAGGACTATGGAAATGGTGCGTATCTCTTGTGTACATTAGAAGGTGAGGAATTCAATGAAATAATCAATTCCTTGCATCTTAAATGTTTTACGCATAAATCATCAAACCACCATTTGTATATTATATCTACCTACATTACATTAGTCACTTAGTTGTTTCATTTTGTTCACTCATTTCGTAAAAATTGTAGTCAAGGAACTTACTCTTAAGAAATCTATTATAAATTTCTCAAAATATTGGCAAAAGCATTCAAAATCACATCTCTTCAAACATCATCAAGTGGTTTCAAAATCTTTTCATCAAGTTCGACAGACAAATATTGACGAAAACCATACCAAGGCCTGCATACTTGGTTTTCTCTTTCTTTCTACTAGGTGAAGTTGTTCTTACCTACGGTCTATTCTAGAAGCTTCTTGGTGTCACATCTATCCCTCTTACGTCTCTTTGAAACAAGGATATCCCAAAATCACAGATCAGAAGTGTCAAAATCAAATAGAATCAAAAATACCAAGCAAATAGAATATTTTATTTTACACACTTCTTTGCCCCACCAACCTTCGGTGATAAGCCCGCATCTCTTACTAGTGGTGTGAGGTTGGGAAAGGAAAGAAGTGCCCTTACTCACCTATATCCTGCCTTTGGTGACAAACCCATGCTTCTTACTAGTGGCATGGGGCAAGGTGTGGGGGGTCCATTCACACAAATTAACAAATCTTGGTATTTTAGAAATACAAATCAAATTATATTAAGTGAAAATAAGTGTCCAAATTCCAAAGAGATCAAATCCTCAAAACCAGATTTTGTCAACCAGGTTGCCATTTATAGATCTAAGTCTAGATAAACTGGAAAGTAAGTTGCCTTCTGAGCTTGGTGGTAGTTTTGAGTAGGGTAAGTGTGTAGGTATAAGTTTGGTTTTTCACTGGTTTTCTATCTCTCATCATTCCATTCAGTCAAACTCATATAATTTGTGCCCTTCCCAACTCTTGGTGTTGAGCCCTCGCATCTTACTAGTTGTGTGGAGTTTGGGAGTGGGGAAAGTTCATCTCTTTATCACTATACATTCATCACATTTTTGCCAACATAAGAAGAAACAACAAACATTGCCCAAAGAAGCCAAAAGTTCAGTACTACAATATGTTTTACATCATCACGTATCAGCATTACAAAAGAAAATAAAGTAAAACATTCTGTTTAGTATTTGTTATCATTTGTCATCCATTGCATACATTTTGAAAAGCATATAAAAACAAATACTCTAAAAACATCTAGTGTACACATGGGAAACGAATCACAAAATTCTAGACACAAGAAGATCTAGATCCAAAAAGATATATATATATATATAAATCGTGTTTTATATACAATGCCATCATGCACTAAGGCATGGTCAAAATGCTCAATGAGCCGGAAAATACAAAAACACTCATATAAATATCTGACCAAAAATCACTACAAAAAGGCACCATGATCTCTCAATCCCTGTGAGATCCCTCAGAAGGTGCACAACCTCATCTAGGAATCCTACTGCGATGATGCTCTGAATGAACTAAGGGCTCACAATCATGGCCAGTAGTGGTCTCACTGTGAGAATGACTCCTCCTCATCAAGCGCTCAGTAGTCCTATATCCAACTACCTCAACACGGAGAGAAGTCATGATCTTTTCCACCTTCCAAACAGGGAAAACACGTCGGGTATGTCCATCACCATCTTTGAAAGGCTCTCCCACATCCACAGTAAGCTTAGCCTGTACTCTCCGAAGGGAGTAGTAGAGTGTTCCACGCACACCTGGCGAATCAAGTCTCGCCATCCCTCAGCAGTCACTGCAAATAAAAAAGGAGAAATAAACAAGTTAGAAAGTTGTCCATGATAAAGTCAAAAATAAACAAAACAACAAAAGGGAAATATCAACTAAACATTTCTAACTAAAACAAAAATCGAGAAAAGAGTAGTAACTCACTCGGATCTCCAGGCATCCAGGTGGGATCTCTAGGATCTACACCTGCCACTAACCCTGCCACTGACTGTGGAACCTTCCCCAAATCTAGAAAGAGGTGACGTCCTGCTATGGACTCATCATCTACCCCTTAAGCCCTAAAAACACTTAAAAATGCAAAAATACATCATTTTGGATGAAATAAAGACCTACCCTATGGGCGCCCCCCCTAGAGACTCATTTAAGACTAGCATTTTGAAAATAATCCCCCAAGACAAATATTTCTACATTTCTATATTTTAGGTTTAAAAATGATAAATTGAGAAGAACTAACCTGAGACTTCACGGGTCGATGTCCTGCTCTCGAGGCATGATCACGATCTCGCAATGGACGTTTTGACTGTACTCTTGTCGAAAACGGTCACCGTGGGTCCTAGAGCTCAAAAAACCACCAAATCAACACGCGTAAATGAATAGTAAAATGAGCTCATTTTAAATATATATATATATATATATATATATAAAATTTTAATTTGGTTTTGAATGCTTTTATGCGAGAATTGGAGCACCGACGGATGTAAGTTCTAATCCCCGCACGAATGGTATTGGGAATTTTGGATGGCGACATTTCAACACATGGGCGTGTCAGGTATAACTTCTAACTCCCCATTTTGGGACCGTCATACTCGGACCCACCGTTTTATGCCTCTTAATGGCTAAAATGCTTCTCCGAGGGGGAAATATGTACGTACCTTAAATGTAGGTCTTGTCATCGCCGAGAAAAGAGGTTACGGAAACCCCAATGATGATTCAGGTCTCTTCGTAAGGTGTTCAGAATCCGAAAAAGCTCACCAAGTGTATGTTTGCATCCTAAATGCTTTATCCAAGCTCCGTGTGCTTTGTTCTATCCTTTGCCCCCTTTTCTTTGCATTTTGGTCTTAAGTGATAGGACCTCCGCCCTACCTAGGCGGCGGTCCCGTGACCGCCACCCAGACAGGGTGGTGGTCCTGTAACCACCGCCTGTGCAAGGCAGTGGTCCTGTGTGCATTTTCCAGAATGTTCTGACGATCGCGCCAAACGTAAATATTCAATTTTCACCCACATTCTTCAACCACTTTGGCTTGCATTTATGTTTTGGCTACCTAGTAAATAGTGTTTTCCCTTTGTTTATAGTAAAAGAGATCAATTTGGAGTTACCCTCTAGTAAATACAAATGTTATTAAGAGCCAGCTTGTTTTCAAATAAAAGGCCCCTCTCCTTCTCTGTTTAAATATTCGGTTTGTTTGAATTTCTTACATAATTTGTAGTAGTTTCATATTTTGCATCGTTATCGGTCTCTCATGTTTGTATTAGAGATCATTTGATCTTCTTGCTTTCATCTTACTTCATTGTTGTCCCGCATAACTGATCCGTTTAGCATAGGATAGTTTCATTTTAAATTAGAATCCATCTTAGAGTCAAGGTTTTGTCTGTCACAAAATATAGTTTCCAGAATCCCTGCGTATTTGTGTTGTATTCCCAGAATAAATCCTCGCTAAGAATTACATAGTCAAGCTCTATTCACTTGCTATATTCCTCTCTTACTTGCATTGTATTCGGTTTATATCCAAAACTACCATTATTCGAGTATCTTCTTGTTGACGCTATCATACACACTTTTCTGGATTCACGAGAACACGAAGGAACAAGGAGATCACACTGAGGGGACAAAGTCACACACAACTGGATTTACCATTGTTCTGTAAACTCCAGGTTTGAGCTATCAAAGTTCTAGTTACAATATATCAAATAGAGTAGTAAATTATTTCATTTCAGTTAAAGCTCACTTTCGATATTGCTAGGGAAGCTGTGGGGAATGATAGTTTCGAGAAACTATGATTCATTCCTCACTTCTAAGGTAGGATTGAGAGTCTTTTGATTAAAATTAGTTAGTTATTTAAATATTTAGGATAAACTCACAACTACACAGGCAAATAGCTATACCAGCTACGTTGCTTGTTTTGATTCTGTTATTAGATTAATTTTCCATTTTTGAATATATTAGAATAGCTACTCTTTTAATTTCGTTAAAATACTTCATCGAAAATACAAAAATAAAAGAATATATGCATAGTGTAGATATATCTTTCATAATTAGTTTATTCGTTTTAGTTAAAGTTGAATAATCTTTGCATGAAAATCACGAGACCTAGAGAGCCCAGAGAATACGTGTTTGAACCGATAGTGCCTCAACCAAATCTCCCACAACACTAGCTGATATAGATCAAGACCTTAGGATTCAGGTTTTTCGAACAACAATAAACCTACGAGCAATTAGTGAACAATTGAGAGAGTTGAATATTGAAGACGACAAGGCATACACATTCTGGTCAAATCACCCCAACTATAGACTGCCTTGATAGGATATCCGCATGACCATACAAGAACTCAAAAGAGAACAAATATTTGGTTGCGATCCTTTAGTTCCATAGCCCAACGCAGGAGACCTCCTCATCGACATAGATACTAGCTTACGTATTCAAGTTTCTAGAACACCCGTAAGGTATTCTAAGAAAATTATACAACTTCTAGTTCTAAACATAGAGGCTGAAAAGGCTTATGACTATTGGATAGTCGGGAGAAGATATTGACTCCTCATATGACCATAGGAGGTCCCACAACCACGAACTTACGGTTGTGATCCACAGGTCCCACAACCCAATGGGCCTACCGATCAATCGACATGACATCTGGTTGTAATGAAATTACTTGTATAATTCAAATCATGAGTAAAAATATAACACCAAATAACACAATATTCCAGAATAATGATCTCAATATGCAATTAGAATAGCTTCGCCACTTCGAGGGGGCAACCTCCAAACCATACAATAAGACTCAAATGCTCCAAATGATGATGAACTACTACCTAAAATCCCCTATATATACTATTCATATGTTATGGCCAACACCAAGGCCAACCTACTAAGCATGAGAAAGTATAAATGATATAATAAAATGATATGGTAAGCCACAAGTCGGCTACTCATATCCTAATACAAGTAATAGGTTAAGGGCGTAGTAAAATGTTGAGAAGCTCTGGGTGCTACTACAAGAATGTCATATCTTCCCATGTTGCATCTTCATTGTCCATATTCTTCCACTTGATCAGGTACTTAGTAATAACCCGTGTCCTCAATCTTTTAGTGTGTGTTTGAAGGATGCATTCAGGTTCCAAGATGACTCTCCCCTCCTCATTGAGCTCAGGTAACACTGTTTGGGCTGATACTCTCTGTCCAATTACTTTCTTCAGGAAAGAAACATGAAAGACTAGATGTATTTTGGTTGATTGTGGAAGTTCTAATTTGTATGCTACAATACCAATCTTCTGCAATACTTGATAGGGGCCATAATACTTAGGTGAAAGTTTGTTATCCTTTTGTTTTTGTTTCAAAGACATTTGCTTATATGGTTGTAACCACACAAAACCCAATCACCGACTTCAAAATGCCTTTCTGTGTGATGTTGATCAGCCTGTTGCTTCATGTGGTTTTGTGCCATGACCAAGTTCTCCTTGAGACTAGAGAGGACCTCTTGTTGATATTGAATGTGTTCTTCTATTTCTCTAACCCGCGGTTGTCCTCTCAATGATGATGTGATGGATGGTGGATGGTACCCATAGAGTGCCAAAAAGGAGACATTTTAGATGAAGTATGGAAGGAAGTGTTATACCACCATTCTGCAAGTGGCAACCATTGGACCCATCTTGTTTGTTTATCTGACGTAAAGCAACGAAGATATCCCTCCAAACACTTATTTACAACTTTTGTTTGCCCATCAAACTGGGGATGATAAGAAGAGCTATGAGCTAACTGAGTACCCAAACATGAGAATAAATCAGTCCAAAAATTACTAGTAAATATAGGGTCTCGATCACTTACTATAATCTTGGTGTCCCATGAAGCTTCTGAATTGTGTCCATGAAGGTGTTCTTACTGCACCGTGTTTTGCAGAAATGGGTGTGCCAAGGCACAAAAATGAGCATATTTGGTGAGTCTATCCACCACAACCATGATGAAATTTTTTCCTTCAGATTTAGGCAATCCTGTGATAAAGTCCATGGAAACCTCTTCCCACTGCTAGCTAGGAATAGATAGAGGTTGTAGAAGACCTGGGGATCGAACTGTTTCACCCTTATTTTGCTGACAAACCATGCATTCTGCCACAAATTTTTGGACATCCCCTTTGAGACCTTCCCAAAAGAAATCTTGTTTGACTCGATGATAAGTCTTCAAGAATCCAGAGTGCCCCCTACTGGAGAAGAGTGAAGCTCAGATAGAATCCTATTTTTAAGAGTGGAGTTCTTACATAGGTATAATCTATCTTTATACCATAAAGCATCCCCTTTCAATACAAAATTTTCAGACATGCTTGGATCATTCTGGAGATGATGAATGAGGTTTTGTGTGGTTGGGTCATTTCTCCATTTGAACCTTGCCTCATCTATCCAATCTTCCTGTAATATGGATATGGCACATAACAAGGCTGCAGTTGATTCATCTTTCCGCGACAGAGCATCCACAACTACATTCTCCTTCCCTTTCTTATAGATAATCTCAAAATCATATCCCAACATCTTGGAGACCCATTTTTGTTGTTCTTCAGATGATAAACGCTGCTCCAAGAAGTATTTTAGACTATCATGATCTGTCTTCACTTTAAAGTGTCTTCCTATGAGATATGGTCTCCATTGCTTTACTGCATGAAGTATGGCTAGCATTTCCTTCTCATAAGTTGGCTTGGAAATATTCTTACCTTTGAATTGACAGATCAAAAAGGAAATAGGATGACCTTCTTGCATGAGAACTACCCCCATACCCACCCTTGATGCATCACATTCAACAATGAATGTTTTGGAAAAATCTGGAGTAGCCAAGACTGGAGTGGTGCACATGGCCTCCTTTAGTTGCTCAAATGCTTTGGTTGCATCCTCACTCCAATGGAAGGAGTCCTTTAATAAATTTGTGAGAGGTGCAGATATGCTTCCATAATGCCTTACGAATCTTTGGTAATAACTTGTAAGCCCCAAAAATCCTCGTAGATTCTTTAGGGTTTTTGGAACCTTCCACTCCATCATGGCTTTGATCTTATTAGGATCCACTTTAACCCCTTCATGAGAGACAATGTGACCCAAATATTCAACCTCCTTGAGTCCAAAAGAACACTTAGAGGGCTTTGCATAAAGTTGATGTTGCTCAAGGGTTTCCAAAACATTATTTACATGATGCAAATGTTCCTCCCATGTTTTGCTATAAATTAATATATCATCAAAAAACACTAAGACAAACTTCCGCAGGAATGACTTAAAAATAGAATTCATCAAACTTTGAAATGTAGAAGGTGCATTTGTGAGTCCAAAAGGCATTACCAGGAATTCATAATGGCCTTCATGTGTCCGAAAGGCGGTTTTATGAACATCCTCATCCTTGATTCTGATTTGGTGGTATCTCGAACGAAGATCAAGCTTTGTAAAATAAACAGCACCATGCAACTCATCAAGCAAATCATCAATTACAGGAATATGAAACTTATCTTTGATTGTGTACTTATTAAGTTCCCTATAATCAAGACACATGTGCCACATGTCATCTTTCTTCTGTACCATCACTACTGGAGAAGAATAAGCACTCTGACTATGACGGATAATTCCTGCTTCCAACATCTCTTGTACAATCTTTTCAATTTCACTCTTTTGCACATATGGGTACCTATAAGGTCTGATGTTAGGTGGTTGACTTCCTGGTAATAACTGAATAGCATGATCATGATCTCTCTTTGGAGGTAAGCCCTTTGGTATATTTTCAAATACAACAAAGTGTGCATCCAACACTGCTTGCATATCTGATGGTATAATGTCCTTAGAATGATGAGCCTCCAATGAAAATAGTTGTGCCACAAATCCCTCTGCACCCTTTTTTAGCATTTTGTGCATCTGATGAGAACTTACTATTTGTGGAGACTTTGCTCTTAAGCCTCTTAGCTCAAAATTCCTTCCTTCAGAGTGAAATTGCATGAACAAGTCTTGGAAGTTCATCTCAATGGTTCCCAAAGTGGTAAGCCATTGAACCCCTAACATAATGTCTGCTCCTCCCATAGAAATGGAATACATGGGACTATTTAGTATGTAATCTCCCATGGAAAGCTTAATGCTATGGAATTTTCCAGAACAAGTAACAATACCTCCATCAACAATCATTACTTGACATTCAGGAGCTGGATAAATGAAGTAGTTTAAAGATCGCTAACTTATGATTGATAAAGTTGTGAGTACTTCCTAAATCAATCAACACTGTGACCCTCTATTTTTTAGGAATCCAACCACCTTTAGGGTTTGAGGGGTGCTAATACCTAAAATTACATGGCATGAGATTGTTGGCTGAGGATCTCCTTACTTTGAATATTCATCCTTCTCTTCATCTTCACTAGGCCCATCAATGTAGAACAACTTCTTTTCAAGACATTTATGTCCTGGTCCAAATTTACTGTCACAGTTAAAACATAAACCTTTTTCTCTTTTTTCTTCAATTTGTTGAGGTGTCAATCTAACTGGTCGAGGGAGTGCTGGGGCCAAGGTGTTGCGATCTCTGGTATAAGTGAAATGTTGTCTCCTACTTGAAACAAATTTCTCCTTTGCCCTTCTTGCCATAATCATCGAATCAGAAACCTTATGAGGATTAAACATATGCACCTCATGCTCAATGTGATCCTTAAGACCCCGAGAAATAGGTCATTCAGATTCTCTTCAGTAATATTTTCCACCCGTAGAGAAAGGTTTTGGAAGTGATGAATGTAATCCTTAATAGATCCTATCTGTCTCAATTTTGCTAATTGGCTGAAGTAATTATCTGACACACTAGAACTATAGTGTAATTGCAACTCTTCAGTGAACATTGTCCATGTAACATTGAGACCACTCTTCTGCCTTTGAGCACATAACCATCGATACCAGATGAATTGGTCAGGTTCAAGATACAAAGCTGCCATGGTCACCTTTTGTCCTGGTGGAATCTGATGTAGTTCAAAAAAATTCTCCATTTGGTTGATCCAATTGAGTGGATCCTTTCCATCAAACTTACACATCTCCACTTTTGGAAACATAATACGGGCTGCAGAGTGCTCGTATTTGGATTATGCACTCTCGAAGATCCACTCTGGCTCATGTGTCTATTATGTTGACCTGAGGATCCACCTTGATTGACATAAGTATGATTACCCATCATATACATACTGAAGTTTTGCATGAAATCCTCCAATATTTTTCCAATCCTATCCACATCTTCTTTGTTGGCCACCCGAGATTCAAGGTCTCTCAGGTTAAACTCAAGTTGGCTTACTTTGTGGTCTGTCGAAGTAAACCCTAACCCTAAGGAATCTGTAGTTATATCTTCTGTCTCCAACTCCTCAACTACTATCTCATCCTTTTCTAGTGTTTTACCCAGAGTGATGGGATTCTTTTTTCCTCTTGTGGAAGGCCCCACCATGATGCCCCAAAATAGTAGGATGTAGGGATCACAGTCAAATTTTAGGGTTTCGTATTTCAATACGAATTTAGCCAAATATAAAAAAACTTAAAGAACAAACCCCAAATAATTTTTTTTTCTTTCCGAAAATGTAACGAATTTGAAAAAATCCACAATTTGCACCCTAGGGAGTGATTTTATGAAAAACCTAAATTTGTAATAACTTTTGCAAAATAAATCAAAAAGTATGAAATTTTCAAGGAACCTTACTTGAAATTTTTTTGCAACTCTAGTAAAAATATCTCCCACCAATTCACTTTGGTTCGCAATATATGGTGGAAACAAAAATTAGGTTTTTACCTAATTTTGGCCCAGATCACAACTCTGATACCACTTGTAATGAAATTACTTGTATAATTCAAATCATGAGTAGAAATATAACACCAAATAACACAATATTCTAGAATAATGATCTCAATATGCAATTAGAATAGCTTTTCCACTTCGAGGGGGCAACCTCCAAACCATATAATAAGACTCAAATGCTCCAAATGATGATGAACTACTACCTAAAATCCCCTATATATACTATTCATATGTTATGGCCAACACCAAGGCCGACCTACTAAGCATGAGAAAGTATAAATGATATAATAAAATGATATGGTAAGCCACAAGTCGGCTTACTTGCTATCCCGTAAAATTGGCAAGGGCAATTTTATAGATAACCCTACCAAATTTTGTTCCAGGTCCCTCGTCAGGGACTCCTTGCGTTCGGAACGTTGCAAAATCCCTTCCCGGGAAATCTGGTTTTCTCGAACTTAGCCATTTTTGGTCTTTTTTGGTTGGGCGCACTTAATCTCTATGCAACATAAAGTGTTCATGCGCCCCCTTTAAATCCTTTGGCGCACGGTTCGAAGTGTCAACACACCTTTTGGTGCGCCTCACTATGTTGCACCTTTCTTGCATGCGCCAAGGCGCATGCGCCTTCATGTCAACAATACTTTTGTTGCACCGCATTTTGGTGCGCTAAGGGCACACGTATTTTCGTGTTGACAACGCTTTTGGTGTGCCAAAGGCGCACATAACTTCATGTTGGCAGGTGTTTTGGTGTGCCAAAGGGCGCATCCTTTCCATTGTCGACAGGCGTTTTGGTGCGCCACTTGAAAAAGTGGTTGGCGCATTTATTACCACCTTGCCTATATATAGGCGCATCTGCCCTGTCATTTTCATCAGACAAAATCACGTGATTATTTCTTTTCCTCTCGCACTCCGCTGCGCATGCGCTTTGTCGTTATCGAATCACGTCGTGGACCCAGTTTCACACCTCTCACATTATATAATCCTGGTAAGAGGTCCCTATTGCTCTTGTGTTTTGTGTTTTTTGGTTTTTGGCTGCTTGTTTGTGGAGATTGGATGGAATAAATCTGTGAACCATGGAACCCTCCCCCTTACTGTTTTATCTGTCCTTCCCCATGTGCTTCCCCCTCTTTCCAGATCTGCTGGTAAAGAGGACTGTCTCGTAAAGAAATTGCTTGGACCCCTTTGATTAAGCTTCTTCACCACCCAAGGAACCCTGCAAAAGAAGCTTAAACCACATGTAAACCCCTCAGAGAAAGAATCAAAGCTTAAAAGTAAGACTGTAGTTTTCTCCTCTTTTGGCGCATCTGCCACCCCTGCAACATGATATACAGTCGCGCCAATGGCGCATCTACCATGCCTGTTGCATAAAGAACAGTTGCGCCCTCAAGGTGCACTTCCCTTGCTTGTTGCACCCACTTTCCCTGCGCCCTACTTGGCGCACCAATCTCATGTGTAGCATTGTTAAAACTTGCGCCATTGGCGCACCCTCGCATCCATGCGACACCAACTTTATTTGTGCCAAGGGAAAAACTGTGAACGGCGCAGGCGCACCCATTATTACAACAACAACATGTTGTGTAGACCTTCCATGCGCCGCGCCAAGTTTCCCTGTGGCGCATGAAAAAATGATGTTACACGCATTAAACCTGCGCCCTTTGGCACATCCTGTACCCGTGTAACATGAAAAGTATCAGTGCCCGCTATAAAATGCATACATATGGCAGCAGCGCACTTCTACTTGCAACAACAAAAAATGTAACCTACAGTATCCACGCGCCATGCGCCCTTTGGCGCTGTCTTACCCCTTTCATGCATCCCTTTTCTATGCGCCATATTATTTAACCCTGTAACCTGCAGTATTCATGCGCCCTACGCCCTGAGGCCTTAAAATTGCTAACTCTTTCTTCTGTCAACGCTTTAATGGAAGATCAAACAACTAATATGACTTTCTTGCATTGGGTTTCACTTCTTCTTCTTGCAGATCAGCAACTGAGTTCAGAGTTACATATGTCAACATCAAGCAAGAGACCTACCAAATCTAAGGGCAAAGCCAAGCTCACAGAAGAAGAAATGAAGTACAAATATCAGAGGGTCAGGATGCCCGAATCCCAAGCAGAGTGTGACCTAGATATCAGAGACTCAGAACTTGGTCACATTGATATGGAGGATTTCTGGGCCAGAACCTGAGGGTCACAAGAAGTCCGTGGATGGACAAACTGATGGGTAGTGGGTTGCATTTTGCTGGAGGGATCCCAGTTAGTGCTGTGAACAATGAGTTCATGATGGTAGTAGCCCGCTGCTACAACAAAGACACAAGATGTGTCCATAATGAGAAGGGCGAGGTCATAATCAACCTCACTGCCTAACACTTGAAATAATGCTCGGCATTCCTCATCACCGGCACTTTGTGGCCGTAAGCCGGGAAGATTGCATCAAAGCTTGGGATGACAATGAGGATCAGTGTATGCAGTTGATGAACGAAGTATACCTGAAGAACAAGAAGGTGGTGACCAGATGGCCACAAGTCATTCATCGCAGTGACTTTTCAGAGGAACTCAGTGATACAATCACGTTCCTGAGCAGAGTGTTTGGGCTTCCTGATGCCCACTACTTTCACAAGTGGATGCTGAGGTACTTAGAGATGATGAACAAAAATGTGCCAGATCAACGCTTTGAGTGGGCGGAGATCATAAGCAGCACCATATCTGAGCAGCTCCAACAACTCACCACAACGGGGAGGTTCTATATGAACTCCTACGTAGTCTATGTTGTGGCCTCAGAGAGAGACTATCCAGCTTTGATGCGGTGCGGGGTTTGGCCCCAAGTTAAAATATATGAATACTATCCAGAACTAAAGCTGGAAAATAGTATCCCCCAGTTCACAAAGATCAACGATGCCTTCTTCTATGGCATCATCTGTCTTCTAAGGCCAAATATGACTCACGGTCATACGACCAAGAGTATCGTCGCAGCTACAGAGAAATGGGGGGCCTTGTTCACTCAATTCCCCACCTTCACTTATCTGAGGGCAGTTAACTTCTTGGGGGAACCAACCAAACTGCCGAGATATGCCGGCCCCAAGTTGATCCTGTTGGAGCTGTCAAGACAGCTTATCACCTACCACGAGAAGTGTCTCAAGAGAAAGAAGGGTGGAACTCCTTTCCCCCTCACAGTGGGCAGGTATACTTGTCTCTCTCACCATAAGGCGAAGGATATGTTTGCAGAACTGGAGCTGCTAAATCTAAAGCATAACTTCCCAGCAAGGCCCACTTTCGACCCAAGAAATTGTCTCCCCAGGGCCAAACTCGATCCGATCCACATCCCTCAGATCGAAGACATTTATATCGACATATATCATGAGGTCAAGCTCAGGAGGAAGGATCATTCCCGCTTGGCCTTGGCCGAAATCATCCAGTATGGTGTGGCCATCGTCCCAAAAGGCTATCAAACTACTGAGCAAGAAGTTGATCAAGTGTATCTTGACACGGGTGGGGACGATTGGCCTTTTGCCGTGATTGATAGAACAAAGCACCTCAGACCATAGAAGAAAGGGTCAAGGAAACTCTGCGAAGAACAGAGCATTGGTGTAGAATGAATGGTCTCATTTACCTCGGAGTTGATTTCACTACATCTCCGTTGGGCAACGCACCTCCTCAGAAAACAACTACCAAAGGGAAAGGGGAAAGGCAAAGAGGGTGAGTCAAGCTCCACCCAAGAGGAAGCTCCTGAAAGTCCTCCTTCCGCTTCACAAGAACGGGTTGAAATCCCGGAAAGCTTAGAAGAAGAAGCAGCGGAAGATGTTCCGATAGGCACATCCACTCAGGATGTTGCCACAACTATAACTGATGAGGTCCCTTCGTCCCTTCTCCTTCTCCTCCTTCCCCTCCTCAGGTGACCCAAGCGACCATTCCTTTGGTTGTGTCCTCTCCCCCATCTTCTACTGTTCCCCCTTCTTCATCATCCATCTTCTCTTCTCTCACGGAGCTGTCCCCCACCATTTCTTCCCTCATCTCTCAGCTCCCTTCCATTCCTATGTCTACCTCCCCTGCAGTATCCCTTCCTCCCGTGAGCACTTCCTCGGCTTCCCTTTCAATGCCACCTCCAAGTGTCTCCACGTTTTTCCCTTCTACTACTGCAGCTACTCCCTTTTCTATTTCTGGTCCTTCTCCCATAAGTCCAGCTTGGATCTCCCAGCACCTGAGTCAACAGAAGAGGAAAGTTCCCATCACACCGATGGACTTCTCCATCATCCCATCAAAAGGGGCCAAGAAGCAAAAGCCTATAACCCGCTTCTCTCAGAGTGCATCAGGGGAGAGAGTAATGGAGATTGCATACCCCAATCCTTTAAAGGATAAAAAGGATCTGTCTTCGACAGATTACACAGTGACTCAAGTCACAATGGGGACATCTTCAGAAATGCCTGCAAGGAGAGGCCCTATCTACAGTTGACGCCCTTTGCAAAAAGCTCCAGGAAGTAAAGGAAGAGAAAAGGCTGCTAAAGGAGCAAAATAAACATCTTCTCCACGCCTTGCAGAAAATGGGCAGTGCGCCTCCTATAACTGCCGCCGAAACTCCTGAGCCTCTGAGTCAGGATAAAATCAATGAATATGCCAAAATCAGCGAGTAGGGCATGGCAGTTTCCACCTGGAGGAGCCAAATCCTCAAAGAAAGTGAGGGAGTGATCGCTAAGTTCACTGGGTTATATCAGAACATCAATCAGATGAACAGAGAACTCCAGGCGATAGCAGGACCCATCTCCGAAGAGTTGGATCATGTCAGGATGCAGCACGAGACCTTTCAAAAATGCTCGACTGTTCAGTTGAAGATCTGGTCAAGTTCGGCATCTTTGGACACCCAGAGCCCTCAACAAGATCCTTTCTACTCTGGATTATCGGGTGGATCAGCTGGAGTTCATCCTGGAGAAGATCAATAAAGTAAAAGAGGAAGCCCTGGATGCAATGCATCAAATGGAACAGATTGTCCTAAGAATGTCTCCAGGCTTGCTCACTTCTTCTTTCGCCTTAAGAAAGGTTGAGGAAACTATTCAGATCTTCAAGGAGATCGTTTCATAGGGGCTGGGACCAGAGGTCACGTTCGATGCCGAATCCATCAACAACCTGTTGGCATGTCATGACTTCATTGGGTACCTGATAGAGGCAGAGAATGATTATTCCAAACTCCCAGAAAATCTCATAGATGAGCGGGAGACTTGCGAAGCTATCAGCGATCGACACAAGGATCCTTCCCAGGATCAACTTCAACCCATGATTAACAAGTTCATGGAGTACCGTGCCCAGTTCCACATCTCGTCGCCCGAGCAGCAAAAACAGATACCCCCTTTCAGCCGCGGGATGACGATGAATAGTTTCCTTCTTCCCAACTTTCTCCTTGTGAAATATCTAAAGTGTGTTGACACAAATGATGACATCATCCATGTTGCACCATGGGATGATGTCATCCACCAAAGTTGTCAAAAGTCAACAAATGACTTTGTAATCTATTGTAAGATATTTTTGTAATTAAGTGGTTGGTTTGCTTTTGTCTTCTTTTCTTCTCTCCTTCTATATATACTTGAATACTTGTTGTATTCAGGGGTGGATATTTTTAGATGAAAAATAGAAGTGGGAAGAAAAGGCTTTGTACTTTTTGTAATAGAAGAAAATATTAATACAAATATTAAGACTTTGTGCTGAATATGCGTGTTATGGGCATCTGATCTTTCTTATGTCAGATCTATGTGTTTATTCTGTTGGATCTATCTCTACTTTTTTGTCATTTATTCATCAGTATTGCTTTATTCGTTTATGCAAGTAGGTTTGGCTCTGTTTACTACCAATCCCAAAACATAAACCCTCTGACCTTTCTACTTTGGAATTCATTTCTTTTCTCCCTTCGGACCTGATCTCTCTTCATCCTCTCTTCCATTCCTTTCTTTTCGCAGTTGGAAACACCCCTACTGGGATGAGATCCCAAACCCCGAAGGCGAGAATATTGTGAGACTTGCACAGATTCCTGCTGGTAGAATAGCAATAAACCGTTTCGCCACGACTCAAAGAGGGGCTATGCCCTGCACACTGTTGGCTCGTTTATCCATAGATCTTCCCTAGAGATAGATTTTCAAACCAACACTACTCATATCCTAATACAAGTAATAGGTTAAGGGCATAGCATTCAAGTTGCCAAAACACCCATAAGGTATTCGAGAAAATTATACAACTTCTAGTTCTAAACATAGAGGCTGAAAAGGCTTATGACTATTGGATAGTTGGGAGAAGAGATTGACTCCTCATATGACCATAGGAGGTCCACCACAACCACGAACTTACGGTTGTGATCCATAGGTCCCACAACCCAACAGGCCTACCGATCAATCAGACATTGACGTTGGTTTACGCACACTAATATTCAAATCCTCACCACTTCTACCAGACATCATTACACAATTCTCTCGTATTAAATGTAGCAGCCAATCAGGCTAGGGATTTCTGGACTAGACCAGAGAATCGTCCATAAAGCTCTGGAGGATCCACTACACCTCTCATCACCATTTTCCATGACCTTGTCTGGAAATATACATGAAACACCTACAAGTCATTTTCCACGTATCCAACAACCAATAAATAGGATCTCGGCAGAGCTCGACATTGATTGGAGCCTCGAGCAACTATTATATCCAAATGATCCATTACACCAATTTAGGTTAGGAGAGCCTTCTTTGCCTTAGATTCATATATTCCATTATTGTGTGTTGAGGATATAAGATTACCCAACTAGTTTGTTTGTATCCACATATATTCCATTCTCACGGTTGTCTCAAGACAACCTCGAGATGTCGAGTACGAAGAATAGTTCTTGTAGATTCTCATGCTTACATGTCACTTTTCTAACGTACAAGTAATAATCCATCTAAAGGAGTATTTCTTAAACTAAATTTTCGTTCATAATCCTAACTAGGTGTGCCTAGTCTTAAGGGCCTAGAGTAGAATATTCATTGTAAAAGTTAGTACTTATGACCTGGTAGAGTCCTTGATAAGTGTGGAGGAAGGTAATCGAATACCAATCATTTCATAATCCCTAGTATGTGTTGGAATATGAATAAAAGCAAAATAATGTGAAAATATAGTCTAGCGGTGTTAATGCCTGGTTTGAGGGCTATGCAGATGTACTTTTAGAATAATAGTCTTTATTCTATGAGAAAAAGGTGCCCATGTACTATAAGCATGCTTCCACCTGGTGTCATCTTGGTCAATAAATTAAATTATGAAGGAGTCATCATATTCAAAGGTGAAATGTGGATCTCAAGGAATAACTTGATGATCATCATATCTTGATTTTTTTGTTGTACCCAAATCTCTCCAAAGAACAAGTTAATAGGAGCTAGTCATGCCACCAAGGTATCTAGGACCATCATGTGTTAAGTATTAAGGCATCGTATATCTCCATGGGAGACATATGAGCAAAGACGTGTATGAGAATAATGAAGTTTATTCCATGAAATAATGATTGTAGTGCCGTGAAAGGTGAGGATATGATTTTCTTATGGAGCACCTTGTTTATGAGAATGAGCAATCATTTAAGTTCGCTGATGTAATTAACTTGGTATTGTTCATAAACACTCATTCAACACTTGGTATTGTGATCATACCTTAAGGAAGAGGCACATTATAATCACCCAATTTTGGCCATAGGACAGAATCCCAATTAATGAGCAATCCTCTATCTACAAAGTGAGGATCTCATTTCAAGAAGAATCGACAAGAATCATATAGTTGATTCGTGGTCACTAAAGTGAATTATAGACCAAATTTAAAAATTGGTTCCAATTCAATTAGTGGTAGGGCCAAAATCCAATCCATAAGGTCACAAAACCTAAAAATGACTATATGTTTTCCCGAAACAAAGGCTAAAAACAATATATATGCCCCGAAAGTTTTAGGTACTTGATGAAATCCTACGAAAAATGAGTAAGTACTCGACCATATTAGATTTTGAAAACTATCTTCCGTATTATAATTTTGGAGCTACGAGACCACTTCCATCAAAAAGAGTGACCTTAATTTCTTATATTTACTAAAATAAATTTAAAGTATAATAAATAATAAAAGAAATATTATACTTTGCTATAACGGGTGCGTGTTATAACGTGTACACATTTTAGGTTCGAGAAAATATCAAACCCGACAAACCATAATGCATGCGCGTTTTGGATAATTTCAATTTTTTGTTTGGTTTTTTGCCCCTGATTGGTGCACTTACCCTTAAGTGAATAAGAAAAAATAGAGAAAAACTACATTCTTAGTGAAGAATTAGAATATAGAGAGAGAAAAGAAGAGAGAGAGAATGGTTGACCATTCCGATGAATATGAACCCTTTACCAATGAAGAACTTGTTGACTTGAAGTGTTTGTGATCACAATCTCCTTCTTCTTTGAGATATGAGACATTCCGATAATCGAATAAGTGTTCAAAAACATTGCTATGAAATTTGTATTATGATGATGATCTTGATGATCTATTCTAATCACAAGGCATGAGTTATGACATGAGGATCACTTTCTTACTTATATAGGCCTTCAAAATTCTCCTATGTGACCAAGAGATAACTCCATGATGCTCAAAATTTTTGATGCTTGTCTTTCACTCATTGAGATAGATCCTCACTTCACAGATAGATGATTTCTCCCGAATGAGATTCTTGATGTATGACCATCCATTGTAATAAAATGAGGTGATTGCAATGTGCTTCCTCCTTTAAGGTGTGATCACATTACAAGGTTTTGAATGAGTGTTTAAGAACACTACCAAGTGAATGGAATCAAGTGAAACTGAGATGATTTCCCATTCTTGCAAACATGGTGCTCCAAATGAACATCATCACCTTACCCTTCCTAACTCCAAAATCCTCATTGACTGGAATAAAATTTAGGATGTTCATGCACCTCCTTCTCACGTGTTTCTCATGGGAATAGATGACTTCTTGATCTTTCAAATATGATGGTCCTAATTATCTTGGTATCCTAACTAGTTCATCTAGTTTGTTCGTCGAAGATATTTGAACACAATGGTAAAGGGAGGAAATTATGATCATCAACTTACTCCTTGAGCTTCACATTTCACCTATGAACATGATGATATCTTCTTAAACTCACATTCGCCTCCATGACCAAGATGTCACCGAGTGGAAGCATGTTTATGGTATCTAGACATTTTTTTACTCAATTTTCTCCTCGTGGAAATGACTTTCCTTCTCCAAATAGAAGGATTGATCCCCGAATGAAAATTGAGGATGAGTTACATTTTCTTGACCTCAAAATTGAATCGAAGCATTGTAAATGTCAACTCCTTGACTTGCAATATGTGAACACGTGATAAAGCATTGGTTAAGTGTTTAGAAAACACTTTCATGAGATATGCATTGTTTGTGAGCTTGATATGACTACCAACATCACTCATGGTGATATTCTCTTATCATTCTCCTGATGACCACATATTTGATGACCTTGAGTTTCAATGAATCTCTTGATGTTCCATATCCTTCACAAACCTCATCATGTTCCCGATTTCTCTCGTTGTCTAAGTGAGCATCTTTCACACACATCGACACTCTCATCTTGTTCCTTATCATAGTGTGATCCATATGATACCCCTTTCATGGATGGATTCAACTAGGGTGACTCTATTTTTCCATAATTAAGATGATTTGGACCATTCATCCCCATTGCATCCAATTGTGCCTTACACAAATCACCTCTAGAATGATGCTTTGAGAGCTCATAGGATTTTCTTTCTTCTTTAAACCATAAGACACCTTCTTGGATTTGTGATGGTGTAAAAAGTAAAGAGATGGTAAGAATGGGAGTTGCCACATATTTCTAACCTTAATTTCAAGACTTACTATTTTTAGCAAGTCATATTGAGAACTATTTTTTTAGAAATTTTCTCCTTCTTTTGTTTTTGCTTGTTCGGAATGTTGCGGGAGCCGAGTATTTACTATTTTTAGAAATTTAGTATTTTTAAACACCCATTATGAAACTCGGTCTAAAAATTTAGTGATTTGTTAAGGATGCTCCGCTCTAATATTGAGATGATTCCCTTATCCGGATTCATGGTAAAATGATAATTTCATCAAGGAGGGAAAAATCCCGAGATAAAGCTCAATTCTCCATATCTCAAAAAATCAGCGAACTCGTCATGTAAGAAATGGCTCGGGATAAAAACATATTTTTGATGAACATTTGCTCTAAATTTTAGGTGTTTTTGTTTGTCGGATGTCTATAGAAGAAAAAAGGAAACTTGTTACAATTAGTTGTTGTGGCATGGCTAGACATTAAAGGATTCTTGGAGGATGTTGCAACAACACTTTGCAAGAAAATTTACTAATTATTTGAGAAATGGAGAGTTGGTGAAGTTTTATTGTGATTTGTAACTTAGTTGGAACTATGACACTTAACCAGGTTAGAATGGAGTGGATATGAGGTTACACCTAGTGTCATGGGGAAAGAGGGCACACTAGGGATACTAAATTTTGACTTGCACTGAGATGGTGACAAGTGGCAGCTTGTGGTGTGTGGTGGATGAGATGTAGGGCCCTGGGAAATGGCATCGAGGAGCTAGAGGTGGTCATATGGGGTACAAAAGTTACATGTATGAGTACATCACACTTTTGTGTCCCCCTTGTCCCTCGGGAAACATAGGATACATCGGGGACACCAAAGTGTGACCTGAGAGAAGGAGGAGGTTGCACTTTGGTGTCCCCCTTGTCCCCTTTGTACCATGGGGATAGAGGGGACAAAAGGGATAGTTGGGGCAACTAGGAGTCCAAGGTGTGACTTAGAGAGGATAAGGAGGTCGCACTTTGGTTTCCCCCTTGTCCCATGGGGGGCACAAGAGTGTCCAAAGTGTGAATTGGCTAAATTTGGAAAGCATATTTTGCCTTTGATGTCAGAATTGATTTTTCACCTCAGAAGCTTGGGAAGGTGTTTTAGGGACAAAACGTATATTATTTTAACTAAAAACACCCGATGAGAACAATAGAACCATTATTGAGACTTAATTATGCCTCGAAACTCAAAATCTAAGGCCTGCTCCATCTTGAACTAAGAGGGGCAATCGCATAATTTTGATTAACTCAAGAAATCTTTGAGCCTTGGAGAAATGTTGATGTATCCACCTAATATAGGATTCCAATAGATTTATGATGCCCATTTTTTACCTCCTAACTCCTTCCATAACTCCTAGAATCATTTAGAGAAGTTGGCTTTCACCATTGGAGCATTCATTCCTTCGCACCTAGAAAACTTGACCTTACACAAAGTTGTTCCCGAATCTGTAATGCCCCGCCTTGGAACACGGGAAAATCATACCAATGTGCAGCTAAAATTTTAGGTAATTTTTTTTTAAAGGTGAACGGTTAATACTAATGTTTGCTTAACTATTTCCCGCTAATGTTTATTTATAAATTTATTTACCCAAAAGTTAACTAAAAACTATTCCATTAATGATCGAACTATTTATTCTCTTTAGTTTAACTAGAGTCACGAAATAATAGTCTACATCCCCCTTGTTATAATTAATTAGTCTCCCCTTTTAATTTATTTCTCAATCCCACAATATTTCTCATATCCAAAAGTGTGTAAGATTTATTTTGAGCCCTAGGATCATTCTAATCTTGGCCCTAGATTTGAAATTCTACCCTAAAGTTGCCCTAAATATCTCTTTGGTTTCTCTTCTTTTCTATTTCCTCTTCTCATTTTATTTGTGTTTTCATTTGAATGTGCAGGTTAAGAAAGATGCCATGAATGTTCAAGAGGCGATCTCTAGTTTCCTTATATTATTTTCTTGGTTTTGTGCATTTATATAAACAAAAGAATTTGAAATATATATATATAATATATATATATATATATAAACTAGGGTTTATATTTTTAAGGCAAGTGGGTCGCAGGAGAGAGGAGGTGCGGCGAAATGGAGTGGCCGTAGAAGGGGACCGTGGAAATGGTAGAGGGGGAGTGAGTGGTGGTGGAGTGGCCGGCAGGGGGTAGTGCTGCGTGGGGTGGAAGTGGTGTTGTGGGAGGGGTGCCATGAGGGTGGCAAGTGGGATAGGGCAGGGGGTGTCTGGTGAGAGGTCTGGGAACAGTGGTGAAGGGTGGCGACAGGCGTGGCGTGGAGGGGTGGCAGTTTATCTGCAGCAGCAAGAATGGTGGCCGTGGACGGGTAGGGGAGGGGTTCGGCCCTCCCCAACACAAACAAAACAAAAAAAAAAAACAGTCACCCCCTTTTTAAATTTTTTTTTTTATTATTATTTTTAATTTTAAAAGAACATAACATATATTATATATAACATATATAACATAAAATTTAACATATACAATGTATATATATATATATATATATATATATATATATATATATATATATATATATATATATATATATATATATATATATATATATATATATATTTATTTATTTATTTATTTCTCGGAATTTAAACTTGATAACATTAATATCATTTTATAATATGAACTCATATAAATAATTTAAAATAATGTATGCAACTATATAGTTGTATTAAAATAAATAAAAGTATTGAATATTCATTTGCAAGGAAAGAAGGAAATTATTTCAAGTTGTAAATTGCAGATTTCTATTTACTAACATAGTGACTTATGAGCCTGCAATTTTCCATATTTAGTTTTGTTACAATGAGTAACATACTCATGAGATAAATGAAAAGAAACAATGTATTTTAAATGGGAAGAGAGAGAATAATAAATTGAGATTAACATTTAGTGATAAAGATTACTCATCCATTTAAATAAACTATCAGGAAGGAGAGTAAAACCAGCCTTATTCTATTCTCTAAATTTTTTTAAAAAAATCCTTGTAAGAATAAGTGTATTTCAAGTATGATATTAAATTTTACATTTACACAAGATTCAACATTTTACAAAGATGATTTTTACCACAAGAATAAATGAACTTTCCAATAACTTGTCTCTTTTTTCAAAATGAGGTTCCATAGATCCATAAAAATAACATTTAATTTACAAGCTTTCATTTAAAGCACCTAAACTCCCAAATCCTTTATTTTCACTATCTTACAAGCCTTTATTTCAAAGGTTTAAGTCTCCAAAAAAAGTATAGCTTAGTTCTATAACATTCCAAGTATTCAAAGGAACAATACAAGTTAACATACTAATAGTAAGGGTAGATTTATCAACAATGTGAGACTAATTTACATATAACTTCAAATACAAAAGAGGGTTTTACACACAAGGAAAACTTCCACAAGTCATTCTTGTCCAAGTCACAATGAGGTAAGATCCACCAAAAAAAAAAAAAAATATGACCAAGAGCTCCAACCACCATCCAACTTTGAGATCCAAATGCACATGCCTTCAAGGAATCCAAACAAGGAGAAGAAGCTTGTTTTTCCACCCAACCATAGGCATCATTACATGCCTTTCCCAAGGTTGGGATGCATGCTAGCCTCCCCCAAGCCCATGGGAAAGAGGACAACTAACCACAACTTGCATAAGAGTGAGGGTGAACAAACAATGATACATCCACATGAAACACAAGACAAGTATAAACAAGACTCCAAATTTTACAAAGATGAAAAAGAGAACCCAAGTTCTACCTCTAAAACAAATGGGGAAGAGAGGAGAGAAGTTCTCCAAAATTGTAACCAACAATAGTTTCTTTAAAACAAGATCTCCATGCCCTCCTTATTTCTCCTAATTCATTCAAGCCCTCCTTATTTCTCCTCCCTTTCACCAAATCCTTCTTAGAAGGATTTTCAAACCCCAAAGGTGTTTCCTTACCAAGAATGGGGAAGGAGGTTCAAGCCAAATGAACCAACTTCCCACCTCAAACCAATTTGAGGGGAATAACTAAATCCTACAAGGCTTGCCCATCAAGCCTATGAGGATTGAGAGGGAAAAATCCCTCTCTCCCCCACAACTCCAAAACTCCATTATGCCATATGATGGAGGGAGCAAAAACAAGTAACAATAAATAAAAATCCACATGCAACAACCACATTTCCAAGTAAACAAATCTAACAACTAGCATGAATGCAACACATACCATAAGGCTTAAGAGACCTACCTCAAAGATAGCTCTCCAAAAATCTTTCCAACTTCAATCTTTTCCACTTCTTGACTCAAGCAAACTCTAGCTCCCAATCCACAAGCATCCAAGCAAAAGCTCCGAAAAAAAAAAGTTCTCTTCTTTTCCCATGAGGGGAATTTGAAGAGGAGCAAGCAATAATCCTCATAAATGAGGGGGTGACATGTGTCACCCCTCTCTTCTTTCAAGGTCAAAGATGCCAAAACAAAAGAGAGAAAGGGTAAAATGCCTTTTAGCCCTCTTCTCCCAAATTACCTAAATTGATAACAAAACAAATGTTGTGCAACTTTTAACAAACACACTAATCCATACCCCTTACATGGATGTGACCAAACAAGAGGCAAAAAGGGAGGGAAAACTCCCTCTAGCCTTGGAAATAAGCCCCCCTACCTATTAGGTAGGGTCCAAGAGCTCATTTTTATGTTAAGGGAACTCCCAAACTAAAAAGGGGTCCCTAAAAATGCCCAAAATAACCCAATTTCGGGTTTGGCAAATTTGGCACAATGGTAGAGGGTGTGGGGACCACCCAAGGGTTCACATGTGACCCTAAACCCTTTTGATTAAGTGCATTAATAAACTAATTCAAACCATAATGTAAGTGGGGTCATTAATTCCCCAAAACAAGCTTACAACACAAACTAAACACCCTAAGCAAAATTAATAATTACAAGACATATTACATTACAAATGAGGGTCACCCATGGTGCCCAAAACAATAATTCTAACGCTAAGGCCTCAAGCAATAAACATGGCTAGGACTTAGCCCGTGGGTTGCTTGTGCAAAGTTGCATAGTTGGCCTGAATCCCACGTTCTCCTGTGACTTGTCACCTGCACACTCATTGCACACATTAAACACACATGTCCAATAAAATATAAATCAACTACTAAATAAGATATCAATGAATTCTAGACTAACATTTCATCTTTCTAGAATCGAAAGTGCGACAACGTGCACAACTATACATAATTCACCATAAGTTAGTCACAATGATAAAATGACATGTATCCATAGAATCCCAACATGCAACAAACTGAGTAACCATCAATATAACTATGTTCCAAAACAACATCATATCAACAAACCGAGTTACAACAAATTTACTTGTAGGGTGTATCCCTTCTTGTATTTTTTGGATGGAATAAAAGGATTAGCTATTTTGTGGATGTAGCCTAGATTTGGGTGAACCACGTTAAATATTGTCTCTGAGTTGTGTTCTTTTATTTTCTACACCTTTAATTTCATATCTATAATATATTCTACATTTTAGTTTCTATTGTTGTGATTCTATGGGATTGTTCCACATAATTTTTATCCCTTATTTCCTAACAATTGGTATTAGAGCCAGGTTGGTTTGTTGAAGTGTTGAATCACAGGGAAATTTTGAGCTTGAGTGGGAGCTATGGAAAATGATGAAATATCAAAGGTTGATAAATTCAACATGCAAAATTTTAGTCATTGGAAGATATAGATGGAAGATTACCTTTATCATAAGGATCTTTATGTTCCACTGATTGGAAAAGGAAAGAAACCCACGACCATGTCGATGCGATTCAAAGTTGTTGGATAGGAAGGGACTCGGACAATCCGGCTATGTCTTACATCTTTAGTATTATTTAATGTTTCAAAGGAGAAGACTACAAAATAACTCATGCATATGCATTAGGAAGTTATATGAAAAACCCTCCGCTCTAACAAGATATTATTAATGAAAATGAAATTAATTAATCTGAAATTTTTTCTTTGCCTAATTGGCTTGACATTGGGATCAAGATAAATAGAATGTCGAAGCATATCTGGGTTGAATTCTTTCAAATCTTCATAGTCCCATGAAAACATATCACTTAAATTTTTGGATAAGGAGATAAAATCTTGTTTTTCATCCTCATCACATACCTTCCCGAGAAGTTCTTTATCTAGGGCAATCAAACTGGTCGATAGTCTTCTTATTTTTCCACCATGTTCTTCTCATCCCTTTTGAATTCATCATTTGGGCTGAAGATTTGTTCCAAGGTGACCAATCTAGAATTTTGTTTGTTTTTAGCTAAATAATCTTATCGCCATAGCTATCAGACAAATCAAATTACATTTTTTAGGAGAACTCATCTTCATTATGGATAAAATGCACAATTTTTAGATCGTTGTCAAAAATTTCCGGTTGGTTTCATTATTTGGGATAGAAATCCTAACTACCATCTTCACATGCTGCGCGCATTTCCTCGACCAAATCCTTAGTGGGTGATAATTGAGAACCAAGATCCGCCATTTGATCTACATCATTGTTCAATCTCCGGGTGTAACTTATAGATTAATGGCATCAAAGCTTTCTAGCAGATCCCAAACTCTATGTTTGTAATCCTTTAACAACTTGTTCTTCATGGCACACTTACCTCTGACTTGGTGAATGACCAGTTCAATATCTCCAAAGATCTGTAATTCTTTGATTTTCCTCTTCTCAGCAATTAGAAGACCATGCACCAATGCTTCGTATCGCCAAATTGTTAGAGCATGTAAAATACAATCTGTGAGTTAAATAAGAACTTCTCATTCCTTGGAGAAATGAGAAAATACCTGCCCCAACTCTATTTCTACTTCTAGAACCATCAAATAATATCCGCCATAACCCAAAAGCATTTTCCTTTTATTGCTTGAATGGTGCAGTGTGATAGGTTCTTGGAGAATGCAATAAGTGCTAAGATCAGCCTCAAAGGTTTTAAGATCTTCATCATAAGGATAAAATTTGTGGTCTCTCTCAGCCCATTCATTGAGCAATAAATCAAGCATGGCGGGAGAGATAAGTTGATCATCCGAAACTGAGTCTTGTTCATGTTCTTCGTGTGTTAGGCAATTTGATTGGATGGGAGTGGGATCACATGACTCAATATGGTAGGAGAAGATGGGATTTTCTTGTATTGTAAACCTTATACCATATTTAATTCTCAAAATCATATGAGTCCAATCTAAAGACAAATAGCCACCTACCTTGGTGAAATCTCTAGATAAAAAAATGGCAAACATGGGGGTAGGTCAATGACCGAAATGTCATGGGTTATGGTGAGGCTTGGGCATGTATGAAGTGTTAACTCAAGATTTTTATTACTCCTAATGCACCCATAGTTGACCCATCGAGTTGTAAAACTCCCTTAGGTATTACAGAGGTACTAGCCCCTGGATCTATCATATAGTTATGCACCAAGTGTTTTCCCACAATTAATGACATGTAAAAAGGTGGGGTTTTGATAGTTTTACTTACTTGGTCTTCCTTTTCTTGACAGACATGAACCACGACATGAGGTTTTTTGCATCACTAAATCCACCGAGGAATATTCTTGCTGACTGTGATGGAATATCCAACACAACCCACATGTCACATTGACATTGGTCCTTTTCATTTGCTCAACAATGTTAAATGGAAGATCCGCGGGTTTTTGAATCTGCGGCATGTTATTTTCTCTTCTGTACAGTTTTAATGTTTGAATGGGCGGCTTAGATTGAAAAACAACCTCGTTATTTAAAACAGAATTACTAGGCATTTCAAGAACCTTGCTCTTATCCAATCCAACCTCTTTCTCTTTAGTCGCGGCATTAACCTGACTCGTGGAAGGTGAAGGCTAAGATTCCAACATTTTTTTCTCATATATAGTATTATCAACAATGTTGATTTGAGGTTTCATATAGATACCATCCACTTGATTGACCACACAAAGGTCCTCAAATCCAAAGAACATGAGATTGACATCATCATTGGTCTCTTGAATCGCTTCTACATTTGAACCGGGTGCTTCTAAAAGTGGTTCTTGTTGATTGGAAGAACCTTGAACCATGTACACATGAAGGTGTATTTCTATTTCACAACCCAATTGATTATGCAGATAGTGCATGGAAAACACCACTGTTTCTTGAACCATATTGTTTTTACTAGAACCAGAGCCCGACTTGAGCTAGGATCAAGAAGCACTTGTGGAGGAGGAAGTTTTTCCAATGGAAGATTAGCATTTTGACCTTATCATATGTTATTTTGTTGATTTTTGTACATATCTTTGATTAGATTGTTGATTTCTATATGGTGGATATCCCTATTGGTTTGAGGATTGACCTTGATTTTGATCATTTATATAGGATTGGGCTTGCTATTTTCTAGGGATATAACTTTGTTGGTCAAATTTCTAATTAAAGCTTTCATTTCTTCATCTTCCTTTTATGTGCAAGGGTCTGAGAAGTGGAAGTAGAAGGTTGTGGATTTTGCTCATGAATATAAGCAATAAGGTGAGCGAGCTTGAGGTAATTCAGGATATAAGGGCATGGGTGGCCTAGGGGATAACTTTCCATCTTGTATTAAACTATTCTCAACCCTAATTTCTAAAGCACATGCTCTCGTAATGTTATCCCTCCCATAGATTGGATCATAACAACTATATCAAAATTTAAAGCTTTTAAGAAATAAAGAAATGGACCTTCAAAGATTGGCTTGACAGAATTGGAATTTTGTCCCATGTTATCTTGAAATATGAAGTTGAAATCCACCATCTACTCATTTGGAGCTCTCTTGATAGTGGTCAATTGCTCTAAAAGGGAAAAATTGTCTTCTCTTTCTCCAAATTGATTGCACATGGTCTGTGCATAGTGCATTCCAATTTTGAATTGAGCCAACTATCAAAATCCTAAACCATTGTAAAGCTTTTCCTTTGAAATAAGAAGTTAATAGTTTAATCGCTACATCTATCTCAACAATTTCATGGATAACACAGACATTTTCAATGTCTTAGATGTGAACAGTTGGAGTAGTGTGATTTTCCTCTATAAAGAATGAGATATTTTTCAATGTTGATATTGGGGTGGGATTTTGAGCATTCAGGGCAAGTGGACTGTTGCCCGTGAAGTTTACAAATGGATTTGGTGGTTGTTGAGCCATTATGATGGGTCTAAGAACTCTTGTTGACTACAAGAAGGGCCTACTAGGTGGAGGTGTTGAAAGAGTCCGGTTTGGTGGAGATGGTGATCTCTCGAACTTATCTTCCTCTCCTTCCTCCGCCCGGAGATCACTGCAAATATTCAAATATCCCCTCTTCTCTTGTTCTAGACTATGTTTCAATCCTTCTCATGAACTTGAACCACTAGATCGCTGAAACCAATTGATTTTCTCGAATGGAGTTACAGATGTGTCTTTGCAGAGCTTCAAAGGCTAGAGTTTGATCAAGATACACATCCAAACTTGATAAAACTCGGAAATATTTATTTCTAGTCCCACTCCGGCATGCCAAAATTGTTGAAGCTCAAAATTACACTTGTCCTAATCCACAATAATCTAGGGCTTTGAGGAAACATGGGACTGTCTCCAAGTTGTGGGACTCAAACTAAGACAAACCCCCAGAGAAGGTCGGCTTCCTTTGCCTATTTCTATAGCTAAACTACCCCTAGGAATTGAAATGCAACTATCTAACTCTACTCTAACTTTCCAAGGGAGCAGGGTGAGAAGGATATGCATAAAACATAAATCCTAAAATAGAGAAGGCGATAACACTAGAAATAAGGGGAAAGATACTTATAAAAGAGAGAAAATGGGAGAAAAAAATGATGAAGAGGAAAAAATGAAGACACAGTTTAAAACCGATTTCATATTACCATTTTCATGATGTAAAATAAATAATGATTCTAGAAGTATACACACAACATACCCACGAATAAATGAAGAGGCAAGGAAATGCAATGAAACACTAGCTAAGGTAGGAACAAGCCAAAAACTAGATATTTTATTGCTTGAAGATCATGCACAAATCATTACAATGTAGGAAGAAAATGCAAAACATTCACAAAATCATGATCCAAGGCATGCAACTCTAGAACGCTTATGCACCACAAATGTGATGTCCTTGCATTCCCAAAGTATCCAACATTAAAACTAGGCATCATTTTACAATATATAGAAAAGTGGGAGAAGAGGAAGAAGCAAATTAGAGGGAAATTCATACTCTTTCTTTTACCCACCGACCACTTCCAAAATATTCTCTCGAAAATATCATATCACCTATGAAGTACCACTTCCCCATGCCTTTTTCCTTCTTTCAAGACAAAATGGGCACCCATATTGCATTAAATTTTGGTGGTTATGCCACCTTGAGCGATCCTTTTGTGTGTTGAGGATGTTTTTTCCTTTGCTTCTACCCACCAACCTCCAATTGAATGAAAAAAATTCTATTGCATAAGGAAGGTTGAAACTTCTCCAATTATACAATATTTTGCAAAGATCCGATCATTGGATCGTGAGGTTATATGCATTTTTAGTTCCGCATGGAAAAGCGTGATTTTCCTTTGATGTGCGGATTTTGTGGCTTTTCTTTTTCCCCACTTCACGACTTCATTCATGCATGGATTTTGCTCCTCCACGACTTTTGTTACTTTGTTCACGGATTACTAACTCCCTTGCCTCATTCTCGCAGACTTCTTCATATTGCCCTTCTATTCATGACTTTTGCTTGAAAACTTTTGCGGTATGCTCAAATTTTCCCATGGATTTTCTTATGTGGCCGTAGTTCACTCAAAATCTCTCGCTTCAATTCAGAAGACTGCTCCTTTTCCCGCAACTCTTTTAGATCCTCCGTGGCTTTCTCCAGCATTTTGGGGGCATCGAAAATTTATCAAAATTTCAAGTTCATACTTATCCACGCTGCTCAATTTTGCAAGAGTGCAAAAATGGACAACATGACCCTCTCAAACTTATTCAGAATCACCTCTCGTGCATGCAACATCGCCGCAACCTAGATTTCAAATAGTGGTAATTCAATTTACAAATGAAAATCCGTTGACTTTTTCCACCTTACTATTTATAGTAAATTTAATTGTCACTACAATTAATATAGTTATTATAGTTGATCCTATGACAAATAATACATTAACATTGTTCGACCCATATCTCGAGCCTTGTTTATCTGTTTTTTAGTTCCATTAATACCATTACAACTATATCTTTGATGTCAACCACATTGACTATTCACCGACACACCTACCTATGTTTTGTTACATGTTATTCTTATCTTTCACTCATCATCGCCTATTCTATTATATCTTTCTTTAGCTCATTTCCAATAAATCTATCTATTTTCTTTTAGCTCATGGTTCTCAGACTAGCTTCTCACCCCTTCACTAAAAGGGGGAAAACATTTGGGGTTATCCTATTACCTCTCCAAAAGAAAAACCAAACAAATTTCCAATGTGACGCGCACAATCACATTACACACTGCCACTCTATTTTCAATTAGTCATGGAGAAACGTTAAAATCCTACAAAGTTATCACTTGAAAGGGTAAGTCTCAATATATTTCAAGTATAAAATATCTCATATTTTAATGATTTCACCCTCAAATGACCTAGTCTGGGGGCAATTCAATTTCTAAAGTAAATCTCAACTCAATCAGTTCAATGAATACCACGCTTCAATCAATATTTGTTGTTTCCAATTCTATTATAATAATATCAAATTTTCCTCCTATATGACCTAATGTGGGAGCCAATCAATATTATCTTATCAAGCATTATTATTTTTGACCAAGATTTTACCCTTACATCGTAAAGTGGGGGCAATAAGACGCCATTTCCTATCCTTATCCACTTTACAAGGGTTTTCATGACTAGTAGGCAAGTAACAATTGGTTCATTTCCATCTGCAGTGGTGGAACCTCTTTAAGGAGGCGTCATGGTGGGGAGCAAAGTTGATCTCTCTCCCAAAACTCTTCCTCCAACATCAAAATGCTCAAATACATAGAATATTCACATAAGTTTGGGAATTGATCGTTCCCAATCCCTCTTATCATCTCCAAGGTTCAACATCTTTTATATCTCTCGTATCATGTTTCTATCCAACAACACCTTTTATGATAACACACTCACCCCACATGGATCAAAATGATGATCCATAGTTCACCACGCTATGATTCTTACTATTGACACGCCTTGGCCACAACTTCTTCATCTCTCTATAGGTATATTATTCTTATATCCTTATACTATTAAATTTCATCCAAATAGCATAAAGGGGGAAATGCAAACACAAAAATATGCACTTCTTACTATTACACTATGCCTCCAGTATGTTGTTATATGCATGATTCCTAAGTGAGAAGATTAGATACAAGTGACACCTCCCCTAGTCCTTATATTGCTTTTGATTGACTTTTATTACAACATTGTTTTATATCTTTTTGAATTGGTATGATTTTTGGTCAAGTTACGAGGATCCCTATTCCCATGTTGGTCATGTTTTTGTTTCTTTTCCTTAGGACAATACATACCCGAGTAAAGAAGGACACTAATACCCGGTGCTTAGTGTCCCTTCTGGGCACTTTTGACTAGCTTGTCTTATTTTCTAATTTTCCACTTGGTATTTAACTTTGAATCTTTTCTAATTGTCTAGGTCGACCTTTTGTGTCACCAAGTATCAAAATTCAAACAAGGAAATCACACACACACACACACACATGTATGTATGTATGCATGTATATATATACACGTACATACATACATATGTATGTGTGTGTGTGTGTGTGTGTGTGTGTGTGTGTGTGTGTGTGTGTGTGTGTGTGTGTGTGTGTGTGTGTGTGTGTGTGTGTGTGTGTGTGTGTGTGTGTGTGTGTGTGTGTGTGTGCATGAATTACTCACTATTTTTAAGGGCTGAGAAATTTGGGCTATTACTTCCTCTTTACTAATTGGGCTAAGAGCAATATTCAAGGACTACATTTTGGGTTCCATTATTCACCGCATGAAAGGGACAATTTCTACATTCCATCTCACTCATTCATCTTGGGGGCAAAGTAGTCAGAGCCCACTATCTTTGTGAAATTGACACAAGGAAACCTCACTTTGAGGGACATCACACACACACACACACACACACACGAACTACATTGATTCCGAAATGTAGTGTAACACTAAATGACAATCACATTACTTGGCGGGCATCAAGGTCAATCTAACTCAATAACATGCATTATTTATTCCATCTAATGTGTGTTTCATCCTTATACATGTAGCTAGGTTTTGTTTTACATGCATATATGTGACAAGTAAACCCTATAATGAATCTAAAGTGACAAATAGTGAAGTGAAGAAGGCAAGATCATATCCTAAAACTTTAGATTAGGAGTGTTGTTAGGACATTAACGCCCAATTCAAACATTAGCACTTGCGGCGGTCTTCTCCTCCTTTGGGCGGTTATGTCGGGAAGACTTTCATATCTATGATCTCCAGATAAATCTAATCTATTCATATCCATCCCTGCTCCACCCAATCTCCATCCCAAAATCACCCCCGATAGTGAGATACAAGCTAAGTCACTCGTATCTTCTCATTTCTTACACTTTATTTTCATTGCATGTTAGATCTTTATTATTTCATATATATCTATTTGATCTCATTCCACCGATAAGATTTAAAATTGGTTAAATCAAACTCTCATCATCCTCCCCATAAACATGAGAAGGTAAAAGGACGACCTTATTGCAACTATCACAACAATAATAAACATCATGAAAATGATGGTTATGTTTTAGAATTAAAGCTAAAGAAACTTGTAACTAAGGGTATCATTTCTTTTGATATATACTATACCTTATCTCCTCCTTAACACATCACTTCAAATATCAGTTCCCACATGACACCCATTTAGGGAGATGTTGGTTTCTTGGCCTCCTATGAGTGATGCTCCTCGAAGAGTATTCTCTCTTATACGATTTAATCGATGTCCTAAATCTTTATGGATTCCTAAATTAAATAAATATCCATCGAATAACAATCTTATAGTGATAATTAATATGATTTCAATTTTAATGCAAGAGCAATCCATTCAACAACAAATGAAAACTCAACAAATATTAAATAATTAGAATTCTTCCTTATGGTTTGGGATGATGGTATGTCAATTATTGTGTTAGTTAATTTATCTATCCATATTAAATCAATCATAAGCTAAATATTATAATTTATTGTTATCAATTACACAATCTCTTTAAAGCAATATAATGATATAATGAATGAATAAAAATGCTTCTACACACATGCATGTGTGTGTGTATTCTCTTATAAAAACCGTATACAATAATGGAAACACCCCTTCACAAATACTAAAACGGTTTATCATACATCATCATCCTTAGACTCATCTGAGATATCTACATCTACACTTTCGTGAGAGGTCAAAGCCTCTATGAGATTTTGTTGTTATCGGGTGCATGATCATGACCTTTACTATTGCATTCTCTCTCGTAGCCCACCTAGCTCCACTAGAACCCTCAAATGCTCAATCGGTAGGGTCATGTACATATTTAAAATGTTCTAAGAAAGATCAATACATAGATAAGGCACATGTCATTTATCCATATCCTCTTGGTGGTCATCTCTCTTCTTGGATAACACTATGCATGTTGCCACAACTAATATTGGATCAAAAAGGCGGGTGCACTCGCTCACTTATATCCTCCATATACTATAAATGTATAATACCCATAATATATGTGGGCACATTTAACGTCAATTTGAATAATGAGGCATCAACAATCATGGCCAAATACTTATTGTCTAATCACAATGAACATATCAATAATTATTCATCATTATAATCAATTCAATTTCAACAATTACAATTTATAGATCACATCAAATCATACTTATGTTATGCAATGGCGATCACTACTTCATTAGTTTGGGGTATACCCACTAGTGGTACTTCATCTTCTCCTCGTAAGTGGGGCATAAATACCCCACCTCCCCCATCACTTCCTACTAGTGGGGGCATAACTCCTCCACCACCCCATCCCGCCATGTTTGCACCATATTCTCGCTTCCTACTATCATTAGAAATCAAAACAACCACTGGGTACCCATACACCACTAAAATTGTGTGCTTGTATAACTAACATAATCTCCCGCTAACTTACGATAACTAGTGGGTCCACCTCATCAACCGGTGGAAAGGATAACTTTGCTCATGTGAACCTGGAATATCCCCCTCCTAATGTGTATCGCGCCACGATAGTTTCCATGGGCATGATACTAATGACATATCTTATAAGACCCCACATTAAAATTTCACCCTATCAATTGTTCCCCTAACTTTGTAATCAGTCCTTATAGCCACATGTTCACTCTAATGTGTCACAACTTCACGACATCCTTGTCCTAATTGTTGAAATCATGTATGGTCTCAAAATTATGCCCCTAGGTGTCAATCTATCTAAAGATGACTCGATAATCTATGGTGTCAAACCATTTTCTATGTTAGATAACCCACCACGACAACTATCTCTAGGAGGGCCCTATATACTTGTGTCCCTCCCACCATTCAAATAATTGCTAAATGTCTATAATCCTATACATGTAATAGAGTTATGGTTCTAACCCTCTGCGTGACTCTCCAAAGAAAAAATATATAAATCCCTATATAAATAATCCAACACACATCAAATTGAAGTGAATCAGAACCTCGATCCTTAATGACATCAAAAATATCATGCAATCAACACGAATTCGACATTTGTACCCCATTAACTACCACAAATGACTCTAGAAATACACAAATGAATTTTCATGACTACCAAATATTTGATTTGTCAATATCAATGAGCCATGTTGTAGACCATCCAAACCTTTCCCTCCCTCACCCTAACCAAATATGTGGGCCCTCCTCATCTTCTCAAACACATATGTGGGCAAGACATGCACCCTCACACCTATTATGGGTAATAACAAAATGCTCCGCTAATCCTCTAGTTTCATTGTTATCTCCCCGCCGAAAGCCAAAAGGTACATGTATTTCGCAATCCACCTCTCGTTGAGTGTAGTCATCAAATTCATATTATGGGAAATATCCCCAAATCAGAAACATGTCTTAATCTAGCCCTATCTAGAAAATCTCAACCGACATAATCTATACCCAATTCCAAAAGCGTCTTTATATGCCTCCCACAATGAAACTCTCACTCATAAATTCTTTTCTCGCAAACATCACAAGATGACACGACAAAAATTAGTCGTAAATAATAATAAAAATCATCATGTAAAGCTATCACATTGTTAAAATTTCAATTTGTGTTAATTGGATAAAACCATCCAAAATGGATGTAAAATTGGATGAAACAATCAAAATCTAGATGGTACCATCAAAATTGGACGGTAACATCCAAATTTTGATGGTTCCATCCTCGAGGGTGTAAAATTGCAAGACTCAATTTTGACACTTTCCTTACTCAAAAAAGCAAGAAACATAAATTTTAAAAATATTCAAATTTTGATGAAATTTTAAGCCCGATACAAAGTTTCAAGTTACTTAGCTCACCCAATATTTGTGTCTATACAACCTTATATGTCAAAACAATGTATAATGGACTCTCAAACATGTGGCATCATATTTGTGTCAGAGCTAAAATACCAATCGTATAACTTACGAATGAAATTACAATTACCTTTCCAAATTTTTACTATTTATAGTAAGTTGTCATTTTCAAACATTACTATATTCTTTATAAATGAACTATGAGAATAACCCATTTCAATTATTTCAAAACCTTGCTAATAACATAAAAAAAGAGGGCAAACAATGTGTTACATACCTCTGAAGTGAAAACCTAGGTTACATGAAGCAATCAATGGAGCAAAACCGATTATACAATTTATAATGAGACGAAAAATGTGTCCGGATCAAAAAAATCTTCATAAGAAGTGATTTTCACTCCCGAAACACACAACAATCCATATCATTAAACTATGCTTATAAACTAATTAAATTACTTAGGAAAGCTTCAACTTATTTAACAAAAAACAAAATAGTTGAGTTTAGGAAGGATCAAGCCCTTGCCTTGCTTCAAAAATGTTAATAGAAACTAATGACAAATATAAACAACTTATATTTGACCGGATATATATTACAAGTCAAAAGTGTTTATATAGGCACTATCACAACCCAAAGAAAATACCAAATGCCATATCACTGACATGAATAGTAGTGGGCGATGATGTCATAAGAAACAAAAATGAATCCATCACTACTAAAAACCCCACGTAATCTTCGTGGGAAAACATGGCTAGAGCCCACTCTATAATCCCGTTGTTGATTTCCATTCTCGATGAAGACCCTCATGAAACCCTCCTAGGCTCCAAAATCCTAACCAAGGCCTTCCTCAATGGCCACGCCATTACAAGTTTGATCTCCTCCAGTTCCACCAAACTTCTTTGGACCTTGCTTCGAGATGACCTCTGTTGATGGCTCTACGAAACATTCCAAACCTCGATATAGACCTCCACTTGGTTGTGTTGTGCTTTATATTAGCAGCCACCGACTTGTATTTGTCCCGCCTCATTAGCCAACCGTAAGCCGACAAAGCATGTTTCACAACCACTTATGGGATTCAAAGCCATTTTGCTTTTGCTATTCATGTCTCGAGGTGAAATTGAGAGGAGACCGCGCCACTCTATGCCCTGTTTGAACCCTATGCTGTTGTAAGTCCACTAAAAGAGCTTCCATTTTTCGGGGTTGTGCTTGATATGCTCTGCAGACATCCCATTGTTAGGAGGAGGAAATAAACAACTATTCCAACCCTACCAATATATCACATGAGAACATTGACTAAATTCCTAACCATTAATAATGAAAGTAAACATGCATAAAGAGTAAATGAAATCTCAACCACCTCAACAACGCAATTGAACAACGAAAAAAAGATCGACGATTCACTTACATCCTATGGTCTTGCATGTGCACGAAGAGGGCATCAATCATTGATTTGCACAATAAAGCTCAATGTAAGTTGTAAGTAACACTTATTGGCATAATTAAAACCTTACTAACTCAAATCAAAAAAAAAGAAAAAAAAAAAGAAAGAAAGAAGAAAAAAACTTTTACAAAAATTTCACTTAGGTTGTCTTTGGTAACCTCGTGGACATTAAAATTAAGAAAGAAGAGAAAGAACTTTTACAAGATTTCACTTAGGCTGTCTTTCATAGCCTCTACGTTAAAATAATTTCTTCTTCTTAATCGAATTAGCGTTGTCGAATTATGCCTTTTTATTTTGTACTTTTTCGAAATGTTCTTCAATTTTGCCTTTCTCATAGGTAACCCCAGTTTCTGTTCTACCTCCGTGAAGAACACAGCATACTTAAGATCGAAAGATAAACTGGAGGCGGAGCGGGATTCGAACCGTAGACATTTTGTTAAAAAAATTGTAAGGAAAACCAGGGGCGATGTACAAGGAAATAAAATGAAAGGAGCAGGAGTGGGTATATTAATGTGTTTGTTGCTTCAGCTTCAACTTCCTTACAGAGCCGTAGTGGGTCTGTCCATCACAGTGAATGAGCTGGAGTGCGTTTACGAGAATGTGGAGTACGAAGGAGACAATGTCTCCGGCAATTTCGTCGTTGTCGATCACGAAATTTTCTGGAGCTCCGACCACCCCGGAATCGACCTCGTGGTAAATAACTCACTCACTTTCCTCAAAACACTTTTTCATTTACACTCCAAGAGATTTGAATGTCTGACCTCAACACTCACGCTCTGCATTGTTAAGCAACTTCAATCCTTGCTGTTTTTTCTCTCTCGGCTATATCTGCTATGTTTTGTGTGGATCCGATCAGCATAATTTGTGAATTTTGGGGTCTGAGAATGAGATAATGTTTTTGCTGATTGAATTATTTGTCTGTAAGCTTGTTATTACTCACAGAAACATCAATCGTACTTAGGATTAAAGTGTTCTCAAAAACTTCTGTAACAGAGTTGAATTGAATTATTTACTGCAAATTTCTAAAGGCCATTGCCCTTTGTTGGTTATGAACTCGGTTGTATAGACAACTACAGAGATCAGGGTTTACAGGCGTACAGAACCTAAGGTAGGCGATAAGCATGGGAAAATTTAAGAGGTGTGTTTTTTCTTCATAAAATATTCAAGGAATAGTCGTCGATTCTTGTCATTATAAAAATGCAGTCACCACAAAATACTTGTTTCTGGAAGGGAACCTGTTGTTGGGTGTTTCTTACACTAAGGCTTAGACACATAACAAAAAGAAGGGGTAGAAATGGTTTTTGTTATTTACCACTCTCACTTGTTTTAGAACCTAGCTGGAATGATGGTTTAAGGTACGGAATACTCTGGACATAACTTCACTAGGAGGCCATGTGACCTTTGTTAACCTTCAGAGGGACCTGTGTATGTTGGGCAGACCACCTATTGGATCTTAAATATCCTGATATTGATTAAGCTCTTTCTTGGATCTGATTTATCTTGATTTGTATTAAGGCTCATCTTACTGGTTACTCACAGTTGTTTAAAAGTGATTGGAGTTCATAAAAAACAGCAAAAGAGACGGAAGGGTAGAGCAGAAAAGAGACTACACTCTCATTGATCACTAGGCTTTGAAACCAGAGTCCTTTCAACTGAATCAAACCAAGGAAAATGAGGAATAGCATTGGCTCAATCCATCATGATCCCCAGGCAATCAGTCAAAGGAGTTTGAAGCCAAGAATCACATGCATGAACAATATGAACAAGATGAATAACTACTGTCCAATCATCAAATGCATAGCAAATTTTAGTTAGCCTAACTGCTGTACAAGCTAACCAGATTCCACAAAAAGAAACAGACTCAAACTGAAACAAGAAGCGCTAACTCTACTTAGAAAGCAAAAGAGATTTGATTTCCAGGGGCAAGACATGAATCAACAATTAGGAGCACTTGAGTAGCCCACAACACAGATGTGAAGCTCCAAAATCCTTCCCTTGTATTGAGTTCTAAATGTCACTAACCTTTTCTACAGTAAGTTCTCCCGTATATATAGAACAATGGGTCTCAACCCCTGTATGAATTTGCAGCCTCTAGTTAAGCAAACTAATCTAAAACCAAAGCAGGGAAACTAACTAGAGCTAAACTAACCACAGGAACGGACTCTTGTGTTCACAAGGTTCCTTGTCTCCTCAAAGATGGGCTTCCTTTGATTTAAAACATTATCACCCATTCAACTTATTTGATTACGAATGGCAGTGCACCAGTTTGCAGGATCAGGCTTTAGTTCAAACAGCTATAATGACCGAAACCCAAGCTGTCTGGCATTTTGTGTTTATTCCTCTCTTCTGCATGCGTCATCACATTTGGGGATTGTGGCCCTATTTAAATAATGATTTATCTCTCAAAGCAAACTTCTAACATAAAGAATAATCCTCATCACTCTCCCTTGAACCAAAGAGATTCTCCAAGCAATGATTTATCTCTCAAAGCAAAGAGATTCTCCAAAACAACTTAGAGACAACTTTTGCCTTATGCATGATTGATTTTAACTCTTTGAACGGCCTCTTGATCTATATTGGTCTCTGCCCACTAAATTGGAGGATTATGGTGTTGAAACAGACTAAGTTAGTCTTTAATAAGCTTTGTTCACCCTTATCTATTCTGTCTCTGCTAAATGGCTCTAAACTTGCTTCTTAAAACTTCATTTTCCATTTCAACCCACTTTCTCTTATTGTGTTACAAAAAATCTGCTGTGAAAATGTCTCAGACCTCTTCGCCAAATCTTCTGAAACTTATATCAGATTAAAGCTCTTTGAATTATGTACCTGATGTTGCAAGTCTCATGTCATTTGGAGCCTTCCATCAAAAAGTTATGAGAAACTAACCAGAGCTCTGTCATTTCAGCTTAACAAGTTAAACAGTCGCTTTAAACAGTTAAAGATTTAGATTTTTAAACTTTTAATGACTTGGGCTAATAAAACAATTCAGCGTGGCCGCTTGACTGTCTTTTGACTTGACTTTGCGAATGATCCAAATCCACATCGCCTCTTGACTTAGCTTGACCGTCGGCTCAGCTATTTGCCCTTTAGTCGTGAGCCTTTGATCAATGACATGTGGCCATCATCGATTTCCCCGTGTCTTTAGAACTGAATGAGCTTTGACCCTCTGGCCTTGACAGTGACAGCATTGATGGGTGACACGTGTCACCCCATCAGAGCTCCTGTTCATCGCGAGCTCTCCAAACCTTTGCCCCGACTTCTCGTACATTGATGGGTGTCACTTGGCATCAATCGATGTCCCCTTGCTTTGCAGCTCTGACACTTCTGACAGCTTGATGTACCATTATGCCACCAATTAATGACATTTGTCATCAATTGGCACACCTCGTAATGTCTCCTTTTCCCAATCAAGACCTTTGGCCTATTTTGTCAACCCGACGGCCAAAGGAAAAATATAAGGGTGACTTAAGTCACAATAAATTATTATAAAGTGCTATAAAAATAAAATAAAATTATTAAAGCACTTATATTAATTTATTTGGCTTAATAAAAATAAATAATAATCCCTATGGTCAATACGAGGGACAAATATCATTGTAAAGGGATTTATTATATTTTATTCTTCCTAGAAAGGATAATGGTGACTTGGGCCAAAGGGGAATAATGAAGTTTAGGAAGGATAAAAATATATTTAATTAATGTATTTCCCCTAGAAAATGTGACTTGCATTAGGGGGGAAAAAGTTGTTGGGAAAAACATTTAATATGGGAAAATATTAAATGCTTGCATAGGGAAAATCATTGTGATTTGATTGGCTGATTTAGAGGTCATTTGGGGCCATTTCTCCTTTATAAGGAGAAGTCGACTTGTGTAGAGATCATCTAGATTTTATTCATCATATTTTCCTTTGCAGTGAGCTTCTAGCTTTTGCATAAAAATTCCAAGGACGAAACCCTTGAGAATTCAACTCTTGTGGACGAAAACCCCAAGAGTTAGAGAGGGATTTTCACTCAGAATTTCCCATTGGTTGTGATCAGATTTTCAGAATATTTCAGGCTTTTTCCAGCAGTGTTATTGAAGTATATATTGCAGCAGGCTTCCTTCCAGTGGTACGACTTGGTTAGGGAATATTTTGGCACTGTTTTGAGGTATTTACATCTGAAGAATAATTGTCAAATATTCTCCATATTTTTATAAATCAAATCGCTGCAATTTTGTATTTTTCTGAGTGGTATTTAGAGGGTTTTCAGGCAGATTAATAATCAGATTTCAGATCTGATTTCTGGGTTGTTTTGGCTGCAATAAATTCTGATTTTTGCATGATTTGACTTCTAAAAATATTAGTAATCATTTGGGATTGAAAGTATAATTTTTGAGTAATATTTGCATTGAGATCCAGCTCATACCCTAGTCGCATTTGCTAGAATAATTCCAGTTTTGCCCTAGTTTGCTTGCCGGGGTTTCAAACAGTTATATTTTATCATTTGCAAGTCAATAAAAATCTGATTTAGGGTAAAAGATCATTTGGGGATCTTTCACATGCGTGCACCGTGAACCCTCAAGACTTTGGCCTGACCCTTCCGTACCAAGGAGGCACTAATATGTGCCACGTGGCATGCATCAGTGCTCCAGTTCCTTACAAACATTGACAACCTCTGACAACTGATGGACCACTGATTTGTGCCACATGGCCACAATTGGTGGACCCGTTATCTGTAAACCTTGAGCTCCTCGGCCTTGGCGCCCTTGGAATTTGCTAATGAACGCCACTTGGCATGAATTGCGCGTCTCTGCTCATCTCTAGCTAAGCTTTGTCTCGCCGATGGGTGACACATGTTGCCCATCAGAACTCCCGTGTAATGCATGCCTTAGAATTTTTTTGGCTCGCCTCAAAACTTTTGCAAAGTGCTGATGAAGAGCATATGTGACAGTTGGCAGAGATCGGTGAAGTCATTATACCTGCGACATAAGCCAAACGAATGCATTAAAGTCGATGGTTTAAACTTAGTTGAAATCATAAGTAAAACCATCATTTGAACTTTTAACTTCAAAAGTGTCTACCTTTTGGGTTTTTATTCCTCTATGCCATGCACATATGCCTAAGCCTTAGAACAAATCATGAAAATGCATCCAAAGACAAAAACAAAGGTTTACAACATGAAGCAAAGCATATTAATTCTGAGATCATTTGGAAGCATTTTAAAGCTTTTAACACCATGGAGCAAGACAAGAATCAAACTCTGAAAACATTTTAAGTATAAGACAAGTTAAATTTTACTATCTTGCATGAGTTTGATTAGAATATCAAATCGGAGACCTTTCAGTCAAGTTAAATAGTTTTAAAACACAGTTTTATAGCTGATAAACAAAGGGGGCTCCATTTCATTCTCAAAAGAGAATGGGGGTGTGTTGGTCACAACAAAACCCTGTACCTTGGTGACAATAATTAATTGTGATGTCACTGTACTGTTAGTTATTTGTTAAGAGTAAAATTCATCGTGTATTCAAAATGAAAAAACCAATTCTGTTAATCAACACTCTTTTCCATTGGAGATATCAGTTTTTAAGGGTCATAATAGGTCTTAAATTTTTTGATCTTTCGCACCAAAAAAGCAGAAGCATGTCTACTAGTGACTAAATGGAAACACATACTGAAACAGAGACACCTATTTTGAGTCATCTTCCTGCAGACTGCTGTGTACTCATTTCATCATTCACAGGGTCTGAACTGCATCGTGAATACACTTTATCTCTGTGATGCGCCGAGCCTTAGCAATCTCTTCCACAAACTTTCCCATTTCATTGCAAGCTACCGGGCAAGCGCCTTCAGTATGATCAGCTATCTTCTCTGTCACTTTTCTCACTGCCTTTCCAATTCTATAACCAAGCATTTTCATTTTTATCTACAATATGGCTGTATCATTGTTCATATAATCTTGTACCCTGTTTTAAAATGATGTCCTTGCCTCCCTTCCCATATCTGTACCTGTATCCCTGGCTCATGGTGACTATGATGAAATAAGAAATAAATTAAAAGCAAGATAATATTTCTGGAAAACATAGGATTTAATATGGATGATGCTTATAAATTTGGTGTACATTTTGTGTAAAAACTTGTTCTTTATTATAATTTTTTTTTGCTAGCTGGAAAATCGCCTTGTTTGGAATGTTGTGAGAATTAGCCCATTGGTAAAATATAATCCTTCTAGAATATCCAAACCATTCTGGTTCAGAAATAAACTGGGTAGGGTTGTTGGCTTAGATATTTAGTAGATAGTATTAGAGGGCATGCATAAGTTTCTCTTGACAGGAGTAGAGAATGTCTGTCTTTTAGTCATATATAGGCCTGGCCAACAACTGATCTATCAAACCTGTTGATTTTGCCCAAACTTTGTGCTCTTGGTAGGCATCTGGTATGCCATTTTCAGCAGTTATGGTTATGAATAGACAGATAGAAATCTCTATTTACTAGTCTTAAATTTCTTGCAGAGTGCAGAATTCCACGTCTGGATGAGTACATGGTGAGGGCCTGATAGTTATAGGAAAAGAAGATGGTACCATTTAAATGATATTTTGATTTAGCAACTTTGTACAGGAGCAGCATCCTCTTGTCTTCTAGTATCATTCTAACAACTTTTGTGGAAAACAAGATTGATACTTATCCTTTGAATGGCTTGAAAATTTTCTGTTAAAAAGGGTTTGTCCTTCATGGCTATGTGTACCAAATTACGACCTCGTATGAGCTCTATATCTATCATCTAACTTATTGTCAAGAATTTGAACTCTTAGCACAGGCTTTCATTCTTTGCAAGTATTTACAGACTTATAATGGATGTATGCCCTCAAATCCTTTGAGTATTATTTGCAAGTATTTACAGACTGACACTTAAGCAGGTTGGGTTAGTTTTGGTTAAATAGGTTCTATTTGGTCTTGTATTTTTTAAATTTCAGCAGAGTCTGCTGTTTGTTCATCCTGGAATTGCGGTGCCCTTCTTGGAAACGCCGACTGTGTTTCTGGTACTTTTTATTGGAAGGAATCGGAGATTCTGAAGTGTCTGGTACATTTCCAAGGGGAACCAGATCCAGAATCAAACCGGTTCGAGTACAGGCAATGGGAAGAGGCGGGTGTAGGAGTTTGACGAATCCTGTAGCATAGCCTGAAATCTTTGACCTTCATCCTTAGATAAATAGGACATCAGGGTTCTATCGCCTTGTTATAGAAGCAACTACACTTCTATTTTGAGGCTCCTCTCACATTTGAAAACATGATTTTTAATGTTCATCATTACCAAGGGAATTGGAATTTTCAATTCTTTGAAGGCATTTGTCAACCTAACCCACTATCACTACCAGTACATCTCTTTATGGATGTGAATCAGTTGTATTAGGCTCGACTCCTTGAGGTATAGAGATCTCCTCTTACTGAATTCAACCCGGCAAAGATGAGCTCTTTTCTCTTATCTAGATGGTCAAGTTTTGGTAAGACCTTTGGCAGCTGTGAAAGGGTGTAGGTTTCTCACACGACATTCATGGGGGAACTGCATTTCCCTCAAAACACCTTTGCGCCTAACTTGCATGGGAGCACATACACGTACCAACAAGGATATGGTATCCGGTAAGGTTTCTCACGCACATACAGCATTGTCTTCTGTAACCTTGGATATGATACTGTTGGAACAGGACATAAATAAAAAGTATATATGCTAAAAAGAATCAAAAAGCATGAAAAATTCATTAACATAGATTTTTCAGCCACAACTGAAATACGTACATTGGAAATAAGATGTTTGGTCTCAGTAAGCTATAAGTGTTTTTTCTCTTTTTAATGCCTGGATTTTGAGTTTTTTTATTTGCTTTTTGTCTTTATGATTTTAGGTGGGATATATCTCGATACATCTCCCAACCATACCTGTTTGATATCTGGATCCACATGTGTCCAAACTGTATTCCAATTTCCAGGTATATCCATTTTTTGTCTACACTGAATACCAAGGTACATGAATGTGGGACATGGGGGTATATCCAGTAACATAATCTTTGGCTGAGTAAGACTCACCAGAAAGATTTCTGCTTTCCCATCCTCCTTTGTTGCTGTCAGTTTGCATCTGCATATTCCAATTTATTTTGCTGCCTCTACACCTGAGCGTTTCCGTTTTCCTTTTCTCACCTCATGGATCCAGTACTAGTCATTAATCTGGTTGCAGTTTTGTTGAATTTCGAACTTAACTGGGATTACTGATAGCATTTATCTGTATAAGTCAACCTCCATGTGCACTCTAGGAGGAAAAGGAAAGGTTCTTGCATCATCTGATTCCTGAAAAAATAGTTGATTGAAGGGCCTCACAGTAGCCCTGTAATATCTGTAATGAAGTTCCCTGTTCTGAGAGGTTCAATCCGCTATGGGTAAGGCTTCTTAAATATTGTTTAATTTTGAGGATAAAATATTGCCTTTTTTAGCACACTACATGATGCCCATTTCTTCCCACAATTTACCAATTACTATTCAAATCTGTGATTTTTAAAGAAATGATTCCAGACAAGATTCGTTGATGGCACAATTAAATCTGTAATTTTCAAGAAATGTTTCCAGTCTAGATCTGTTGATAATGTAATTGCGCGGGCATATGTTGAGTACTGTACATTATATACACAGGGTCAAATGGAAATTGTCCTGTCTCTCCTGTTATGCAAGCAAACATGACACCTCTTTTATCTACCTATTTAATTGTTGTTGCTTCTTTGCTTTTTCATTTTTGTTGTGGAGTTTCCTTGGTTTTAAGTTTAAGAAGCATTCTGAAATTTGACATTGTCCATTACTGTATTTTGCCATTTTGTGCAACTTGAAATTGCCATGTTAAGAAGATATTAGAAATGTGCTTATTGGTTTACACTTTACAGGTAACAGCTCCTGCAGGCAATGTCGTATATAACTTGAAAGGAAGCTCTGGAGACAAGTTCCAATTTAGGGCGCCACGAAGTGGCATGTATAAATTTTGCTTCCATAACAGCTTTTCAGCTCCAGAGACAATTTCATTTTACATACATGTTGGTCACATCCCCAGCGAACATGATCTTGCTAAGGATGGTAGGTAAAATCATTGTTATTATATTTGATTTCTTGATCATGTTATTGTAAGATCATATTGTGTTTGTATTTTTCAATGCAGCTATTTCAAACTTCAACTAATATTTTTTATGGACTTGTTTTTCCTTTTCTGAGCAGAACACCTTGATCCCATCAATGTCAGAATTGCAGAGTTAAGGGAGGCATTAGATTCTGTTTCAGCAGAACAACGATATCTCAAAGCTCGTGATGCTCGACATCGCCACAGTGAGTTTTTGCAAGCTGAGCTTCTTAACTCACATTTCCTATATTTGTGTTCATTTGTAAGCAGCTGTGCCTAAAATGACAGTTGTTCTTTGACAGCATTAAGAGCTACTCTGTTCAGGTTTTTGTTTTTTTTTCAATTTGTAAATCTGGACGGTAACTGGGCCCAGCCAGTTTGATCACAAAACTAGGGACCACATTACTGGATATTGAGGCTGTTGGCCAAGTACTAAGATTGCAATCAAGTTCACACAGGACAGGATCAAGCAGGGTCAACAAGAGCCCCAACATTAGGCCTTCCTGCTAATTTTCACAAAACACCAACTTAATTAGGTGGTGGGTCAAATCAGCAGGTACACATGCTGTGATCACTGAAAGTCTCTGCTGGGAATCAAACCTGTGTGTCTGTTATAACAACCACTCGCCTTAACTTGTGAATTGCACCCTTATTGACAAAATTTTAGGGTCAATGTTAGGGCAGAGCTTGAAGTGTATATGGGGATAGGCTTGGGTCCATGATATTAGAAAGTGTGTTTCGTGTGTTTAACAATGAGAAGTTAAACCCTACCTCTAGGTGTCCTCGTAAGCACTTTTTCAGGTACCCAGGAGCTCTTTGTAATAGACTTCTGGTCAATGGTGTAAAATTCATTGTTTCCCACCACCAGCCCCAAGCTTGTTGTAAATTTTAGGGCAGATCTTGATGTACTTGGGAATGGGCTTGGGCCCGTAATATTTGAGAGTGCATTTTGTGTGGTTCATAATGAGAAGTTTGATCCCTGCCTCCAGGTATCCCTATGGCCACTTTTTTAAATACCTTGGAGCCTGCGGGAATGGAACCTTGGTCAATGGTGTGAAATTCATTGTTTCCTACCACGACCCTGAAACATGTTGGGCTAACTTTTTAGGGCTAATTTTAGGACTAATTTTAGGACAATAAGTGTATACAGGGGGATGGGCTTGTGTAATATCAGTGTTTAGTATCTTGTTAATTATGCCAAGAAGCGTTCCTACAAGGGTAGCCAGAGCTGTAAGGCGTGCATTGTTCACTTTTATTTCATACATTAAATTTGACATCCATTTGACCGTCACATGGAAATTCGTCCTTAAATTTGACGTTTATTTGACCGTCACTTAAATGTTCTTTTTTTTTTCTTAGAGATGTCAATCGAAAAATACTAATAGCAATATCTTGGTATACGATAATGTTTGGGCCTTTTCTTACATGAATGGATTTTTTCGAGATCGACACCATGGTACAGCAAAATCAATGTCATTTGTCACAAATCAGTGGGAAATTGACAGAGAATGTAATAAAGTTACTAATTATGCCAAGAGGCATTCCTACAATGGCATCCAGGGTTGTAATGGAGTGAGTTGTTCACTTTTATTCTCTACATTAAATTTGACATCCATTTAACCGTCACATGACAATTCATCCATAAATTTAACTTCCATTGGACTGTCACTTATATGTTTTTCCCCCTTTTTCTTGGAGAGATCAATCAAATATAGTAATTTCTAGCATAGCTAGATAGGTGCTTAATTGATATATCTCTGTGTGTTTTGGATAGATGTATTTAAGATATCTATACTAGTCAATATGGTATGTGAAAATCTAAGATAAGAACTATGGAATTGATATCTATCAACGTATTTCAAATAGATATATTTATTATACTGGATTTTAAATTTTTTTATAATTACAGTATACTAGCATATATATCTTAAATACAACTATTTAAAATGCATCGAGAGATATCAATCTTGAAATGCCTAATTAAATTTTCACATAGGTTAGATAGGTGCCTTAGGAATGATATTTCCCAGCAAAGTTTAGATAGCTGTAAGATATTTATACTACTAGTAGATACCATTGTTAATAATAATTTAGGTTTATGCTGCTACACAATTCAAAAGATGTTTGCAAGTTCATCCCTGGTTATAAACTTTCCATCAAATTGATTTGTGGCTTGACTTTCTTATTTGATTCCTTCAGTCCGTTGTCTTATGATGTGAAGTACAATATTGTGCTCCTTTGCATGGGTTGTGATTTGCCCCAGACTAAGGTCAAATGTTTTGGATCTTGATCGAGTTCTTTGCATGTAGGCAGTGTTTCAGAATACGATCTATTAAATACATTCAAGTTTATATTATATTTAAATAGTTTATATCACTTGGGATCATTCCAAAATAATTACATGAATTGAAGGGCTTTAAAGTAAAACTGTCATTGAAAGCAGTGTGCGAGGTCCTTTTAATAGGTGTTTTAAAGCCTTACTAATAGATAATTTTCAGAGCATTTCATCATTAGAAATTATTATTTATGTGTAGTGTGCACCATGTAAACATTAATTTTTGGATCATTTCATTATTAGACATCATGTGCATCGCACACATCTTAAACATTATTGACTATTGTTTCTTAATTACTGATGTTTTCCTTATCGGAGTTTGCTTTCGTATTTTGGAAATTTTTAACCTTTTATACCAACCCTCTTTATTGTCAAGTTGTTGTCATGTTTCTTGTTTCTTGTTATTGGCAACATAGCTAATGGGGGTTTGGGGTATCTATCTCGCAACTCCTCTTTTATGGAGGCAGCTCACTGCATTTTTCCATATCATTGGATGATTAAAAAGAATATCCTGTAGTGCCACTTTTATTGCCACATATAACTTTGGTATAGGGCTTTATATCTTCTCAAGCATTTGTTACTTTCTAGGTGGAAGATGCTTTTAGCACTTCTGTTACACTTACAACTATATCTGTGGGTGGTTCTTTCAAGTTCCATTGACCAATTTTGATCATTTGTAGACATTACGTATGTTATTTATTTATTTTGTTCTTTCTTACCTCACAAGTGCTGATGGGCTATGTCACAAGGTACACCAAACTTTATCAAAAAAGTTCAAACTTCGCTGAACTTTATCCTTGTCTGAACATGAACTCGAACTTTATCCATTATTTTTACATGGGAAGTTTTTGGCATGCTTTTTCATTATTTCATAAATATGAGTGTATATATACATATACCAATTGAAAGGTCTCTCCACTCAATTCCTTTGACATATTTGTGCATTTAAAAAAAAATCAATAAAAAATTCTTTCGTTTGAACATAAAGATGTTTTTGTTTGAACTTTATCAACTGCCAAACTTGAACCGAACTTTATCCTTGTTGAACATGAACATGAACTGGAACTGGAACTGGAAATGGAACTGGAACTGGAACTTGAACCTTGTGACTTATCTGATAGGAACCTTATGTTTGTTAGTCACATGTCTGATTTTCTCAAAATTGTCATTAAATACTCAGTGAACCAATCTATTTGACATTTTCAAAGACTTTAAGGTACCTGTTTGAGAGCACGTTACAAGTCTTTTTTTTTTCACTATGTATTATTTTGTCTGAGAAAATTTTGTTGTAAGAAAAGAGCTTCAAAAGAAATCGGCTGGACAAAATGTTTAGATTGACAATTTGTGACCCATTATTTGGATGATAATGGCGAATATTAAGAATTACTCTGAGTGGAGCTCCTTATATACATAATTCCATGTACCACAAGAGGTGGGAAGATTTTCATTATTACAAGCAAGTGGTAGAAACATTAAATTCAAAACCTGAATGTTTCACAATGGGTTTAATATTTTGCAAATTAAGCATTAAGTGCTAACAATGCATTAGTTTTATCCCTAATATACATATTAATCACACCATTCTTCTATTTTGGGATCCTATCCTCAAATAATGGATGATGGATCTTCATGAGTAGCTTAGACTTAAGCCCTCGTCTCTGTTCAAACTGTACGGATGCTTGCTAATCTCCTACCTCCCTAACCGGTGCTTGAACTAGAAAAAGGCTTTGCGATGACCTTAGCTTTTTATATACATATGTGGTGTTTTGAGGAGTTTGAATCATAGTTACCGAGACGGGGACGGGGTTCGAGACGGCAAAAATTCTAAATTTTGAAGCGGGGACGGCTAATTAAAAATATATAAATATTTAAAATATAAAGATATAGTGACTAAATTATATAAATAAGCTGAAATAAAACCATTTGAGATTTAAATAAGGTGAAACTTGAACTCATAAACATCAAATACATTCCTTAATACTATAATATCAATATGTTAATGTCATAAATTGAAAATTCATAATACATATTTGAATTTTGAATTTGAGACAAGCTGAAATTTCAAATATATTATAAAATATAAAAGTAAAACCGTTCTAAATTACGATTGATCAAGTGACAATCGCTGATATTCATATCATTAATCTCATAGCCAAATACACCAACAATTGTCTATTGTCAATATTACAAAAAAAAAGGACAACTACAAGTATCAACCTAAAAATCAGAATCAATATCTGAAGTAATATCCATGAACTCCTCGCTGGTACTAGCATCCTCGTCCTCAAAGGTAAGCCCGATCAATCCCTCACAACAAATATTGTTATGTAAATTTATAACATAAAATTGCACTTTTAGGGTTAGGGTTAGGTTAGTAATGTTGTTTTTATATTATAAGTGATTTACAATTAAAAAAATAGTTTAGAGTGTTGTTTTTATGTTTTTTATTGAAAAATGCGGCAGACCACGTGGGGACGTCAGGGCCCCCACGTTTTCCCTGTCCCGTGGACATTTCCCAACCTCTTTAGACGTCCCCAAGATGTTTCCCATCAAGCATGCACCTGGCATGTGGAAACATGGGGAAGACGTTCCTTCCACATCCCCAAAAACCGGGACGCCCTAGACGTGTCAAAAAATGGGGAACGCTGAATCCCGCATGTAACTATGGTTTGAATGCTTCCAAATCTGATTTGTGAGCCTTGTTAAGACAAATGTCTGCACTATGTTGATTTGACCTCGTTTGAAGGGCGAGCCTTACATGCATCATGTACTTCTATGAGAGATCCATTTAGGGAGCTCTAAAGTAAATTCCTAACACATTTATATTGATAATGGATCATGTATTGTATTCATGTTGATATTCAAAAATTTCTATACACACTTATTTTCCAAATTTTCTCTTTTCAATTTTAATGGACTGTTGTGGACGCCTTAAATCCTTCACCCAATTTACGCAATGACAAGAATTTCAACCACACAGTTGCTGCTGACATGCAACAAAGACAAACACAAAAATGAGATGGTGGAATTGTCTTCATGGAGGATAATGCACCTACTGCTGACAACCTCTGTCATACGTCTGATTGTGTGGGGTTGTGAGAGTGATACCGTTGTCTGCTTCATAAATGACTAGTGGGATTTTGCATTGCAATTTCTTTATTTATTTAAATTATAAACACAATCTCTATTAATATAATACTAATATGTATTTTTAGGTTCATAATACACAATCCCTGATTTTTGGAATGTATTACAAAACATCCCCAAAATGCATCTGCCCATTTTTGCATCCTCGTGACCTCAATATTTTTTTAAACCATAGGTGTTCAGCAGCTCAATGGAATTCTCATTGCCAGGAAAAAGTTGGAAATGGAGGCCGTAAAGAGGTGATCCTCATAGGCAATTCTGCAAAAGATTTTCCACTTTTATGATCAAAAACCTTCTGATTTTGAGGTAATTGTTCCCATTTCTTTCTTGAATTTACTATCTTAGGTGTGTTAGATTTCTGCACTTGTAAAGAGTTTTTATAAAGCCATTATGTATTACCTGCTTTTATGAATAATTTTTTGATTTCCATTTATCTTCACCTGGTTTTCTCCTTTCTGCCATCCATGCAGTTTTTGGGACCTTGAGAGGAGGATAGACATACACAAATTTTGTGTGCCTATTTTGTTGGTGTGCCTTGATCTCGATGTGCTAGTTGTTGATGTAATATTATATATGCACTAATATTAAGTGGATTTAGGTTAGCTTAACTATATTTTCTGTGCCTTATGCACATCTCTAGGTTTGTTAATGTACCCACGGCAAACGAGTGTCCCACCTTTTGGGGACTTGCGAGAAAATGGGAGGCTATTGCACTTGCTATTTATACCCTTTATCTCTTGGTATGATACACTTCTATGATTTACAACTTGTGACACATTATGATATCCACACTTTGTGATATACACTATTCATTTCTCAAATTTGTAAATTGTCTTAGCTTGGTCATGATCCCTAATAGGAAATCTATATTTGTGACCATAAAAACCATTTCAACATGGTATTAGAGCAAGGGATTTCTTAGTTTTGAGCGATGGATTTCAAATTTTTAATCAAATATGAATTCGTACATAAAAACACCAAGCCTTTAATAAGTGTTTTGAGCTCAACCTAAATATTGGCAAACCCTTGATATCTAATTTTCAAAAATATGATTTTTAGACTTTTTCTACAATTTTCCTTATCCTTTAAATAATTTGAATTTTTGATCCTATCCCTATGAATATAAAAAAGCTTTGAAAAATAATAAATTTAAAAAATGCTTTTCTCGAGCTTGAATATTTTATATGAATATTTTAAGACCAAAATCCATTTAAAAGTGTGGAAGCAACAAGAGGATAAAGGATTTTTTTTCATTTTTTTTTTCAAAGTCACAATCCTTTGATGATTTTATATACCATTTTTTTGGCTTGACTTAGACGCCCCTAGCCAAAGACTTCATGGTTTTCCCATACTGGAGTCATCAAAGGTTCTTGCAAGCAATTGCCCCAAGGTTGTAGATTTAGGGAACTGAAACAAAAGATAGTCCCCTATTTTGTATTTTGTGAAATTGTGATTTGAGGCATACACCATAAGATTTGGCTCATTGATAGCTTTCCAACGCCTATAATTGTTTGTACCAGATAAATGGGGAGCACCAAAGTACCCGTGCATAATGGAGGTTTAGAATGAATTCCTTTGAAACCTTGGTAATTAGATTAGGATAAGAAGGGGCAATTTTATCCAACACACAAGAAAATTTAACTATCGAACAGTGCAAGAGTCGTGGATCTAAAGATGGTAATTCACCTATCAAAGTGCGAAGGTTCCAAAGACTGAACACATTTTTGTGATACACGTGATTACACTATTGATTTCTCTAATTTGTCAATAGATTCAAAGAACTCGGTGATAGCCCTAAGCTAGAATCAGAAACATAATTAGAGATCATAGGTCATTTCAATGCCCAAATGGTGATTATAAGGTTTTGAATAATAAAGAATAATGCAATAGACAAGAATATGCTACTTAAATTTTTATGGTGCATGAAACAGTATGAATCACACAAAATTGCTTAAGGCTTTAAAGGAAAAGGAGGCAAGACCCAAAAATATTACCTTTTAAAAAGAGACACCATTGGTTTTAATCATTTCATGATTTTCCCCTAGGTTTATAGCAGACCTTTTCCTTAGGATCACAAAATGAATCAAGATGAAGACCTAATGTATGACCACATTGAGGACTCCAAAGACTAGAGGTGTAAAAGGGAATTTTTGAATTCCTATGATTTTAGGTGTCCTGAAGACCCAATGCTCCAAGAAAACTAACTCCTAAACCTTTAAGACTTTAAGAGGATTTTTCAAAAATGTTTGACAAATGATGAATACCAATTGATTTGATAAATCATAGCTCACTTTATGTTGAGAAAAGTGCACGTGGTTTTTGATAGGGAAAAAAGTTCCATGTTTGGAGATTTTGCAAAAAAATCAGTTTAGAAGTCTCGGGAGTTTTGCAAAAATTATGAATTTTTAAAAATATAAATATAAATAATTTCAAAAAAATTATGAATTTTTAAAAAATATAAATATAAATAATTATCAAAAAATTATAAAAATAAAATACTTAATAGTAATATACAAAAAATTAAACCTAAAATAATTAAATTTATGTAACTAGTTATTAAAGTTACTAAACATTTGATAATAAATTTAAGTATTACTATTACGGATGGCTAATACTTAATAGGTCTCTAAGTATTAATATCTCTACACATTACTATTAAATTATTAATGTCTCTAAATAATAAAATATTACTATTACTGATTACTATGTTGAATACTCTAAGTCTCTAAGTATTATTAATAAATGCTGCTACTCTCGAACAAGGGAAAAAAAAACAAGGTAAATAGTAGCACGATATGTATATAGTTTTAAAATATTATTATTAATCTTTAAATTTGATACATACCTATGGCTATACTCCTCTCGAACACAAAATGAATACAAGGTCAAATATGTTTAACTTTCTACGTGCTGAGATTCAATTGGAGAGACGAACTTCATTTTTGGGCAGTGAGGCAGAGGTCGCGTTTTCGATGTTTTCCTTCTATTCGCTGGTGTTTTCCCTTCCACATATTCGCGTGGTGTCGTATTTTTTTGCCTCCACTTGATGATTTAGCTGTTTAGGGTTTTTAATTTCGTTTAGTATTTTATTTATTTATTTTTCAACCAATTTTTTTAGAGTCAAAACCCTAAACGAATCTACCGAACTTGTTCAGTTTTCCCTAAAAATCGCTTAAACCGAATTTGGCCTATGTTCAGGCGAATATGGTAACTATGGTTTTCCCATATGAAGCATTGAGGCTCTTGTAGTGAGCAATTTAAGGTTTTAGATTTGAGGACGAAAAGAAGCATCGAAGATCATAAAGTCATTTTTTTTTTTTTTGGTAAAATCGTGATTTGAGGCATACACCATCGATATGGCTGAATGATAGCTTTCTAACACCTATTTGTTTGCTCAGATCAGAGCACTGAAGTACCTATGGCGGAGGTTTGAAGAAGAAGGATTGTTTGAGGTGCTTATTTAATTAGCAAGCCCTTATCACTATTTTGGCAAAGCATTGACCAGAGTTGCCACTTTGCCACCCATATGCACGTTATACCCACCAAGATCAGCCGCCAAAGTGCCACTTGTGGGCTGTTTTATCTTTTATGTGCAGCATCACATGGTATTAAATAATGCTTAGCTTAATTATATTTCAATATATTTTTGCTGGCATAGTGGTTTTAGTGCCATGGCTCAGATATTTCACAAGGAGAGAGTTACGGGGTCAAATCTTATTACCTTATTTTGGTTTTAAACTTGGCTGAACCTCTTTTTTAGTATATTAAATTTTGCTGAGCATAATATATGTTAAAATATTTGACATTGTGGTTTGTTGGACTAGTTTGAAGCCTTCATTTGCAAATGTTGAGGGTCCTAATTGGTTTAAGAGCGCCTATAAACAGTTTTAGCTGACCACGTGTATGGAGCCCCATGCTGCTAGTTCCTTGGTTTTGGGCCCCTAAGGGCTTCTACACCAAACAAACATTTTGGTTCGAACAATCAAGTTCAAGAGGCTATAACTATTGATTCGTGAAGGCTACGGAGGTGCTTTTTTCAATTTCTATTTTTTCATGCTCTAAAGGTCTGTAATTTGAGATTTTTTTCCATTTACAACAATTTTTTTGAGAAATTCAATTTTGATCTGATTGATAGGATAGCACACTTTTCCTAAGTTCTTTTTAGCTGAATATGCGCTTTTGGATACGGGAGGCGGGAGCTGGTATACAATGTATCCGATAATGCTTTATGAAACGGAAATTTTTTACCCTGATACGGCGTAGGATACGGTACAACATACAAAAACTATATAAAAATTAAAAAATATATAAATCTCAGCCTTCTAAATAGGAATTTAATTATAAACCACATATTATGTATACAAAACAAGATAAAAGACAAGTTATACAGGCCGGGATTAACTATCATAGTTTATAATAATTACTAATATATACAAAACGAATAAAATTAAATTCATAAGATTCTTTCAAGATTGCAAGAAGTTGCTTGGTCCAAAAAGGTGCAAAAATGGATTTTATGAAAATAAGAAAAATATTGCCATCAATGCGTAGAGCTCGAGAAAATATACACTTTTAGAGAAAACGACACCTAAAATGGAGCCACATAATGAAAGTTATGGCTCATGCAAGTTTTGCACACTACATCTTCTCGGACCCTTTCCAAAAATGGCAATTTTTTTCTTTCCTTGTGTCAAAATTCTTAAAAGGAAAATGCCAAAAAGGAAAAGCCAAATCCTCAGAAAAAAAGGAAAAAAACGAATTTGCAGGCGCTCAAAAAACGGGATTAGCTGCTCATTGGAACCGCTCTTGCGGCCTCGCTCCCGTTCTCCAAGTAGCATTCAATACGCCTCTGGTAAGGCCCCCTCCGCCACCTTAATTCGGTAACTTACTGGGTGTTTTCATTTTTTACAAACTTGCCAAAATGACTATATCTTTGAAATCCATTCATGATTCAAAACGTGCTGTTGTTTTTGAAGTATGTGTGTTTTTCATGTTATATTTCATTGCATTCTAATCTCATATCAAATATAGTAGCCATTAGAAAATTATACCTTCTCAAGCTTTTCATTACCCAAAGTTACATTGTAAAATCAATTAGTGATCTCAACTTACGATGAGCAAAGCCCCAATCAATGCCATTATCGTAAGGAGGTACTTCTAGTTGGGGGTTCATTACAATTGTAATACAATTATGGGGGCTGAAAGTTCATTGCTTTTGGTTTGCAATGCCAACACAATTATTCAGGGAAAATCATTGTAAAGTTACAAAATTATATGCTTTTGAGCATTAGCACGGGTTTCTCATCTTGTTGAAGTGTGTTTCAAGCCTTTATAATGACTTCATGCCTGTTGATATCACACTTTGCAATAAAAAAATGATAGGATTCTTTTGAATATGTGAACATTAGAGAATATGGTATTTTACTTTTAAGTAATAGATTAAGAAGATTAAGAAGCAAAATTCTTTTTAGCCATGCTCCCTCATTTTCACAGTAGGAATCTTTATTCATTCATCGAAAAGAAATTTCGGTAAACAAGGAAGTCAACAATATGAATTAATTCATAAATGTGGACATATCAAACTTCTACATTTAGTCCACCTACGTCATTGAAATGGTGGCACTTTGCAACCTAAGCTTCCAGGCATTCAAACTTCTGCTATACAAATATTCAATACTTTTCAGTCATTGCAACCTCGCTTCCTATTGTCGACATATGATTTATCCTCACTTCAGATCCACCCCGCTTATTTGCTTTCTGGATCTTTTCGTGAAACATTTTATTGACATTCTGTGTTTTCTTCATGCTCTATTCAACATGGTTTATCGTGGTGAAGTGAAACTTCTGCAAACACTCATAGGGTATTATTTCTCCTATCCACGCCCATACAAGAGCTAAGGGTTGCACCAAATTTGGCATTAGTTTCCTGATCCAAGTATTTGCTGGAAAGATTAAGGGACTGTGATGACAGAGTCTAATGGTAATTTGGTCCCATTACTATTTTTGAGGATTTTGAGCAACACATGAGTTGGCAGACTTAACTTTCTTGGTAGCTTCTAGAACCATGAGATTACACTCCATAAACATGATTGACTTGACACACTTTCATATGTTTCCTCTCATGTAATCTGGTTGTGCACTTCTCACCTAATCATATGTAGACATCCTCTTCCACCATTCAAATTCACTTAGACTCCGATTTTTCGATTAATTGGGCGATGCAACAACATTTTTATGCGACTACACTACATACATGATTCAACCATACAGACCGCTATACATCATCTACACATTTGTCATACTAGCATGTAGTGCTTCCTTTGTGAAGCCAGTCTTCACAAATTTGGTGGTCTCTTTTGCTTTTGGTGTTTATAGGTATTTGTGGGTACAAATTGAACAAATTTATAAAGTGCCATCGGGGTGCGATTTGCTATTTTGGCTTGTTTCCTTTTCATGCATGAAATGTGTATTTTATCGGAGAGCACCCTTTTTTCAGATAAATTGCTACATTAAGTCTTTTTTCTCTTCCATCTCCACGACAAATATATAGCTCTCCTTGAAATGGACATTTATGAATAGTTGGTATTCCTAGTGTTTGAGACCAAGTCATCTATAGGTTTCTAGCTATTTGTGAGTTTTTCCATATATTTGACACATTTTTTGACAAACCTGATAATCTTCTTTTCGTGAATCTCAATTTACTAAGTGCATATAATGTCAACTTGTTTGTGTTCTAGTAGTGGATTCACTCCTCTCATGAGACAAATGGTCTTATACCTCTGTCCACCCATTCAATTATGTGGGTACTCGATGGCAAGTAATATTATTTAATGAAAAGTGTCCAAGGGGTACCATAGATCATTAAAATAATGACAGTCATTTTGCTGGTGTCTTCATTAAAGTGTCACTCGCATCTAAGTTTTGACAACTTAATTATCCTTGACTTCGTATTGTTTCAACACTGATCTTCGACTGAAGCACTCCTCGTATGGACAATATCTAACACATCCTAAAAGTACATAATATATCAATTTGTCATAAGTGTTTGAGTAGTGATTCATTCACCAATCATACATGTTTGAGTCCAGTTCTTCACCTCCTATGCTCATCTAACATTGTAGTACTTCTATTAACTTTCTTCAACAAATGATTTACTCTCGTCCTGATCTAGCCCATCTGATGGGCATGATTGGATTTCAAACTTTGTACCTTCATTCTGATGGCTTTCATTAGGTTAGACCAGAGATACGCCCTTCATGTAAGCCATCACATCAGGTATGGGAAATGTATTTCAGGTTGAGTACTGATATTAAAACCAGATGTACCACTAGCCCTAGTCACAATGCCTGGGTATATGATAAACTGTCAGATGTGGAACGCAAAGCCTGGAGTTGGTCATGCATATCTCTATGCTAATTCACAAAACTATACCGTTGACATAAGAGCGATCATGGATTTGATGAGTCAAGGGGTACACATGTTTTTTATTTTTCAAGTGCGAAAAATAAAAGAAAAGACTCTTTACTAAAAAGTAATTTTTAAATAATTCACCCTACCCATCCCTCCCTACAGATACCATCAAAATATGTAAACACCAAGTTTGCCTCCATTCTACTCACAGTATTTTTTTTGATGAGATGCGATAATCAAGTTTGGGAAAGAGGACAATAAGATTTTGAAGCCAAGTGATCAACATTCAAACAACAAAGAGGAAGTGATTTTGTACATTTCATGCATCCATTTTTTAATTAATTTTTTTATGTGCTATTAATTAATCGTATGTGATCATTTGATCACATTTGCACTGCAATTCATTTGATGTCATTGATCATGAAAATTTATATTTATTATTTACTTTTTTATGTTTTGATATTAACTTGTTTTTAAATTTAGCTTGAGAAACCTTTCAGAAGTTTAAAATTGATTAGGGTTTGTTGTTTTTTACATTTTAATCTTGTATTATACATCTATCCTCTGTGTATTCCGTGCACCTCACACCATTTATGGCAAATTGGTGGTCGAACTGAGAATGACATGTAGGGTTAATGCCAAATAATTTTTTTAATTAGTTGTGATATTTTCTAAGTTTTAAAATGATTAATTTGTTAAAATGCCATACTTGCCTTTAAGTCTTTGTATCATTTTAGATTAATAGGTCACCATTTATGGCATTAACTTGGGTGATCAAAATTAGAGAATGACAATTGTATTGAGTTAACAAATTAATTAATTTTTATTTAGTGTAGTTTTTTTTTTAAGTGATATTTAAATTTATCAACAATCTCAATCATTGGTTATGCTCTCACCTCAGCTTCTGTTTATCAGCGAATTGGCACAAGAATTAATTTCAAGAATGACGTGTAGGTGTTAATTGATTAATTAATTGCTTCTGAGTTAATTAGGTGACATTATTTTTTTAAGTCACCGTTATTCTCGATTGAATTTGTTAATGCACTAGATCTCTGTCATCTTTGGTCTCACTCATTTATGGAAGGATGAACTTGGTGATCAAAATCAGCAATGATTTGTCAAGGTTAATAAATTTATCATATAATTTATGTTGTTGTATTTTACATAGTATATTTCGAGTTAATTGGACAATATAAAAAAATCTCATTGTAAGATCTAAAGCAAAATTGTAAAATGTAGCCATTTTGTCAACATTTAGTGATTTCATGCACCATTAGCGAAATATGTAACTGAACGAAGT
>CM031234.1:48773030-48882785 GCA_018340775.1 Taxus wallichiana var. yunnanensis
CCTTCTCCCTTTGGTATGAACCTATAGATAGATACCTACAATATGACATGTTTCCTCCAAACATTACCCATTATGAGAAGAAATATCTTATCCCCCATATAGCCCATTACACCCTCCAAGGAGGTACCCTTTATCATCATAGCTACAATGGGAATCTTCTTTGTTGTTTGGATGTTACTGAATCGGTCCACATTATTAAAGAAGTACACATAGATATATGTGGAGTGCACACTAGTGGTATGGTCTTGGTTAAGAAGCTATTAAGGGTGGGTTATTATTGGCTAACCATGGAACCAAAATGTTGTAATTTTGTAAACAAATGTGAGTTGTGCCAAAATTACGGAAACTTAATACATGTTCCAGCGCAGAATTTACAGCCTATCACAATACCTTGGCCATTTTCTAGGTGGGGCCTATATCATAGTGGAAACTCCATTCCACCTCATCAGATGGTCATTCCCACGTTATCACCACCAATGACCATTTTACCAAACGGGTAGAGGTTTTTCCTCTTACTTATGTCACTGGTGTGCAAATTTCCAAGTTCATTATGAATCACCTTATTTTCCGCTATGACATTCCTTCTCCCATTATCACTAATAATGGTAAATCCTTCAATAATAAATCAGTCAAGCCTTATGTCAACACTTTCAAATACAACTCAAATGGTCTACCCCATATTACCCCCAAGGTAATGGGAAAGCCGAGGCTACCAATAAAAATCTTATATGGATCATGGAGAAAATGGTAAGTAAGAATGGCCGTAATTGGCACTTACAGTACATCGTGCCCTATGGGCCAATCAAACTTCCATCTGCACTCCTACTGGTACAACCCCATATTGACTAGTTTATGGCATTAAGGCCATCATAAACTTGGAATTTGAGCTTCCCTCTTTGATAATATCATTCAGATACTATCTTGATAAGGACAAAGACTATAGAGTTTCTCGACTAGTAGAGTTAGAGATGTTAGATGAAAAGCATATGAGATCACTTAATCACCTAAAGGTTTACCAGAATAGAGTATCAAGAGGATATAACAAGTGGATCATTCATCATGAATTCGATGTAGGAGATATTTTTCTAAAATAAAATTAGAAGAACACTGTCAAGGATAGAGAAAATAAAGGTAAATTTGAGGCTAACTAGTTAGGACCTTATGTGATGCTTTCTAAACATGGATTAGGAACTTATAAACTAGCATACTTAGATAGTGAAGAGATTCTAAAACCTATGAACATCATGCATCTCAAGAATTTATACACTTAAGCATGGTTATTATATCAAAAATACCTAAAAAGTAGAAAAACAAATAAAAACAAACAAAAATTGAAATTCAAGAAAACAATAAAGAAAAAGCAGGTTGTCCACATGTGAAAACCACACAATTATGGAACACTGGGTAGGTCTTTGGGTGAAAATTGGTTTCTTGTGCTCAAAGAGGATTCATTATTCACAAGCTACTATTACATCTAGATGGGTAACTCTCACCACTATCTAGGATTAGTTTCCCTTGTTAGGTCTAGGAACCCTACCAAGTTTACTTCGTTAGGATGTGATCTTTCTTGTTTGTTATTTTATTTACGTGAAGGAGTTTCCTTTATATATTCCCATTTGATGTTGGGGATACCTTCATATTCCACTTTCTTGAACATATACATGTGGCATTCTACCTTTTGTATATTCCCACATCACATTGGGGGCATCCACACTTCTTTGTCCTTGTACATTTCTTTCAAACAAGACCTTAGAAAATACAAAAACATTAAGAACAAGATAAACCAAAAATATAAAACATTCATAAAACCTCCTTAGGAACAAAGCTACACAAACTTCATAACATTATGTTAAGGAAACCTCAAAAACAATGTGAACAATATCCTTAAAAACTTATCTTTCAAGATAACATCAAAAACATTAGAAAATATATCAATGTTGTCCCACAAAAACAAGGTAGTGATTAGATTGCTTTTAGTTGATGGTTTGTATAGTTTTGGTTGTACATATCTTTTCACGTTGTATGGTTTAAAGTATGGTTCATTTGCTTACCTTATATTGAATCTCATTTGATTTAATTATGTGTTGCATTGCATTCATTTTTAGACTTTCATACTTGTAAAATATTGATATGTTTTCATCATCTGTTGTATGCATCTATTAGGATTCATTTTACTTACTTAGATTGGATACCAATTTAGTCTGTTAAAATTTGCATGAGTTCATTTCTAGTTACATTTTGTTGTGTGGTTTTGTAGGTGTATATTTTTTTAGTTTTGTTAACTTTTGCTTGTGTGTTTGTTTATTGACGCGTCTATTTGTTGTCACATCTATTATCTATCATTCATCACATATAACATCATAATATATTAAAAATGTTAATTTTTACATCATGCATGTATACTAAGCTAATCATCACATATTGTATCATCAATGGGGGTAAGAGGGGTTGCGCATGATCACAAATCTATCCCCCACACCAATATCATCTAATATCATCCCAAATGATAACATCTACCAGAATATCTTGTGTCCAAAATATATGATATTATCTAAAGATATATCATCAATATAAAAACATGTGGTACATCATCACTATCTAACATGAAATATACATAGGAAATGAGAATCATACATCACCATGATACACTCATCATACATCTATAAATGTGAATCATCATCATAGAGAATATAAAAAAATGAAAATATAAACCATCAAATGTCCATATATACATATGTAAATATTTGTCTCAAAATAAGATATACATCATCAATACAAAATCTTCCATCTAAAGGGCATGAATCAAAACTCGAGCCTTCATCAAGAGGCATAATAAAAATGATACATCAGTACATACATCGATCAAAATCAGCCTTCATAAGAGGCATGCATACATAAAAATTTCATTATAAAAAAAGAGTCAACCATGAATCTTTCCCTCTCCAAGCCCACCTGGTCTATGACCTAGAAGATGAAATGATAGCTGATGTGATGGGCCAGCTCTAGGCATACTACCTTGTTGTCTAGTTGGTTGTTGTACTAATCTAACTGACCACCCTGACCTCCATGATCTAGAGCCTGCCCTACTCATGTCTAACTGATCAAACAGTGTAACCTGCTCCCCTTTTGGAACTGCATGGAATGGTAGGAAGCCTTGTAATATGAGGCCTAGTCATTGGCTCTCATGATGTCTTGAATCATCTTTGTATCCCCAAAAGTAGTGGCTACCTATATAAAAAAATATCTCTCCCCTATCAGTCTACCCATATCAGCATGAGCCTTTCTTAACATGGTGACCTACCGATCTCTTTCCACTATAATAGTCTAGACTTGGGCCCATGCCTGATGTCTTTGAATGGTTGTTTTGTGCAAACGTGCAATAGGGAAATTGATAATTTCTAAGCATGATTATGATACCCCTATAGCAAAATTTTCATGTTTGATCATCCCAAGAAAACCCAGGTCCATCCAATTAGTCCAATTTACCTCTCGATAAACATTATCTCATCCCCTAGGGATTTAGGAAATGCCATTCATTCCCCTAGGTTATTTCAGGAGTTCATTAAAAGTTACAAACTACATACAACAGTTGTGGGAACGGCTATCTCTAGTCTTCTTAAGGTGGAGAAACCCCATGGAGTGGAGCGAGAAAATAAAAAATAGATGCGGAGGTGATTCAAATGTCTTGGGACATCATAGAAGTGATTTAGGAATATTTTGGAAGGGCTCGGAGAAGTTGGGGTAGTTTCACCAAAATTACGGTTCGTGAGCCTAGTCGGTTCACAAAGCTAAAACAACCTTTGCGCTTCCGAAAGTGATTATGGGAGTTCCAAATGGATTTAGGAGAAAAATAAAACATTTCTGGAAATATAATTCCAAGCCCTAAAATATCATGAAATAATTTGTTTCACAACACTTTGGCGCATCAAGCCTGCAAGAAGTTTTTCTCATGTATAGGTGGAATACCAAATAGAAATTCCACTTTTTCATGGATCATATGGAAGAATCAAGACATGAAATCACCACCATTATATTAAAAAGTTTATTTCAATTTAGGATCATATAACATTTCACAAAAAATTCCATCGGGAGCTAACGTTATCATCGTCTGAAGTTGTCCTCTTGGAGCGAGCTCGAGAGTTAGCCAAAGTTTAGGAGGACACGTGTCAGCTCCAGGATCCCGGTGGGATTTTTTATCCCTAGTGTCCCTAAAAATTAGGGAAATCAACCATTGAAAACTTTTCCTAGCCCCCATATGACCTCTAAAACATCATGTGACCTTCAGGCTCGTCAGTTCAGCCCACGGATGCTATTGGGAGCTCTCACTCCTTGTCTGTCATCGATCTCGCCACATGTTAGCTCCATGAGCACCATGGAATATGATGTCCCTCATGTACCTCATAGTTTAGGGACATCAAAACTTTAAAAAATTCCTATCCCTCTAAGGGAAACTTTTGGTCACCCATGTGACCTGTTTCCAATCCCATAGTGCTTTAAAAATGATTTTCTAGCTCTCACTCCCTGCCATCGGATCACCGCCACGTATCACTGTCTTTCTCACCATGGAAATTGATGTCCCTCATGTTGTTTTGAGGTGAGGGAAATCAGGGGAAAATTCACCCATCCCTCTCTGTGTATAATTTTTGAATATTTTTTAAATCCTCACTTGTTGCTTTCTTCTCACTTCTTACATCTAACTCTCATATGCATAATTCTTCCTCCAAAATCCTTTGCAAATTCCCACCATAACTCCACCATTTCTAAACCTAAAACCAAGTACATCAAATAATTTTATTCCTCCACTCTATGAAATCATACAATTCTCGAAGGAGGTTTGAGAAAATAAGGAAGAAGAAGCAAAGAATGAAGAGAAGAAAACAATGAAAATCTCCATTGCAGTGAAAAGAAGATTTGTAGAAATCTTACAACCAAAGACATACGAAACAACACACCATTTTTTTTTATTACTTTCTCTCTCAAAACCATTAGAAACATGCCTTCAATCCCTCATTTTTCTACATAGAACATTCACATCAAATAAATCTTCTTTCCATCCTAACAAAGAAAAAGTTGGATTTCCTTCAAACAAATGGGTTGTCGAATTGAAACACGATTTCACCCGAAGCATAAGAAGAAAAACCCACATCAAAAATTTTTTTTTTGTGAAAATGGAGGAGAAAAATAGACCTGAAATTTTGAGTTCCATTAATGGTTGTCGTGTCTAGAAGTACTGCTAGGTCTAAAACTTGAAAGATTAAAATCTCCTAGACTATTAAGAAGGTAGGTCTAAATATTTAGACGGGTGATATTGGGAAAAAAACCGTATTAGAAAATTTAATTCCACATTAATCCAACCTCAAAATCCAACTTTAAAAATATATAAAGTCTTCTGCATAGGGGACTACTATTTTGTGAAAGTCATCAACAAAAGAATTTGTGAAGGAGATGGAGACATTGGAGATGTACTACAACTGAGAATTCATCGAAATGGACATTTGGCACTTACTAAAAATAGAAAGTGGTTCTACAATCCCCTACCATAAATATCCAATTGGTCCAAAAAGCTGAGAGGAACACAAAGTAAGAAGAAATAATTTAAGATACCATAGCTGGTTGAGGTGGGAAAAGCTAACTATGACACTTACTAAATATAGTAATTTACCCCATCTGTACTTACTAAAAATAGCAGGTCATTCTCAAAGGGAAATTTTGGCACAATAAGACATAAAGGGATGATTATTTAGGTGAACACTATCATTCTAGATCATCCATGGAAATTTATCATAGAGAATTTGAGACTCATCTCAAGGAACTCAATAGTGTCTCTCGACGCTCACTTTTTGGCTCAAGTTGCGGGAGTATCTTGTGCAGGGGTGAAAGTTATGGTCATCAATAGAACCATTCAAAATATTTTTGAACACTCATTCTAAATCATATATGAGCCAATTATAAGGAGTTTCACACGAGTTTGAAGATTACGAGTTTCATCGAATTGAGATTTCCATCAACGAGGATCAATGGAATTCATCAGAATGACATCTCCTCTTCTTATTCTCTTGCTCTTTCTCTCTCCTCTTCCCCCAACTTTATCTCTCTTCTCAATGTTCTAATTTTGTGTTGGGGTTGCACTTTTCATATGTATTAATGTTCCTAATGTAATAAGTCACCTTTATGTTATAAAAAGGGACTTAAAAATTTCTTAGGAAGTTGAAAAGTTTTAAGTTGTGCGAGGACATATGAAAAGGCACTAGGGGGTCGATTAAGAGTTATATCTCATTCTATAAATTATAAATACATTCCCATTTCAAAGGTTTGGTGATTGATTTTGTAAACTCAAGAGTGCATTAAGAGAACAAAGGAGATATCTAAATTCTTCCCCTCATTCTCAAATTTCCTCCATTTCCCAATGTGTATAGCTTTGGTTTGAGAAAACAATATGAGGAGTTTCTAGATTTCTTTGACTAAGGGATTTCATGATACTTTATGTTCATCAAATTCTATTTGGTTTTATTACTTCTTATAGAGTTATTTCCTCTTAATTTAGTGCATGTGATGAAGTTTCTAACTAGTGTATGAGCAGGAATTTGATTTTCTACCTGCAACATTAGTTCTCCTACCTCATTTCTCACTCCCCTTTCCCTCTCTATAGACAAATTCTTCCCTAGTAAGAGATTTTTAGCTTTACTGCAGGTCAAGTGGAGTACCCCAATTGGATCCCCACCATAAGGCCACCCGGAGAAAACTCACTTTCACTCGCGCATGCATATACGAAAACTACATTGATTAAGTAGAGGGACTTAGAATCCTAGAGCATTGGAAAGAAATCCACCAATTTTTCCCCAATAAATTTTCTCGCCAACAGTTTTTTGGCAACCACCGTGGGGCATATTTAGTAGCATCTACACCCAAAATATGACAGCAAGGTCCAAAAATTTTATAAAAAAATGAAATATTGAAAAAACACAAAAAAAAAGTTCATGAAAAGCCATTGCTGAAAGATACATTGTGAATTCCTACACGTGACCTTTCTTATTCCATGGTGTCTTTTCATTTTCCCACTTCAATAATTTCCAAAAGCTGGTTGAAGGAAGATATACCCGGTTGAATAGGTCAAGAGGTGTTGTTGATACCAATTTTGAGGCTTTGCAAAATCAATGAGAATGAAATAGAGATAATGCATACTTCTTATCTCAAGCCTCCTCTCCATCTATCTCTTCAAGAATTTCACCTAGCAATCCTATCCAAACTCTTGTTGATACTCCCCTTCAAATTATCTCATTTTTCAATCACCCTTGAGCATTGAGTTCCAAAAAGAAGAAGAATTTATAGAAGTAAGAGCTGAAATAGAAGCAGAAAAAATAATGGAAGATGAAGTAGAAACACCCCAACCCATTTTTCCATGAGTAATAAATATAGGCCCACTTTCTCTTGAACCCCCTTTTCATGATCTACTAATAGGTTCCCATAAGAAATTTCCAAAGTTCAAAGGTGATGGAACACAAATACCTAAAGAAAACATTGCCACTTTCACCACATCATGTGGGATTCATGGAGTTAAACATGAAGATGTTTTCATAAGATTTTTCATGGAATCTCTAGAAGAAAATTAGTAGAATGGTTATACCTCCTACCTGTCAAATTCATCATTGGTTGGAATGGCATCAAGGCTACCTTCGTACAAAGATTTAAATCAACTAAAGACTATCATGACCTATTGGTGTAGTTGGATAAAATGAATAAAGGAGAAGGTGAAACTATGAGATAATTCATGGCTTATTTTGAATGGTTGCTTCTCAGGATACCAGAAGAGAATTCACCATCTGAAAATAATGTCAAGATATTCTTCATCAATGCTCAATCACCATAGGTAGGATTTCTCCTAGGAAGAGTTCAACCAAGGAACATTATAGAAGCATGAAGGATGGCCATTGAACTTGATGACAATCTCATCCTCTTTGGAAAGATCAAAAATATATCAAAGGAAATACCTAACATCCTAGAGACAAGAGAACAATCCATTGCTATAAAAAATTAGTGAATGACATGGCGTCGTTGAAGAGGGAATTTTATGAATGAGTATCTTCTCAAAGAAGAAATGGAAATCAGATTGCAAGATCACCCAAAAGACTTTCTTTATAGGCCCCACCTTCCAATGCAAGTTGTAGGAGTAAGGAAAATTAAGAGGAGTTTGAACAAAAATTAAAGGTGGTTATTTCCTAGAAAGTGATGAGTTTGATAATTATACACAAATCAGATTTTGTGAATATTTTGGAGGTAATGAAGATGACGAAGAAGATTTACCTAGCTTATCATGTACGGTATTCACTCATTCTCATTATGAGAAAGGAGGCTCTTCCTATGACGTTGTAAATAAAAATAAGATTGGAGATCCTCCTACAGTGACTCCACAAAACAAAATAATCAGTCAAGGATATCCACTCCCACCCTCCTTAGGGTTCGCATTGTTAAAGCTTGATCCTATAGCAGCAAATAAGAAGTCTCCGGAAATTCTAAGTAAGTCTTCTCGATGCATCCCCTAATTATAAATCTAAATCTGTTCCTTTTAACTTCATAGAATATGTGAACAAATCCAAAGTGCATATTACTGAAACTAAATATTTGCGTACTCACCCCAAAAATTTGAGAGATTTGTTCAATACATTAGTAGTGGTAGTTTAACACCCAACGTTGTAACACCCAATTCTAAATTATTACTACCAAACCCACCTAAACTTCCCTCACAGAATATTCTTTCATTGAGCGCATCTAAGACTCGATAAGGTTGATCCTTCCTACGCCTCACTTCTTGTTGGAGAATATGTACTGAACAATTGCATAATAGATTATGGTGCCTTATAAAACTTGATGCCTTTAAAGGTCAAGAAGGCTCTAAAACTCACCACAACTCCACTTGGTAGATCTTGTTACTCTTTGGAGTCAAAATAAGCCCCAATTGTAGGGAAGGTCAAAGATACATAGGTGGCTCTTGCCATATTTCTAGACAAGAACATTTTAGTGATGATTTTGGTAGTAAATATTTCATCTTCATTTGGAATGTTGCTAAGTAGAGTTTTTGTTAGTAGTTGGTGGGTAAGATTCAGATGAATCGGTCTTCTCAGTAACCATTACAGCTTAATGGATACATGGAAAAGTTTCTTCCATAAGAAGAATATGATGTATACAATGTGAAATTCTGGAAGTCCATGAATCGACATCTTGTACCAAGATACCAGGCGGATGAATCACTTTGTGACAACCGAGGAGGAAGAAGATATTCCCATCTTGGCAGGTCCATACATGATTTCCCGAAGAGGTATGGACCTTAAAGAATCATTGATGAGATTCAAGTTACAAGAGGGAATCCTTGAATTACCAAATGACGCAAACCATGAATAAGAGGAAAAGATTCTTGGCAAATCTCAAATGGAAAATTCAGTTTTTGTCCTTATCCACAATGAAATTGAGGTATTTTCATTACCATTTGTAGATGAATATGATATCATCTATGTCAATCATGGAGGGACAATACCATCTGTTGAAACCATAAAATTTTTGAAAGAACTATCTGTATAAGAACTTCTTAGAGCCACAGAAGAAATAGAAGATCCTAAGCTCAGTCTTGAACTCCTGATACAAGCCATAAACCTACAAGATAAGTGTGAATCTGATTTGAAAGCTTCAATCAATGTGAAGGTTGGCCATGTTGAAACAAATAAATATGAGAAATATTATTCCCCCTACTCTAATGATTTATGGAGGAAATGATGAAATTGAGATATTTTCTTTCCCATTTGAAGAAGACTCTTTCCATGATGAATAAATTGAAGCAAGGAGTTTTGAGGCCTTTGAAGTGAAGCTCCTCTTGATGAAGGATTGATAAAATATAGGGATTCCCAAGAGAATGAAGTAATCCCTCCGGATAGTTACCTTGAGATACAAAATAAATATTTTTCAAAGGTGTACAAAGGTGAGTTGTAGGAAGTAACAAAGGATATCTATGTGCAAGAACTATTAGATGTAGTGGAAGTCACGAAGAACCCAAGCTGATTCTTTATCTCTTAACTTGTGTCATGGCTATACAAGACATGTATGAGGTCACATCTAATTCTTCTATCAATACTCAAGCACCTCATAATAGAGTAGAGAAAAAGGATAATTTTGAGGTTTCTCATGGAAAAGAGGTCAACAAGCATAGACCTGGGAAAGAAAATAATCCAGAATGTTCAAGTAATTTGAACAAAAATCATCCCCTGGGGTAGGGATAGGATGCTCAATGAAGAATGAGCTATGTAGATAAATATGAAAGGAAACTGGCACTATGAAATCGATTTCAAAGAACATGAAGGAAATGGAATTTATAAGAGAAGGAATGAGAATCAAGAATCTCATGTAAGATCACTTCTAAAAACTTTACATACAAATGTGAAAGCACCTAGATTTCATAAGAAGCTGAGGAGAGGAGGATACTTTCTAGAACCAATCAACAACTTCATGAACATCATCATTTAGTGTTTCCTCTTCGAGGTCACTTTTGAGGAATAAAAAAATGATTCAGTGAAAGTGGGTTGTCCCCCACCTTGTATTATAGGTGATTTCTAGGTGTGTTTTCCTTTTTTTTGTGTGTGTCATTTCCTTTCTGTGTGTGTTGTGTGTTTCCTTCTTCACTCTCTTTCTCTCTTATAAGTTTTACATGACTCCGCAGGGACCAATGGATAAGTAACTAGTCATATTGACTAAAGTTGAGATTCTAGATTCTTCATGTCATATCTTTGATGCACTTAGTCCATGGCATGTCCCCAAGCTAGAGCCATTTGTTTTCATGCAAATGTGCAACAAGGAAATTGACAATTTCTAAGCATGAAAACAATACCCTTGTACCAAAATTTTCACGCTTGATCATCCTAAGAAACCTTGTGTCCATCCAGTCATTCCAAGTGACTCCCAATTAATTTTATCTCATCCTCTTAGGTGATTTAGTAAATTCCATTCATTCCCCTAGGTGATTTTAAGATTTCATTAAAAATTACAAGCTATAGATAGTTGTGGGAAGGGCTATCATTGGCCTTCCTAGGGATGGAGTAACACCATTGAGTGGAGAAGAAAAGTCAAAATGTATGTGGATCTGATTTAAATCTATTGGGAAATCATGGAAGTAATTCAGGAAGATTTTGGAAGGCTCGGAGAAGTTGGGGCAATTTCACCAAAATTAGGGTTCACAGCCTAGTCAATGCACAAGACAAAATAGTCGTTGAGCTTTCAAGAGATCTAAATGGAGTTAGGAGAAAAATAAAACATCCTTGGAAATATAATTCCAATCCATAGAAGATATTGAAATCATTTGTTTCACAACACTTTGGTGCATAACTTATGCAAGTAGTTTTTCTCATGCACATGTGGAGTACCAAATCAAAATTATTATTTTTTAGGGATCAAATGGAATAATAAAGAAATTTTACCCCACCATTGGATTCAAAATTCCATTTCCAATAATTATCATATAAAATTTCACCAAACATGTCCATCGGGAGCTCAAGTTATCATTGTCTCAAGTTGTTCTCTTGGAGCGAGTTTGGGAGTTAGCTAAATTTTGGGAGGACACGCATTAGATTCGTGGATCCTGGCAGGATTTTGTGTCTTTGACATCTCTCAAGGTTAGGTACATCAACCATGAAAAAAATTTCTCATCCCGCATATGATCTCTAAAACCTCACGCTACCTTCAAGTTCGTCAGTTCAACCCCCAAGAACTTTTGGGAGCTCTCACTCCCTCGCCATCAATCTCCACCGTGTGTCGGCTCCAAGAGTGTCATGGAATTTGATCTCCCTCATGTCCCTCATAGGTCAAAGATTTCAATCCTTGAAAAATTCACCCAACACTTAAAGGTAAACTTCGTCACCCATGTGACCCGCTTCCATCCCCTCAGTGCTTTAAAGTTGATTTTCTAGCTCTCACTCCCTCGTCATCGGATCGCCACCATGTGTCACAATCGTGCTCACCATGGAAATTTTTTCCCTCATGTACCTTTGAGATGAGGGACTTCAGGGTTAAAAAGTTCACCAACCCTCTCTGTGCATAATTTTTGAATATTTGTTAAATCCTCACATGTCACTTTCTTCTTGCTTCTTACATCTAACTCCCCTATGCACAATTCTTCCTCCAAAATACTCTGCAACTTCCCACCATCACTCTACTTGTTGTCACAAAATCACTACACCATCCGAATGACCATAATGTGAACAGGATGTTTGGTGTGATTGAGACACATGGGATCACCTCTCAAATTGTGGGACTTCGGCTCAAGGTGAACCTTTGGAGAAGGCCATCTTCCTCTTCCTTAACTAAGTGTTGTACTACTCCTAGTGTAATAAAATGGATATCTAATCCTATGATAACATTTTCATGGGTTTTATGAAAAGATATTTGTAGAAATGAAACTATACTAGGGATGGTGATTCACCAAATAAAGGGTGTTTCAGGACTCAAGAAGGGTTGATTTGAAGAGGGTGTGTACACCACAGTCAACTTCAACTACCGCAACTTAGAGAAGGTATAAAATACCAAAAATAGGAAGCCCCCATTCTCTTTATTAAATTCGATCGACAAAAAAGTTATCAGTTTTCCAGTGAAGAAGGATTAACTTGAGAAGGGTGAACAAGAAGACAACTCAACCGCATGCAATGCTCCACCACTCAATAAGCACATAACTTCAAGAACCTTCTAATATGTCTAAGTTTCCAACCTATCTAACCCGTTGGAACCCTTTTAACGAGCCTTTGACCTACATTTATAAAAGAATATGTGAGAGAGAAGAGGAAAGATCATAACTACATTCCTAAATTGAAGGTACATTATGGTTCATTTATTACAGTTGGTTGAACCACTTTGAGAAGCTTCCATCATGTGCCATTAATGCCTCGATTGACTTAATCTTCTCAATTAATTAAAATAATATTTAAATAATAATACTAGATATTATTATTAAAATATTTAAGTAAAAATATTAAATTAATTTAAAAATAATGTGGGACCCTCCCTTTCTCGGTTTGCAGACCGAGGAGGGAGGGGTCCATGTGAATGGGTCAAAAAAGAACCAACTTGGTGTTTAGCTCGCCGAGCCAACTCACCGAGTTAGTCACGTGCTCCTTTGAAGTTTCATTGTAACCGAGCTGATTGGTATTTGCATCGGCGTGAGTTTGGCATGAATCGTAAACGTCTTTGTCAATTTCCCCATGAGCTCCCTCTTGAATATTATTTCATGACATGAACCCTCCGCATAATTTTTTTATGTTGAAATTATATGCCACCCAATGTTTATCGAGTTACATCAAGAGTTTTTTTGTGCTTGAATGCACCTCATTCGCTAGGCCGAGAAAATTCCTATGGTTTCCAACACCTTGGTAAAGCTTTCACTCGCTAAGATCATCATCAAAAGGTTGATAAAACTACATTCTATGTTTAACATGGATCGAACCAAAGTTCCTTGGCTCACCTTTTCCATGTCCAACTCAACAAGGTTAAACGATGTCATCTCCTTCATGAAACTCGCCAATCTTATTTGTTAAATCCAATAGGCTCTACCTCTCACTCATCAAAATGAGCTCTTCATTTAGTGTGGCTCAAAAATGATCCTTTCCGCACTAGGCTATCTATATACTAAGTTCTCTAAGAAAATTTAAGCATGCCTCCATTCAACTCATTATAACCGTGCCATTTGAAGGGCTCACATCAATGTTACAACTATGTGTGTGATCTCAAGATTTGCTAATTGAATCAGCTCTAACCTTCCATGCAGGTTCGATCCTAACACTTTATTGTGCCATTGGACTCCCTTTCAGCTCAAGCTCATAGTCACGAGTTACTTAGATGTCTTCCATGCTACTTTCAAACTGCTCCTACCATATTTCACTTGATTAAGTCATGCTTCGATCCCTATCTTTGCGAGAAAATTTCACGAAGAGTTGATTGAGATCCTTTACAAATCAATCCCATTCTCTTTCTTGCATGAGTAGTGACTGGATCAATCTAAGAAGGAAATATTCCACCCGTGGCATGATCCCAAAATGGACTCTCGTAAATGCATAACCTCTATTTCAATGTGACTAGGCCTAATCATTTTCCTTGACCAAACTCTACAATGAGCCTTCGCTACATATTTATCAAATTAGTTACAATTTTGGGTGCATGCTCTAACCACCAAATCCTCATAATAAATCTACCGGCTAAGCTCATCCATGAATTATCCTCAATCAGCATGACTGAGTTACCATCTAAATTCTAAAATGAAATCCCTTTTACATGTTCAAACTCCAAACACCGACCCCCACTCACCACACTACCTAGAATTTGACTTGGTTCTTCACCGATCATGTGGACTCGGGTCTCCTTGGTTGCATTATTTAGATTACTCTACTAATTAACTTAGTCATATCATTATGTTTCACATGGTTAGGCAATTTCTTCACCACCTCAAAACTTGTTCTACGGTGGACTCCCTTATTTACTTCATGGTTCCTCAAATGACATTTCATATCTTGGCTCAAACGATTTTTTCTAGGATTTAACCATTTCATCGGTCTAGTGAGATCCACGTTATGAATCATTGGGTTATTTAATCACCTAAAATCCCACTAAGCTTGAAGTTCCTGATGCATATTGAATTTTGAATCCTCTTATCCTTTTAAGTGTTGTACGTTAAAATTGACCCACTCCATCTCTGCCACATTATCTATTGAAACTCGAACCAACTTGGACCAAGTAATCAAAATCCCTGTCGTGGGCAAAAGACTTAAAGTGGCACTGGCTCAAATGACCCAAATCTCTGCCATGGCCGCAACTTCTTGAAACTCCCCACCGCGAGATTTTCACTTGGCTTGTCATCTTTCTCAAGAACCAATTTGGCATGTTGGCTCCCGATATCCACTTCTCCATGATCAATTTGAAAATTTCCCATGTTGATGCTTGAGGGGCGGAATCTAAGCGTCATTTGGCCCACTTAATTGAAAATGAACCCAAGGTTCCCCGAATTCCCCTGACTCACTCGGAATTCATGCTAGCTCATTGTTGATTCACTAATATTGGTTCCTATCAAACTGAACTCGCATACTCCTAAACGACTTGGAACGAGCACAATCCATATTCACCCAAACTTAAGCCTAATCATTTATTAACCACCGCTTTCACGAGCTTATTGTGACCTGATATATTTATATGAAAATTTAAGCTCCTTGTTTAAGCATTTGAGCTAATGAGTTGGCTCTTTCACCAACTTTGAAATCATTGGAATCTCTGAATCAATTCTAGGTCGATCCCATTAATTTCCACTAGGCTCCTTACTGATCTCTGCAATGTTAGCGGTTCGATTGAATGCCTCACCCAGATGCATGGCTCACCATCATCAAGCATATACTACATTTGAGACTCCTTCCAATGTCCACTTAACACTAATCATACAATGTTAAACCATCATAAGCCTTCGAGTCGATGTGCTCAACTTACCTTATAGCTCGTCAAGTCTAGCAAAAATCTGGTCACCCATGCTCTAAATGCTTGGCCAATGAATTTTTGAACAATGCCAATGAAAAGATATTTACAGTATTCATCGAATCTCCGAGCTCCATTCTTCAAACACCTGGATCATCCTTCCCACTACCTCCACATATTCATTGTGTAACATGCAATACTGAGAACCATAGTCCGAGCCTCTCACATTAATTTTTCCACCGAACTCGTGAGGTAACCAAACAAGATCATGTTGAGCTAGCAAAATAACTTGGTCGAGTCGCATTAACTTGAGCTATAAGTATCAAACTCCAATTCTTCTAAGCCACTATTAGCCCATGTGTTTGAGTGTGAAATTAAGCCCTTCGTTGCTACATTAAATGAATTAGCTTGCCATATATTATTTGCGTCAAGCTGCACATTGGTCCTTTATAAGCGCAACCGGAGCCAATCTACTTCACCATCATGGATTTTTGAACACCTTATGAGCCAATCCAAATTACATATCTCTCTTGATGAGCCATCCTAAGCCAAATGGATTGTTATTTTAACAAACCATGTGGGTTCCTTGTTGATGCCAACTTAGCTCAAGTTCCTTATTAACTTTTCATGGATTCCGTATGAATTAGCTTGACCCATTTAACTTACCTAAGCTATATTTGGAGCTCATTACTCCTTGGTATGCATTCAACCTCCCTTCTTAACATCATGGAATTCTTGGGATTTCCTTCGATCCACCTCTTGACTCACTATGTAAAGTTCCCCAAACCAACACATATATCCCTATAGCTTGGCCGACATATTTGGGCCCTTAACTTGTCAGATCTACTTTGTTACATGGCCATGAGTTTTTAAACATGGTCAGTTTGAGCATATACCTATGTTCTTATTTCACGACTCATGCATAGCTTCTAATGATTTCCAAGTTCTTCGAACTGGTGAATTTTTTTGCCTTTTGCATTTTTAGGGCTATTTATTCTCACGGGTTTGCCACCAGAAACTTTGGAACTTTTTCCACCCTTAAACATTCCCAAACAAATCTAAACTCTAAGCCGGTTCCCCTTGTGCGTAACCCAAATTCACCATGACACCCAAGTTGCTCCACCGAGACTTATTAACCCATTTCTTGAACCTTACGATGATAAATTCCTTATTCATACATCAAGATATATCCTGCAACATTGACCCCAATTCACCAACACACTCTTAACTTACTAAGAAGCTCATTGAGCTACTCGTTGAGTTATTTTAAGCTCATATCCACCTGACCCTCGAAATCTGATTTTAATCCAGATTTTGATTATCTTGGGATTTTTCATGGAACTAGAGAGTCGTGAAAACATAGAGAGACCCATTAAAAATGATTTATCAATTTTGATTGTTCTTTCCCATGATAATTAGGAGTGGGTGAATGTGGGCCCATTCTTGACTCAGGAAAACTTGGAACCTTCAGGACCCAAAAAGGAGAAAGATAACTCAAGATGACTCTAAAACTACCAAGAATGTCATAAACATTATCAAAACTCAATAATTTTCTTATACGCCCTAAGTTATTCCATGAGACCCTCCCCAATTCTAGGGTAGAACTATTCTCATTCTCCAATTTTTCCCAAGTGGAAAAATTGGATAACATTTTTGGTGACCTCTCGGGGATGATTTCCTACAAACTATGATTCCATTAGCCTTAAGTTGTCCATTGGGCATGGATTCAATTTTGGAATCCAGAAATTGATTTGATTATTAGTGATGGATCCGAAAACCCCTTGAGCATTAACATTCTTAAACCTCCTTGGAATGATAAGCATGAAGTATATTGAACCCGATGAACACTTTGCATCTAGGGCATACTTGTGGAACTTTGAATGAAGCATATGTTGAATTAGGGATATCATGAAACTCTTATTGAAACTTGAATCCTTCCTTGAAAAAATTCCACCAACGATACATTGTGTAAGAGAAACAACAACACACAATTGAAATTGAAAACCATACATGCTTCAATTAAAACATGCATGGTGTGCAATGCAATCATTCTACTAAAATAAAACCTACCTAATCTATACTAACTAGAGGAACATGTGATTTAAACAAACCCTACAACTGGTTGTGAAAAATAGCTCCCTTTCCTCATAATGGATTTCCATGCGAGATGATTTTTCAATAAACATGGCTGAAAATCAGATTGGAAAACTAAAACAAACCCAATTTTCCACTTGTTCCATCGAGGTATCAATTGGAAAGAGAAATAATTCCTCTTTTAGTTGTTACGCATTTTTCCTATAGTCATTATATCTAATCCTTGGAATTGTGAAACTCATCCTCACATTTTGAAATGAATTTGATTGGTTCTAGCTTCTCATGTGGCTTCAATGAAGCCAAGTATCTGATGGGACATGGTCACATCCTTTGATTTTTCCCATTGCCCCAAGATTCAACTTTGATATTGAATTCTGTAGACATTCCTGGATAAATGGTGTTGAATTGATGCCCTCTTCATACCCGTTTTCCTCCACATCTAACAAATAGCTTGTTTTTCCATTCTCCGGCTGTGGAAAATATTTAACTTCATCCACCATGGTATTCTCTAGATTGGAATTTTGTTTATCCTGATTGTCCTCATCCTCAAACATGAAATTAGAAATATCAAATTCATCTAGGAGATCAGAGTTTTGTAAGAATGAAGAAAGGGAAGGATTTGAAAACCTTTGCATGGTCTCATCTGCATTAATGACTATTGAATCCACCTTAGTCTCATGAAACTCTTTGTGGTTGATTGTAACATCTAATGGTGACCTTGGAAATCTGATACAACCCTCTAGAAGTGCTGCAAGTTCTTGACATGCATGGAAATTAGGATCATTGCACTCACTAGAACTACCTTGTACACTTGAGATTTTTTCTTCTTTGACTTGCACATGCTCTTCCCCTAGCATATTTGGAGTTGGATCTTACTTTTCTACAACTAGTTTTTCCACTTGTGGTGATTCAACCTCCTCTAAAGATATGGAGCTAATATGAATACTGCATTCGAATAGGTAGATTGTTGGTCTTCCTTGTTCATATATTCCTCCTTTTGACTCATTTCTTAAATAGTCTCCTCCCAAAATGGGTTTGGGACAATAAGATGAGGGACGAATTGGGATTCAACCGAGTTACTCACCATTTGAGGAAGTGGAAGAGATTGACTTCTTGTCTTGGTGGCCTTTGTAGAAAAAAATGAAATTTAGAAGAACAAGGCATGGAAGATTTGTTATGGAATGGAGGAATAGAAGATGAAGTAATGAAATCCACCATAAGGGTAGCATTGGAAGGTTAGGATCATGTGCTTTAAGTTGAAACTACATGGATGGAAACATAGAAAGAGGGTTGTAAGGTCGTAATACAGGGACCTCCCATTGATAGGATTGACTAACATTATATTCATGAACATCCCTCTTCTTGATCCATTCTCTGACTTGAGTCATCATATTGATTATGAATTGAATATTTTGTCGAGGATTAAGCTCACACGATATAGGGCCGGTCTAATGGTATGGAATGCAAAATCCAATCTGGGTTGCCTTTGTCATGTCATTGATCTTTATTGGCACCATGTTATACTCCAACTCTAGAACCTTCTTCTGCAAGTGGTCTTCTTCAGGTATAGGATATATTTCAAAATCTGCATGACATTTTTCTTCAATATCCCCTAGTCTAGTGAGTGACAAAAATTATCTCGCATCTTACTCATGTGGACATGCATGCTTAAACTAATATTCATCATGAAATTAGTTTGGAGGTGGATTGTAGTAGTTTAAAGATGGAAATAACCACCATTTCTGCAAGTGGGAATCCCATTGTGGAAATGAAGTCATGATGGCACCGCTTCATGAATGAAAATATGTTGAAGAAAACTAGATGGAAATGGGTGAAACTAAAAATTTGCAACACAGAGAGTGGGTCACTTTGACCAATGGAGTCACCAGTTGTGCTTGGTATGTCTCATAAGGATGAAATTTCACTAAGAGCACAAAAACTTAATGAAATGATGTAATGCTGTAATGGGTGATGTTGAGATGTCTCTTCACCTTCTCCTTAGAGGATACAAGGAAAGTTCGATATGCTCATAATTTCCTTTCTTTAAAGAATATCTTTTCTGAATTATTCGCATAAGTTAACACATTGAGATTTGGCATCTAGAGATATAGAGTCACCAGGTACTTGATTTATGTAAGTGAGAAGAGAAGTACCAAATTTGTCTCATCAGGCGTGCCAAAAACTATAATCACCAAATCAATGCACCCTTTGAATGACTAGAATGTGAATATGATGTTTGGTGTGATTGTGACACATGGGATCACCTCTCAAGTTGTGGGACTTGGGCTCAAGGCGAACCTCCAGAGAAGGATGACTTCCTCTTCCTAAACTAACTAATGTACTAGTCCTAATGTAATAAAATGGTTATCTAATCCTATGCTAACATTTTCATGGGTTTTAGGGAAAGATATTTACAAAAATGAAATTATACTAGGGATGTTGATGCACCAAATAAAGGGTATTTACAGACTTAAGAAGGGTTAATTTGAAGAGGGCGTGTGCACCACAGTCAACTTCACCTACCTTAACTTAGAGAGGGTAAAAATACCACTGAGACTAGGAAGCATGCATTCCATTTGTTAAACTCTATCATAAAAACAAGTTATCAGTCTTCCAGTGAAGAAGGATGAACTTGAGAAGGGTGAAAAAGCACCACAACTCAACTACTTGCAATTCTCCACCACTCAATAAGCACATAACTCTAAGAACCTACAATAGAAACATGAAATTACACATTATACCTACAAGCATGAGAAAAGGCAAAAATAAGTATAGAAGGATGAAAGGACTAAGATTAATCACAAAACACACACTTTTATTGCTTCAATAACGTGTAAAATGCATCATACATTCAAAAGAGGAAATGGTTTCCATTACAGTATTGAAGAGGAGGCTTGAAATTTCTCTCAACACACAAGGACAACTTGTAGAAGAGAGAGGACTCTTGAAAAATTACACTTGCCTAAGATGTCTAACTTTCCAACCTATCTGACCTATTAGAACCCTTTGGAATGAGCCTCCAACTTACATTTATAGAAGAATATGTGAGAGAGAAGAGGAAAGGTCATAATTACATTCCTAAATTGAAGGTACATGATGGTTCATTTATTACAGTTGGTTGAACCACTTTGAGAAGCTTCCATCATGTGCCATTAATGCCCAATTGACCTAATCTTCTCAATTAATTAAAATAATATTTAAATAATAATAATAAATATTATTATTAAAATATTTAAATAAAAATATTAAATTAATTAAAATATAATGTGGGACCCTCCTGTTGACTAGTTTGCACTGAGGAGGGAGGGGTCCATGTGAATGAGTCAAAGAAAGAACCAACTCTATGGTTAGCTCAACGAGCCAACTCACCGAGTTGGTCACGTGCTCCTCTGGAGTTTCATTGTAATTGAGCTTCTTGGTATTTGCATGGGTGTGAGTTTGACATGAGCTTGCTATGAACATCCTTGTCAATTTCCCTATGAGCTCCCTCTTGAATTTTATTTCATGACATGAACCCTCCACATCATTTTTTTATGTTGAAATTATATGCCACCCAGTGTTTAACGAGTTACATCAAAGAGTTGCTTTTGTGCTTGAATGCACCTCGTTTTCTAGGCCCAGTGAATTCCTATGGTTTCCAATGCCTTGGTCAAGTTTTCACTCTCTAAGATCTTCATTAAAAGGCTGGTAAAACTACATTACGTGTTTAACATGGCTCAAACCAAAGTTCCTTGGCTCACCTTTTCCATGTTTGACTTAGTAAGGTTGATCAATGTCATATCCTTCATGAAACCATGAATCTTATCTTTCAGATCCCACAGCTCTACCTCTCATTCATTGAAATGAGCTCTTCATTTAGTGTGGCTTAGCTATGATCCATACTTTTGTAGGATGTGGTCTACTCATCTCCTCCTCCTCAAAGTCTCACCATCTCACTCCAATGCTCTCACACTCGCTCATGGTAAAAATTTGCAAGAGCTCTGCTATAAATGAATTGGTCATGATTGATTTACCCCCTAGGTGGGTATATTAGGCTGTTGTGATGCCCCTGGGGCATGTTTTCTCCATCATGATCACTCTAACACTTCTTCTCTTCACTAAAAATGATTATTTTATTAAATAATTATTTTTTCTTGTTAATTTTCTGCTACGCTAGGGCACTATTTTCCACCTAGCACTTATCTCTTCACCTTGGGACATTTTTAACTATTTCCAGGTGCTATTTGTCTTCTATTTTTATCTATCGCCATGATTATTTTTAAATAATTATTTTTGGCCCATTTTTCTTCTCGTCGGGGCATGTTACTACTACTCGATGCCTATTCTCCTCACTCTAGAGCATTTTCACATGTTCTAGGAGATATTCCATTTCTTAAATTCTTCTGACCGATAAAAATTTTAAAAATGATCAAATCATCCAAAAATCCAAAAAAATCATAATTTTTTTAAAATGGACTAAAATTTGTAAGAAGATTGAAATGCAGTTGAAATTTGTGTCTCTCGCATGGGATTCCTCTCATATCTTGTTGTAATTTCCACACATATTGAGACAAAAACTCATGGATCCTCTTACTCTCCAAACCATTTATAAAATATACGTTGTTTACCTTATCGCTACTCTAGGGAACGAGTTGTCTTGTATTGTTTTGCTATGCAAATTGCTTTTTCATTAGACCTAAGTGTCCTCCATCCTTTCCCTTGCATATACAAATTTCTTGGGGCATCATTTTAAACCCTTGTCATTTATCAAAACATTTGGGATTGTAACTTGATAACAAAATATTTGTGCAACCATCTTAAACGTTGTTGGTTTGAGTATGTGTGATTGTACTTATTTCCCTGTTAAATGAGTTTTTTTGCTTCTCGTATTACATTGCATTCGTGTATGTTGTAAGGAGTTGGTTGTTTTTAGTAATGGCAATTTTCTTGTATCATGTCTTTTTATGTCATTTTACATTGTTTTTGTATTCTCATATTGTAATAAGGATCGATGGTGAAGATTATTAGTAATATGATGAATATAATTGTTTATATAGCAATGCCTTGTGGATAGCTCAAAATCCATTTTCTTGTTATTTTCTCTTCTATCTCCCCTTTCTTCACACTATTATTTCTTTTGTTCTATTTTTTATCATCGATCATGTTCCTCCATTACCCCATTAACACTCGAGGGGGAATCCTTCATCCTACTAATTTTTCTTCTACCCCTTCAAAATTTTCTACTTATTTTTGCTTGTCTACTTTCTTTGAAGTGACGTCGCATACGTCACCTCAAAGAGGGGAAAATGTAGACACCTATAATTTTGTTTACATGATCTTATTACTAAGATTATATTAACTATCTTAGTCTTGTGTTAATTTTACTACACTACGCTAGTAAAACACCCTTTCCTAACCATGTTAATCCCTCTCTAACCAACTTCTATAAGCTTTTTTTCCCTTTAATTAACCTTGTTTAGGTTAATCAACCCTCTTATTGAATTTCTAAAGAGGATTTGACTTTCTAAACAAATATCTTACCTTTCCAAATAGCCACTTAGCTTCTTAAAATCCTATTCACACCTCCAAATATGTTTTTCTAAAAATCAACTTTTTGACTCCTTTTAGTCCCACATGCATCCAAAACATCCTTTTCTCAAATCCAAAAACTATAAATAGAGGGATACCCCTCCCACCTTTTCCTAAGAAATATCTCTCTCTCTCTCTCTCTCTCTCTCTCTCTCTCTCATTTCTTATTTAGGTCATGCTTAGGTCTTTTAGAGTCATTTCATAGTTTATTTGAGCTATTTACTTGTTATTTACTAATCCTTTCAAATCTTTAGGTAAATGGGAGAAGCCATTAATGGTGAGATTCCATTCTTAATATTTTGAAACATCAATAAACACAAAACTAATTGCTATAGATTTAATAGGTTCACTTATAGATAGATTTCATGGAGTAGAGAACTAATATAGTCATGTTTAGAGGTTGATTGTTTTGTTTCAAGCTTTATATATGCATGCAAATAGGTAGATATCGATGGTCATTTGAGTTGTTTGTTCCAAATATTTTGGGGTTTCTTTAGAAGTTCTTACCCCATTTTCATATCTTTTACAAAATTTTCATTACACACACACACACACCTAGCAAGGTTAATATGAAGGAAATATTAGATAAGATGAGTGAAAATTGAGTCGGGGATAGAGATATGGTCTATGTGTTATTTAGATTTACTTAAAAGATCATCAACATAGGATTCTATGGTTTTTTCAATAAATTAGTTGAAGATATATGTCATAGTGGGTTGATAAAAGGCTCCAGCATTTTTAAGTCCAAAGGGCATGAAGCAAAGTAATATAAGGTCCCCCAAGGGGTAATGAAATATATTTTGTGCTGATCGTTAGACGCGATGAATATTTAATTATAACTAGAAAATCCCTCCATAAGGGAGAGCATTTCGTGGCAACTTATTTAATTGAAAACTTGATCGATATTGGGAAGAGGGAAATCATCTTTTAGGTAGGAAAGATTGAGATCCCTAAAGTGAGTGCAAATGCATAATTTACCTAAGGCCTTAGTGATGGGCATGATGTTAGAAACCCATTATGTATATTCAATGGGAATGATGAAATTAGTGGAGAGTAAACGTTGTAACTCTTATTTGATAAGAAGATCCATGTGTGGGTACATTCTATGGAGACTAAATTTAACTAGTTTTCTATTAGGATAAGTGATGATATTGTGTACAACGATGTTAGGATCGATACCTAGCATATCACTATATGACCAAGAAAAGGCTTGACTATATTTAGATAAGAAGGTAGTGAAATCATTTAATTCTTGTGGATTTAGTGATTGGATGAATTTAACTATGCGGGGTTCTTGAGGGGTTCCTAAGTTAATGTTGATGGTGGATTCATTGAGAAGGGTTGATGTATCGGTGACAAGGCTTTATGAAGGAAATGGTTGTCCACTCCCATCTAGAAGAGGATACCTTGATTTTCATGACATTGAAGGATATTGAGGGTGGGTGAATCTTCTTCAATCATTTTTGGTCAAATGAGAGGAAGTGTTTTGGTGATGTGGTTAGATTGATAAGTCAATGGTCCTAAGGAAATAATATTGACTAAAATAAAGTTAGGTGGGATGGAGATTGTGTCATCGGTGTCCATGGTAACATCACATTCTCGTGAATGGTGATTGTTCTAATTCCATGATATGTAGATATGTGGTATGTGTAGATGATTTGGTAGTGGGCCTTTCATATCCTAGGCCATATTTCTCGTGTGGTTTAAGGGAATGTTTGAAAATTAAATCATGTATTCCTTGTTTGTAACTCCCAAAACCAAATCCTTTCCATGTACAGTGATGGAGGTACATTTGTGCAAAAATTTGATTATATAAAGATTTAAAATATGATGAGAAGGGCATGACATGATGTTGATGAATGGATTGTGATGAAGGTTAGTTTATTCCTCTATAGAAAAGGTTTGTTTTCAGATATGTGAGGGCATAAGGGATGATGTCTTCAATGTTAGGCTCGTACTCAAGTTTTTTTTCCAATCTATAATACATCTTAGGTGTGGGTAGATAATTAACCATGAGGATATGATACTCGATAGTGAATACATTCCATAATGTCACTGAGGGAGGAATCATCTGGTAGTTTGGTTGATGGGATGGATGTGTTGATGGATGCTTCATTGGAGGACTTTTATTTTGATTTAGGTATAAGGACGTCATTCAAACGATATGTGATATTATAGTTAGTGAAGGGATTAGGATCCATAAGGACTGTGAATGTTTTTCCTTGTGTTATGTTGTCTTGCAAATGTGTAATAGGGAAATTGACAATTTCCAAGCACGAAAATGATACCCCAGTGTTAAATTTTGCAAGTCCCATCATTCCAAGACACCCGAGTCTATCCATTCACTCAAAATGACATCCTAAATAATGTCATATCATCCCCCTAGGTTATTTAGAGAATTATATTCATTCCTCCTAGGTGATTTTAGGGAATTCTGAAAAGATATTATGTTCTAGCAGTATTGGGAAGGGTTATCGTTGGCCTTCCCAAGACTGGATCAACCCCTTGGAGTGGAACAAAAGGGTAAAATTCAACATGGAGGTGAATTGAATACCTTAAAACATCATGTAAATAATTTGGGAAGTATTTGGAAAGTTTTGAGAAACTTGGAATAGTTTGAGTAAAAAATAGAGTTCACGAGGCCTAGGCAAAGACACAGGCCTAAAACAATTATTGGGCTTTGAGAAGATGATTCGAGAGCTCTAGATGGAGTTATAAAAACAAAATACCTCTAGAAATAGGATTAAAATACATACATTATGGTGAAATAATATTTTTCAAAACCCTTGGTGCATAGGATTGGCGGCGTTTTTATCGTGTACAAGTGAAGTCTAAAATAATAAATACGATTTTTCAGGGATCTAGTGGATGAATCAAGCCATGATACCCCCAAAATTGGATTAAAAATTCCATTTCCAGTTAGAATCATATAAAATTTCATGATGAAATTCCATCAGGAGCTCAAGTTATCTTCGTTCCAAGTTACCATCTCAAAGGCAGATCAGGACTTAGTCATTTTTCGAGAGGACACGTGTCAGCACCAGGAGCCTAGCAGGATTTCATGTCCCTGAGGTAAGGTACACCAATAATTTAAAATTATCCCATCCCCCATGTGACCTCTTGAACCCTCATATGACCTCAATACTTGACAGTTCAGCCCCCAGGTGCATTTTTGGAGCATCCATTCCCTACCGTCAGATTTGGTGCCACGTGTTAGCTCCAGGACCACTGTGGAAACTGATGTCCCTATTTCCATAAGTTTAGGGACATAAAACCTTGAAAATTTTCCTATTCCCTATGGGTAGTCATTTAGACACCCACGTGACCAACTTTCAACCCCCATGTGCATTTTTGGAGCATCCATTCCTTGTCGTCGGATCACGTGCCATATGTCAGCTCTAGGACCACCATGGAAACTGATGTCCCTTGTGTCCTTGAGGTGAGGGAAATAATACATGGAAAAATGTGACCATTCCTTTATGGGGAGTCTTTTGGACACCCATGTCACCGACTTTCAACCCCTAGGTGCATTTTTCAAGCAAAACCCCTACCGTTGGATCGAGGACACATGTCATCACCTTGAAATTGATTACCTTCACATCACCGAGGTTAGGGACATCAAGGAAAATAAAATCACCTAGACCCTCCATGTGCATTTCTTTTAAAATTTAAATCTAGCACTCATCTGTTTCTTCCCCTCATTTCTCCTTCCCAACGTCATACCTTGCCATGGCTCTGTGAATGATTGTCCAAACACCCGGTCAACCATTGCTGCAACAAACCAGCTCTTCCATGGCCACATAAAATATCCACACCATGAATACATAATAATATTTAGTCCTCAGATAAAAATGGAGTGAAATGACGAAGAACGAAGAGAAAATGGAGATTTTTCGCCAGATAACTACGAAGCCACCGATCAAAAAATCATCATATCTTGTAAAGTACAAGTCAGATCAAGATGTCGTCTTTTGAATAATTTCAAATTTTGCAAGAAAATCAAGATGCAATGAACAAGAGGTCAAATGGTTCCTAGAATCATTTGCTCCAACAAAATCCTCACTTCGTGAACCAGCTCACATTCATCATATTTCCCATCATTTCGGCAATAGGAGTGAGATAAAAACTTGAAAATGGGATCCAAATAAAAACATATCACAATGTAGTTGTTTTCATCAAAAATGAAGACAAAACCAGAACTACAAATTTAAAGCTCCACTAATGGCAGCCACTACCAGGTCAAAATTACAAAAATTATTTCCAATCATTCTAGATGACAAAACTAGGTGAAATTTAGAGGGTGTGATCGTAATGAAAAGATGAGTCCAAAAAATTATGTTCCATAGAAAATTGAGCACTAGAAATCCACTTTCCAAAAATATTAAGTTTTCCTATACATACTCACTATATTTGGAAAGTCATCATCAAAAGTAGATGAGACAAAGGCAACGGGAAATGAAGATAATGAGGAATCTAGGATGAGTAATCGAGCATAAAGTAGTGAAAATGACCAGTTACTAAAAATAGTAAGTCCCTTATATGAGTGATTACTAAAAATAGTAATTCACCCAAAGAAGTGGCTGAGGCAAGGGTAGTGTGCATAGGATTGAATAAGGGAGTTCATTACATCACGATGGTCAAGAAGAAGCAAGAATCATCCCTTACTTAAAATAGTAAGTATCTCATCCGGGCATTTACTAAAAATAGTAAGTCACACTCAAAGGGTAGTTTTGGCACAATGGGACATCAAGAACTTTGTTGCATCAGATCTTTCCATTAGAGAGGATCATTAGAATTCATCTGGGATGGCACCTCCTCTTCTTCTTCCTCTTCTTTCTCTCTCTCTCTCTCTTCTCTTCTCATACAACACACTTTCTCTCTCTTGAATGTTAGATTTTTGCGTTGAGGGTTACACCTTTTAATATGTCTTAAATGACTTCAGAAATATAATGTAATGTTACGTCACCTTGCTATTTAAAAGGGACTTAAAAATTTAAAGTGGAATATGAGTAGTCTTAAGTCATATTAAGGTATTCGAAAAGCTATTAGGGGGTAGATGATAAGTCACCTCTCACTCTATAAATTGTAAAGCCATTCCCATTTCAAAGGGTTGGCAATTGATCTTGTAAACTCAAGAGTGCATTGTACCTAGAGAAAGCAAAGGAGATAGCCATTTTCTTCCATTTCCCCCTTTTCTAAATTTTCTCCATTCCCACATTATGTACAACTTTGATTTAAGAAATCAATACAAGAAGGAGTTTCTAGCTTTCTTTGACTAAAGGGTTTCTTGATACTTGGTGATCAAAGTGAATTATATTTGGTCTTGTTGTTATAAGTGGATTTCTTTCTTTTGATAAATAAATGTGTTGAATTTTCTAACTAGTTCATGTGTAGGAATATGCTTTTCAACCTGCAACATTATTTCTCCTACCTCTTTTCTCACTCCCCTTTCCCCACTCTTTATACAAATTCTTCCCTAGAAAGATATTCCTAGCTTTATTGCGGGGGTCGGTGGAGTTCCCTGTTGGATCCCCAATCAAAAGGCCACCACAAAAATCCACCTTTTCATGTGCATGCATATACAAAGCTTTACACCGGTTAAGTAGAGGGACTTAGATTCCCGAGCGTTGGCAAGAAATCCACAAGTTTGTCCACCCAAAAAAATTTCTTGCAAACATTTTTGTGCCCACCATTGGGCATACTTAGTAACATCTACACCTAATATATGACCGCAAGCTCTAAAAATAAAAAAATGAAATATTGAATATCCATTGCTAAAACACACACTGCTTATTTCTCAATGTGTCTTTTCACATTCCACATTGTATTTTCATATTCCCATTGCAAATTTTTTAGTTCCAGAATTTGAAAAAGGATTTTCCAAATCAAGAGCTGAAGAAGAAGTAGAAACAAAAATGGAAGATGAAGAAGAAATACCTTAACCCATTATTCCATGGGGAATGTATACAAGCCCACTTGCTCTTGAACCCCCTCTTCACAATCTACCTATGTTTTCCTGCAAGAATTTTTCAAAATTTCAAAGGTGACAACACACAACATCCTTAAGAACACATCGTTTCTTTCATGACATCATGTGGAATTATTGGTGTCCAACATGAATATGTTAGTTTGAGACTATTCGTGGAGTCCCTCCAAGAAAAATAAACAGAATGGTTTTACCTCCTACCTGCCCGATCCATCACGGGTTAGGATGACATCCAGATTACCTTCAAGGAAATATTTAAATAAACTGAAGATTTTCAAGACCTCTTAGTGTAGTTGGCTCAAATGAGGAAAGGATAAAATGAAACCATGAAAGAAATCGTGGCTTCTTTCGAACGGTTTCTTTGCAGGATATCGAAGAGAATTCACCATCTCAAAACAATGTCAAGAGATTCTTCATCAATGCTCAATCATCAGAAGTAGGATTTTTTCTATGAATATCCCAACCAAGGAGCATTGTAGAAGCAAAAAGGATGGCCATTGAACTTGATGACAATCTCATCCTCTCTGGGAAGATCAAGAATCCATCAAAGGGAAAGGCCCAACATCTTAGAGATGAGAGAACCAATCCATCACTACAAAAGTTGGTGAATGAGATGGCCTCTTTGAAGAGGGAATTATTTGAATGAGTATCTTCTCAAAGAAGCAATAGAAATTAGATTGCAAGAGCACCCCAAAGGCTCACCTTGGAGGCCCCACCCATGAACATAAATTGCATATTTCAAGAAAGTGAAGAAGAGCTTGAACAAGAAACTGAAGGTGGTGATTTCCTAAAAAATGATGATTTTGAGAACAATTAAAAAATCATATTCTATGAGTACTCTGGATGTGATGAAGAAGACAAAGAATATGCACCCAATTTCTCATGTATGGTATTCACTCATTCTCAATCTGAGAAAGGATCCCTTCCTCCACTTCTACTAAGAAAAAGAAGGTTGATGATCCTCCTATGGTGACTCGCAACACAAAATAATCAGTCGAGGATCCCCACTTCCATATTCCATGAAGTCTGTATTGTTGGATCTTAATCCCAGAGTAAGTAAGAAGGCCTCCACAATCCCAAGTAAGTCTTCTAATACCTCTTCCATTTCTAAATCTAAATCTTCTCCTATAAAATCTAATACCTTGAAAGCTCCTAGTGTGCCATTCAAAGTACCCTCCATTCCTCAAACATCAAATCCTACTCCTAAGCCTATCAAGACAAAAAAATTAAGTCCCTTCACCCCCTTAACCACATTTGCTCCCTTTTACTTCATAGAACATGCAAACAAATCCAAAGTGTAGATTACCAAAACTAAATATTTGTAGACCCATCTTGAATAGTTTGAGAACTTTGTTCAATACATCAGAAATGGTAGTCTAAAACCCAATGATGTAGCTCATTGACCTACAGGAATACTACCAAACCAACCTACACCTCCCTCACGTAACATGTTTTCTATGAGTGTATCAAATACCGATAAAGTTAAAACTTTCTACATCTCCCTTCTTATTGGAGAATATGTACTAAACAATTGCATAATAGATTCTAGTGCTTCAGATAATGTGATGCCTTTGAAGGTTGCTAAAGCTCTCATGTAACATCCTCATTTTAATACCTTAGAACAAGATTTTATTTTATTTTATTAATGTTCCCTTGTCCTAAATACATAATTTAGAACACACATATCATAACAATCATTCTTATAATAGATAACCATATGCAGCTGTAATGACTCGGTATACCACCGATCTGTTCATTCCATGACTCGGTGAACTACCGATCGATTCATTCCATGACTCGGTGAACTACCGATCTATTCATGCATAACTTTGAGATTGAAGTTTTCAACTGAACACTTCATTCTCATGGTTCTCTTCCCTATTCTGGGTTCTGAGTGTTCTGTCCAAGGAACCTATCTGAATAATTGTTACTATTATTCATCGGCATCACGATCCTTAGGCTAGGTGACATAGGACAACACAATCAGCAGCTTGCGATACTTTGGCCAAAGGTTTGAAACATACTGTTCATATTACTTATTCCTTGACGGCATACTCGTCAATCCGGAATACGTCCTTCACCCCACTCTAATGTTATATAGAACGTCTTATACTGACCTCTGTCAGTCCCCTTGCCCCAAGTTTTCACTCTGGATTGGGTTAATATCATAATTCACGTTATAAGGATGCCCTTGAAGACTAGGGGTAAGCTGACATACTGGGTCAACCGATGTTAACCCCGTGTGTCAAGGTACCCTGAGTCTCAAAGGGCTACCTCATAACATGTCTATGATCCTAACCAGTCCCTGGAGTGAAAATATTTCCCAATTCTCAGTGTGTAAATCTTAATGATCAATGCAGAAGGGTGTTGCCATATGTCATCTGCAATGTTGTATCCTCGAGAAGATCCTAATCTTCTCGAAGGTACAACCTGCAGTTGACATGTGTCAACATCCTACGGAACAACCTCGGAAAGATGTACATACCTCCAAGAATTTACTTATGTTGAGTTATATTTGGATTATAGGCCCTCCTAATTGGGTAGCCTTCCCTAACCCTGAGTCCCACACTCCTTGAGTTACCTTTTGTAATTAGGTTTAGTTTCACAAAAGGGTTTTAATTAGATTTAAAATTGTTTCAAAGTTGCCGGTTGGTACCTAACAACCTTGTACCCACAAAATAGGACAACAACCCTTAAGTTTTTCCCCCATTAGGAAAATAATTAATCCAGCAAGGATTTGCAACTACCTTATAAACTGGAACATATCAGACTTAGTACCATTAAGTCGTGGCGGTTTATATCCATATATATATTTCTTTCGAATTAGTGCATTACGAGAGGTCAAAGTTCTCTCCCAATTATAGTACATTTTAAGGCATAGCTCAACCTCAACATTCCCTATAAATGTAGTGGTCTTATTTACAATTTAACCACCATCATAAGATATAAAGAATTACTAACCAGAAAAATGTAGTATCAAGCCATATAATTAGCTAAGGCTTACTTAGGGAATCCATCTAGATCCCGTTGAATAGAATAATAGGAATGCACTCTCATTCATACAGAAAAAAGAAGATCAATTCAACAAATAAGATCACAAACCACATAAGTAATATGTCCCCATTTCATTTATTCCCAAACCTATACAATTACAACCTATGCACTTCGGCATATTTTAATACAATAGTCTTCAAAGAAAGAGTAACTTTCTTCTATAGTACAATTAGAAAAATCATGTCGGAATTCTTCATAAAAACTAGATTAAACAGTCATTGCATCATATCAGATCTACCTGCCTTTACCACTTTAAGATGACCATCTGCAAAAATTTCTAGCACGGGTCAGTTCAGTGAACTGAGCATGATAAGCACTAATCCTTAAAACAATTGCATTCCACCAATTGTTTTCATTAAACAATCCTGTTTAAATGACATCAATTTCATCAAATCCAAAATCATGATTCACACTAGTTTTCTTTCTACCATTATAATACGACTTTATAACATAACTCAAATTATAGTTACAATTTCAACTTAAATATTTTTGAATGATTCATCTTATACAAGAAAATAAGAAGAAACAATCGATAAGTATATATCAAATTGCCTTTAACTCTAATATATCAAATTTAATCATTGATAAGTATACAAATCATTAACTACAGGGCTACCTTTATACAAGTAGATAACAATCTGAGTTCTAAATCAGGATAATAATACTGCTATTAAAGGAAAGGAGTCTTCTAAGTTAAGATCTCACCACTTACAATTTCTTTCCACTTAATTTTAACAGTCCTGTCATCTCATAACCATACTGTAGAGTTCCTTATAGAATTCTATAGAAGAGCTCACTAATATTTCAAGAGAGAGTGTAAATACCTTCGTATTTTGAAATCCTATAACAACTTTCTTTCATAACTTAGAGGAAGGAACAGAGAAAATCATAACTCTATTTTAATCAAGTTCAGAACTATACTAACTTCCAAGAAGTAATATATATTCTCTAATCCAATCAGGGAAAAAGAAGGCAAGTAAAACAACACTTAAGTTTAACAATAGCTCAGTCAGGTAGAGCCACCTTAAAAATTTCCTATAGATCCCTACGGTCTTACAATTATACATTAAACAAAAGCCAATAACGTTTTCTTTACATAAAATGTTATAAACAATCTAATCTCAGACCACAATCCTGATCTAAGTAAACAGTCTACATTTCACCCATTACTCGAACCATTTTGGTCTATGAGTTAGGGTAACTTTTCCATTACCATTAATTACCAATGGATCGAAACTAAATTATTCCAACCGTTGCACTGTTAGGTTGTTATATCGTTCCAAGATACCAAACCAAAAATGCATGTAAAGAATTAATAATTGAATTCTAAATACAGATTCAACAATGCCCCAAAATCCATCCTACTCATACCATAGTAGTTATCAGTGCTTTAACTGTACAAAATAAATAGATCATTCAGTTGCATATGGATCATTTCAACCCAAATTTCAACTATAAAAGGAAAAGCATTAGCTGAACGTAAATAAGCTCATCGACGTTGAAGTCATTGTTTTTCTTTCAAAGTAGAATTTCTGACATTGTGTAATGCGGCCCTAAGAAGTAGATTTCATAGTCACCTCAGGGTAAAACATAGTCATTTCTTAACCAAACATTAAACATAATTTCCATTCATGCAGATCTAGGATCAACCACGAATTGTCAGGGAACAGAGTTCATCCAAGTACGTTTCCTCTTGAACATATCCGTGTTCCTAATATCCATGTAAAATCACAAAAACAATAGTTACACCAAATACTTCCTTACTCACAGAACCTATATTCATAAGAACATTCAGACCCCTTTAAAATAAAAGTACAGGCTTAGATTTCAAGCAACATTTCCAACTCACGCGACTAAAACAGTCGAGTTTTACTGAATAAACTAGCATTCCAACCACAAAATCAATTACTTACTTTCCTAAACATGTCCAGTAATAGTTAGGAATTCATACGACAAAGAAAACAATCAATTAATACAATCATATTCGAACAAAAATAATTACCATGGTGTTTTCAAACACGAAATCATTAAGCACGTATTCTTCCATGGATGCAGTTCTTATCAAATACCCCAGTCAGATAAAGAAAACATACAACACTTCCAATAGAAAGTAAAACTCCATATTGGATTCACAACATGGAAACAAAAATAATGAAGCAGGTTTCATCCAGGATCCAAAGACAACCCAGAATCCCCAAATCAACATAAAACCCAAAACATTATTACTAGCCAAGCCGAAATGTGCATACATTATCTGAACAGAGTTGTTCTAATGAAAACATTTAAAGGAAAGCAATATTTTTAATAGTTAGGGCCTATCATGCCTGATAGTGTCGCTAAAAGTCAAAGAAGACCTCTGAATGCGCTCGCCCCTTCTCTTCTTCTTCCATGAAAGATTAAACAACAAAATATTGTTACCTCCATGCCTTATATACTTCCCCTGACAGAGAAGTAAATTTGAAACTCTCAAAATTGCCATGCAACGAAGAGTAGATGGTTGGTTCGAAGAACCAATGCTCATGCAGAGTGAAAAACGGAATGCATGAAAAATAAAACAACCAAGAAAAATTCCACTTGCATGCCTTCCCAAGAAATCTATGCTCAAGGCCCTATGCAAATTAATTACATTTATTTTTATTCTCCCACCTATTTTCCATTGCCACCGACTGCCAAAGTTGGTGAATGCTAAAACAAAATAAACAAATGTTACCATTCTTAGAGATGCTTCCACATGAGATTCTTCTAACAAACTTATCCTCGCTAACTCGGGCAGCTGAAAACCATCACCCAAGACTTGCGACCCCCCATTAGGTCCCCCTTCATAGTATTAGTTTAGGTTAGGGTAGTGACTTAGGTTAGATCATAGGTAGAATTAGTCTTAATGCCATAGGATATAACATTAGTCACCCTCCATAGTGATAGGTTTAGTTAACCCTTAGGAGTATTAAGCTCATAGTTTTAGGACTAGGTTAGATTAACTAACCTTGCAACATTAGGTTATAGTTTAGGTTAAAACTAATAACCTTACTGATTCTAGTCTAGGTCCCCTAGATAGGACTAATCAGTAATAGAGTTCTAACAGGATAAAACATTCCTGGATCAGATTCCATTTGGCATCAAGTAATTTAAACTTTAGATAAAAACATACACATCTTACCTGGCTTAAGGTCCAGGTCCTTCCCGATGCTATGATAACTGGAACCAGATTCTGATTACAATGATCAGCCAGAGTTAACCTCTGGAATTGAACATTCAAAGCTCAGTCAGACTTAGTAACTCTCGAAATGTCAATACAATTTGTTCATCCTAAATAAAATTAAAACATCCCTTGGATCAATGCAACTGATCCAAGGTTGAGTCATAAAGGTGGATAAATCCACAATCTTCCAGAAATCAGATTGTACTCAAATGCGAAGAATGAAAGAAACAAAAGAGTTCAAGCATATTCCGGTTCAATCAAAGATCTTAAGAGCAGAAAAGATATAATCCAAATCAAGCATGACTTCCCAAAACCAAAGGAACATGTCCTTATATAGGAGAAATCATATATCAACACTTGAATGCTAGGAGAAAGTAACAATAGTTCGAGTGGTGTTACATCTCAAACTTACCATGACTCCACCCAATGGCTCTTATTACTCTTTAGAGTAAAAAAATGTCCCACTTGTAGGGAATATTAAAGATGCATAGGGGGCTCTCACTATATTTCTAGACAAGAAAGTTCCAATGTTGATTCGGTAGTAGACATCCCATCCTCATTCGAATGTTGTTGAGTAGAAGTTTGTAGCAAGACTTGGGAGGTAAAAATTTAGATGAATTTTTCATCCGCAACCATACCGTGGGTGGAGACATGGAGAAATTTCTTCTAGAAAAGAAGATGAGGTATCTTGTGCAAAAGTCCGAGAAGCTGTGAAGCTAACATTTTATACCAAAATACCGGGAAAATTAATCACTTGGTGACAACCGAGGAGGAAGAAGACATTCTGTAGTGCCCACTTCCCTTTAGCACCTTTTATTACGATTATGATACATGTAGACTATATGATGGACATCTTTATAGTTTGGATTTACTATGGTGTTAGATGTCGATCCTAGATTATTGTTGGATCTGATTCATATATGATATATAATGATTATTGGAGACATTTTATATAGTTGTTGACATGTTGTTGGACATGGTTATATTGTAGATGTTTTTCAGAAATGTGATATTTGATATTTGGAGTAAACCTAGAAAATGGAAATTATTTGATGGTCATATAGTTGTTGATTAAAAATACAAATGATGTAGTTGTTACTTCGATGTTGTTGTGATTCATTTATATAATTGGTTTTGTGATTTTATTTATACTTATTTTGAATATTCGATATGGCCATGAGGCCGAAGGAGGTATTTGTGTTTTAAATGTTAAATATCACAACAAACATCTAGGCATCGGAGACCAACCATAATAGAATTCTAGGTGAATTCAAGAAGGTCATCATGGAAACATGTCTTTTGTGTGTGTGTTGTATTTTGTTAGGGATTCCCATGGTGGGAATCATCTTTATATGTGACCATGGGTTGTGTATTTTTGTTAATATGGTTAATGTTTATTTATTGTTGTATGTATTTTATTAGTAATGTATTCCTTCTTCTAATTAATTAAGATTGTGATGGATTAATGTGAGAATCATATGATTAAAATTTAAATAAATTAAATTGGGATATGGGAAAGTAATTATAAGAGTTGTTGGCTGTTGTATTTAATTTGTAAGTGATGTGTAATATGTTTAAGAGCTTGTGTAAGTCAGAGTTTGGAGTAAGAAATACTCCACCTCCATGGACATTCGAATTTGATCTTGGGGCTGTTTTGGAGGCTTGTGGGACAAGTAAAAATTATCCCATGCCTCTAAATTTATGTTACCAACCATACTTATGGTTGGGGAAGTGATTTTTGACTTTTTATAATGTATTTTATTCATCTTCTACATTTTTTTAATTGCACTTTATTACATTTTAAATAATTATTGTTCCTTGAAGTGTGGGCTCTTTTGAGTGTACTAATAACTTGTGATTTTTCACCCACCTCTTTATTGTGCTTAGGAGAATGAAATATTGTCTTTTGTGTTTGAATTTTGAGGATGTTTGATGTTTCATCCTACATGGATCAACATCATCCTCTTCTTTCCCTCTTCTATATAATTCAAACTCTCTTCTTGTTTGGGGGTTGTTGAACCTTTTTGCATTTTTCCTTTGGGGGCACTTTTTGCTATTTGGAGCTCTCTTTTTTTAGTAAGTTGAGAAAGCTTTGTATGCTTGGAGTTTTCTATTTTGGATTGTGCTTTGGCACTTGAAGCTTGTTGTTTGGACACCAAATTTACCATGGAGAGCTAGGAGTTTATTCCTTCTTTTATTGTTGTTATTTTCTTGTTTTGTGTGTGTGTGTGTGTATGGAGAATGTTTTATTGAATTTATTGGCTGGTTGATTAGAATTCCTTAGGAATGTGTAGGAGAAGGCTATGGGGAATCAACGTGGGGAGGGGCATATGGAAATTCCATTGGCATCAGAGTTTTGTGGAGGGAATTTAGGTTTGGGATCCACCATGGAAAAGAAATAGCTTACATTTCTTACTTTGTGGGGGGCATAAGGAAATCTTTGGGGGCCATAAGGAAATGTGTGTGATAAATTATTTGGTGGTTTGTTATTGTTGGATGCCCAATTTCAATTGGGGGCATAAGCAGCTTCCCCATAGGCCTTTCTCCTTTGGCTTGCATGATCAAGCCGAGTTTTGTTTTGAAATGATTTTAAATGTAGTTGTGAACTTTTGTGTTGTGTTGCATTGTGTTTTTTTAAATGTCTATGTGAAAGAATGTTGTGTTGTGGAAGCCATTTTTTTCCATGGTTGAATTACTCCTTTGATTGTATTTTGGTTGGGGCTCGGGGGCCAATGATGAAGGCTTCTCCTTTCATTGGAAGTCTTTTTGGGTGGAGAGCATTGTCTTTCCCCCTCTTTTGTTATGATCAACTTGGAGAAAAAGAAAATGAGCATGTTGTTGTCCTGGAGCAAAAGAAAATACAGTTTGATAGTCCCTTGTGGAAACCCATTCATTTGTAATCTTTTCCCACATGATGTGGATGAAATTGTAATATGCTTTTTGTGAAGAAAGATGTATGTAAATTGATTATGAAGTCATATATTTGAAATGTGAAAGATACTTGCATTCTGCTCTGTACATTGGAAAGAAATAAGTTAAATGTTGTTATTGGTTTCCAACATTGAAATATGTAAAGTTGTTTAATTGAAGTCAATAAAGAATTGCAAGTTCATTTCTCATTTGCATTGTTGTGATGAAATTGGAAATATCAAATTGGGATTGGAACCTTGTTTAGAAAATGAAAAAATAAAAGTAATGCGTGTGTAGAAATTGTATTGCATTACCTCTTTTGATATATATTAAATTGGAAAATCAAATTTTCAATTTAACTTTGAAATGGTTTGTTTGTAAACAATTAAATGTATTGGGTTAGTTTAGAAATAAAAACCACACTCGAATGATGAATTTGATAAACAAATTTCTAGAAACGGGATTTCTGTCACAAACTTAACACTGGCAATTAATTTTAATAAAAATGCATAGTTAAGACCTTGTTGGTGAGAAAATCTATCTTTTTGGGAAAATTTATGGATAAATGAGCCAACAAAGTGTGGAGGGCATAGTCCTCTTTGAGTCAAAGCAAAGTGAAACTAGTTTATTGCTATTCTACCAAAAGGGAATCTGTTCAAGTCTCACAATATTCTCGCCTTCGGGGTTTGGGATTTCATCCCAAGAGGGGTGCTTCGAATGTGAAAAGAAAGGAATGAAAGAGAGGATGAAGAAAGATCAGGTCCGAAGGGAGAAAAGAAATGAATTCCAAAGCGTAGAAGGTCGAGGGTTTATGTTTTGGGATTGGTAGTAAACAGAGCCAAACCTACTTCGCATAAACAAATAAAGCAATAGTGATGAATAAATGACAAAAAAGTAGAGACAGATCCAACAGAATAAACGCATATATCTAACATAAGAAAGATCGATGCCCATAACACACATATTCAAAGACAAAGTCTTAATATTTTCTTACATACAAAAGTACAAAGCCTTTTCTTCTCACTTCTATTTTTCATCTAAAAGATATCCACCCCTTGAATACAACAAGTATTCAAGTATATATAGAAGGAGAGAAGAAAAGAAGACAAAAGCAAACCAACCACTTAATTACAAAAATATCTTACAATAGATTACAAAGTCATTTGTTGACTTTTGACAACTTTGGTGGATGACATCATCTCATGGTGCAACATGGATGATGTCATCATTTGTGTCAACACACTTTAGATAATTTACAAGGAGAAAGTTGGGAAGAAAGAAACTATTCATCGTCGTCCCACGGCTGGAAGGGGGTATCCTACTTTTGCTGCTACTCGGGAGATGAGATGTGGAACTGGGCACGGTACTCCATGAACTTGCTGATCATGGGTTGAAGTTGATCCTAGGAAGGATCCTTGTGTCGATCGCTGATAGCTTCGCAAGTCTCCCGCTCATCTATGAGCTTTTCTGGGAGTTTGGAATAATCATTTTCCGCCTCTATCAGGTACCCAATGAAGTCACGACATGCCAACAGGTTGTTGATGGATTCGGCATCGAACGTGACCTCTGGTCCCAGCCCCTGTGAAATGATCTCCTTGAAGATCTGAATAGTTTCCTCAACCTTTCTTAAGGCGAAAGAAGAAGTGAGCAAGCCTGGAGACATTCTTAGGACAATCTATTCCATTTGATGCATTGCATCCAGGGCTTCCTCCTTTACTTTGTCGATCTTCTCCAGGATGAACTCCAGCTGATCAACCCGATAATCTAGAGTAGAAAGGATTTTGTTGAGGGCTCTGGGGTGTCCAAAGAAGCCGAACTTGACTAGATCTTCGACTGAATAGTCAAGAATTTTCTGAAAGGTGTCATGCTACATCCTGGCATGATCCATCTCTTCAGAGATGGGTCCTACTATCGCCTAGAGCTCTTTATTCGTCCGATTGATATTCTGATATAACCCGGTGAACTTAGCAATCACTCCCTCACTTTCCTTGAGGATTTGGCTCCTCCAGGAGGAAACTGCCATGCCCTGCTCACCGATTTTGGCATATTCATTGATTTTATCCTGACTCAGAGGCTCAGGAGTTTCGGCGGCAGTTATAGGAGGCACACTGCCCATTTTCTGCAAGGCGTGGAGAAGATGTTTATTTTGCTCCTTTAACAGCCTTTTCTCTTCCTTTTCTTCCTGGAGCTTTTTGTAAAGGGCATCAACTGTAGATAGGGCCTCTCCTTGCAGGCTTTCTGAAGATGTCCCCATTGTGACTTGAGTCACTATGTAATCTGTCGAAGATAGATCCTTTTTATCCTTCAAAGGATTGGGGTATGCAATCTCCATTACTCTCTCCCCTGATGCACTCTGAGAGAAGCGGGTTATAGGATTTTTCTTCTTGGCCCCTTTTGATGGGATGACAGAGAAGTCCATTGGTGCGATGGGAACTTTCCTCTTTTGTTGACTCAGGTGTTGGGAGATCCAGGCTGGACTTATGGGAGAAGGACCAGAAATAGAAAAGGGAGCAGCTGCAGTAGTAGAAGGGAAAAATGTGGAGACACTTGGAGGCGGCATTGAGAGGGAAGCCGAGGAAGTGCTCACGGGAGGAAGGGATACTGTAGGGGAGGTAGACATAGGAATGGAAGGGAGCTGAGAGATGAGGGAAGAAATGGTGGGGGACAGCTCCGCGAGAGAAGAGAAGATGGATGATGAAGAAGGGGGAACAATAGAAGATGGGGGAGAGGACATGACCAAAGGAATGGTCGCTTGGGTCACTCGAGGAGGGGAAGGAGGAGAAGGAGAAGGGATAGAAGGGACCTCAATAGTTACAGTCGTGGAAACATCCTGAGTGGATGTGCCTATCGGAACATCTTCCGCTGCTTCTTCTTCTAAGCTTTCTGGGATTACAACCCATTCTTGTGAAGCGGAAGGAGGAATTTCAGGAGCTTCCTCTTGGGTGGAGCTTGACTCACCCTCTTTGCCTTTCCCTTTGCCCTTTGTATCTTTTTTTCCCGAGGAGGTGTGTTACCCAACGGAGATGTAGTGAAATCAACTCCGAGGTAAATGAGGCCATTCATTCTACACCAATGCTCTGTTCTTCACAGAGTTTCCTTGACCCTTTCTTCTATGGTCTGAGGTGCTTTGTTCTGTCAATCATAGCGAAAGGCCAATCGTCCCCACCCGTGTCAAGATATACTTGATCAACTTCTTCTTCAGTAGTTTGATAGCCTTTTGGGACAATGGCCACACCGACATCTTGGATTATTTTGGCAAAGGCCAAGCAGGAATGATCCTTCCTCCTGAGCTCGACCTCATGATATAGGTCGATATAAATATCCTCGATCTGAGGGATGTGGATCGGATCGAGTTTGGCCCTAGGGAGACAATTCCTTGGGTCAAAATTGGGCCTTGCTAGGAATTTATGCTTTAGATTTAGCAGCTCTAGTTCTGTAAACATATCCTTTGCTTTATGGTGAGAAAGATAAGTATACCTGCCCACTGTGAGGGGGAAAGGAGTTCCACCCTTCTTTCTCTTGAGGCACTTTTCGTGGTAGGTGATAAGCTGTCTTGACAGCTCTAATAGGATCAACTTGGGGCCAGCATATCTCGGTAGTTTGGTTGGTTCCCCAAGAAGTTAACTTCCCTCAGATAAGTGAAGGTGGGGAATTGAGTGAACAGGGCCCCCCATTTCTCTGTGGCTATGATGATGCTCTTGGTCGTATGAGTGTGAGTCATGTTTAGCCTCAAAAGGTAGACGATGTCGTAGAAGAAGGCATCATTGATCTTTGTAAACTGGGGGATACTATTTTCCAGCTTTAGTTCTAGATAGTATTCATATATTTTAACTTGGGGCCAAACCCCACACCACATCAAAGTTGGATAATCCCTTTCTGAGGCCGCGACATAAACTACGTAGGAGTTCATATAGAACCTCCCGTTGTGGTAATTTGCTGGAGGTACTCAGATATGGTGGTGCTTATGATCTCCACCCACTCAAAGCGTTGATCTGGCACATTTTTGTTCATCGTTTCTAAGTATCTCAGACATCCATTTGTGAAAGTAGTGGGCATCAGGAAGCCCAAATACTCTGCTCAGGAACGTGATTGTATCACTGAGTTCCTCTGAAAATTCACTGCGATGAATGACATGTGGCCATTGGGTCACCACCTTTTTGTTCTTCAGGTATACTTCATTCATCAACTACATACACTGATCCTCATTGTCATCCCAAGCCTTGACGTAATATTCCGGCTTATGGCCACAAAGTACGGTGTTGAGGAATGTCGAGCATTATTTCAAAGTGTCGGGTGGTGAGGTTGATTATGACCTCGCACTTCTCATTATGGACACATCTTGTATCTTTGTTGTAGCAGCAGGGCTACTACCATCATGAACTCATTGTTCACGGCACTAACAGTGATCCCTCCAAGAAAATGTAACCCACTACCCATCAGTTTTTCCATCAACGGACTTCCTGTGACCTTTCGGGTTCTGGCCCAGAAATCCTCCATATCAATGTGCCCAAGTTCTGAGTCTTTGATACCCAGGTCACACTCTGCCTGGGATTTAGGCATCCTAACCCTCTGATATTTATACTTCATTTCTTCCTCTGTGAGCTTGGCTTTGCACTTAGATTTGGTAGGTCTCTTGCTTGATGTTGACATATGTCACTCTGAACTTAGTTGCTGATCTGTAAGAAGAAGAAGTGAAACCCAACGCAAGAAAGTCATATTAGCTATTTGATCTTCCATTAAAGCGTTAACAGAAGAAAGAGTTAGTGATTTTAAGGTCTCAGGCACGGGTGGTGCGTGAATGTGCAGTCTGCAGGATAAATAACATGGTGCATATAAAAGAGGTGTTCAGCAAGGGACAAATCAACGCCAAAGGGTGCTAGGCGCATGAAAACTGCAGATGAAATTTTGCTGTTGCAAGCGGGAGTGCACCTACACCATATATATGCATTTAGCAGGCGCTGATATTCTTCATGTTACACAGAAGGATGCACCAAGTGGCGCATATAATTTTTATGTTGCATGTAACTTTGGTGCGCCAAAGGGCATGTATATGGGTGTGTGACATGCATTATGTGCTCTAAAGGAAACTCGGCTCGGCGCAAGCAGCAGAGAGGGATTGCATAACATTATGTTACTGTAATAAGGGATGCACCTGTGCTAACAGTTTATACTTGGCACATCTAAATTTGATGTTGCATAGTTGCAGGGTGCGCTAATGGCACAAGGTTTTGCAATGTTGCACACAAGTTTGGTGCGCCAAGAGGGTGCATGGAAAGTGAGTGTTGTGAGCGAGGAAAGTGTGCCTTGAGGGCGCAGCTGTTCTTTATGTAATAGGCATGGAGGATGTGTCATTGGCATGATCGTATATCATCTTGTAGGGGTGGCAGATGTGCCAAAAGAGGAAACAACACAGTCTTATTTTTAAGCTTGATTCTTTTTCCCTTAGGGGTTTACATGCTTTTAAGCTTCTTTTGCAAGGTTCCTTGGGTGATGAAGAAGCTAAAATAAAGAGTTTCAAGCAATCTCTTTACAAGACAGTCCTCTTTACCAGCAGATCTAGAAAGAGGGGGAAGTGCATGGGGAAAGATAGAAAAAACAGCAAAGGGGGAGGGTTCCATTGTTCCACAGCTTTTTTTAATCTAATCCCCACAAACAAGCAGCCAAAAACCAAAATACAAATCACAAGAGCAATAGGGACCTCTTACCAGGAATATATAATGTGAGAGGTGTGAAACTAGGTCCACGACATTATTCAATAACGCATGACGTCTTTGCCGATGTGTACATAGGGAAGAGAATAAATCACATGATTTTGTCTCGATGCAAATGACAAAATGCACATGCCTATATATAGGCAAGGTGGTAATAAATGCACCAACCACTTTTTCAAGTGGCACACCAAAATGTCTGTCGACAATGTAAAGGATGCGCCCTTTGGTGCACCAAAACACTTGCTAACACGAAGTTATGTGCACCTTTGGCACACCGAAAGTGTTGTCAACACGGAAATACATGTGCCCTGGCGCATGCGAGAAAGGCACAACATAGTGAGGTGCACCAAAAGGTGTGTCGACACGTCAAACCGTGTGCCAAAGGATTTAAAGGGGGCGCTCAAGACTTTATGTTGCATATACATTATGCGCACTTTGACCAAAAAAGACCAAAAAAATGCTAAGTTCGGAAAACTAAATTTCCCAGAAGGGATTTTGCAACGTTCCAAACGCAAGGAGTCCCTGACAAGGACTGGAACAAAATTTTGGTAGGGTTATCTATAAAATTGCCCTTGCCAATTTTACGGGATAACAACTGGCTCTTTCTGGGGACTATCTTTGAGTGAACCTCAAGGGTAGAGAATCCCAGATCTCACGTGCCTATCCATTGGGTAACAGAGTCAAAAACAAGGGAGACGGAAAGGGAAACACACAACCAACAAAAGCAAACACATGACAAAAACAAACACACAACTGAAGAAAACTATACAAAGAAGAGAGCAAGCTCTACTTCCTGAAGATTTTCAGATGTTTCCTGCTATAGGGAAGCGGGAGCTCAGTTCCATCCAGATACGAGAGATAGAAACTATTCTCTCCATTGAGCTGCTTGATCTTGAAAGGCCCTCTCCACAGGGAATCAAACTTTCCGTGCATGCCTTTCGGATCTCTTCATTTGTCCCACAAAAATGATGAGGTCTCCCACCGGAAACTTATTTTCTTAGCCTTTTTATCAAACAATATTTTGACCTGATTCTGATGTTCGGTGATCTTGTCGACCACCTTTACTCTCTTTTCTTCGAGCTCTGCTAGATACATGATCCTTTTTCAAGGGAATTTTGGAAAGTCTCATCTTCGATTGCTCATGCCAAGCACAGAGCAGGGAGTTTAGTAGAAATGGGAAGCTCGACATTGGTGCCATATAACACTTGAAAAGGTGACATACCGAGAGATCTCTTGGGAGTGATGCGGTCTGCCCACAAAGCGTTGTATAATGATTTGTGCCACATTCGTTGATTCTCATCCACTAGCTTTCATATGATGGTTACTAAGTTTTTGTTACTAGATTCTACTTGACCATTTCCCTAAGGGTAATAATCTGAGGTGTGAGCCAAAGTTATTCCGTATTCATAGCAAAAACCAACAACTTCTCGTGAGGAGAAGTTGGAAGCGTTATCAGCAACAATCTTGTTTGGAACGCCAAACCTGATAATGATATTTTCTTTGATGAAACTACAAACAACCTCGAAAGTGGCATTTTTGACAGCTATGGCTTCCACCCACTTGGTGAAATAATCTATTGTTATTAGGACATAACTATGTCTGACACTCGATTGAGGATTGAGTGCGCCGATAAAATCAATTCCCCACTACTTGAATGGTTTGTCGACAATGACCGGCCTGAGGGGAAAAGCAGCCAACTTGGGCTTGCCGACGAACTACTGGTAAGGCTCACACTTTGCCACCCAGGTAGATGTATCTTGGAAAAGCATCGGCCAATAGTACCTGGCACGAATGATCTTATGTGCTGTCACGGAAGAGGAGAAATGGCCTCCACAGGCCGAATTATGAAAACTTTCAAGTAACTTCACCTGCTGTGGCTTGTCAACACATCGCAAGAAGATGCCATCTATCCCGCATTTGTATAAACCGTCATCCCAGATGACATATTTGGCTGCTCTGAGCTTTATAGCACGCTTCTCCTTTGTAGTTAGGTGAGCTGGGAATTCGTCGTAGGTGAGAAAGAAAGCAATATCGGAATACCACTCATTGCTGGTTGCGACAAATAGGACCATAGGCAGTGAATCAAGTTTCTCCAACTAGCTTTATGCTCCATTGGTGTAATCATCTTTTCCTCCAGAAACTTCTAACCCTTAGTTTTCAGCTTTAAGTTGACATAGGCCTTTGCCTCTTACCAACTTAGTCAGTTTTATATCCAGATCATACTCCTGGACCTTTGCAATCCAATTTCCTCGCAAGCTCCCTAACTCCTGTTGAGTTAAAATTGACTTGACTGCCGTGTCAGGGACCAACACCACTATATGAGAATTTAAAATGTAATACCTAAAGTTTTTGACTACTTTGAAAACGGTGAAGGCATGCTTTTCCAACTGAGACATTTTTAATTCGTGAGGCTTGAGGGGAGAGCTCATGAATGCAATTGGGGATTTAACATTCTCAGAATTCTTTTGCATCAAGATGGTAGATACAGTATGCTCAGATGCATAGCTATACATGATGAAATCCTTGGAGAAATTGGGACATACTAGGACTAGTGTGTGATTGACTGAAGCTTTTATTTCATCGAATGACCTTTTCCCTTCTTCGCTCCATTGGAAATTTGGTGATCCTTTCATCATGTCTAATATATGATGAGTCTTTTCAAGAAAGTCGGGAACAAAACGCCTGAGAAATTTTACATTTCGAAGAAAGAGTGGAAATCCCATGCTCTTGGCATTTGTCCAATACTTGCTCCAAATGATCACAATGATCATTTCGTTGTTTAGAGAACACAGTTAAGTCATCTAGATAAACCAAAATGACCTTCCCCATCATACCTTTGAATGCCAGGTCCATGGCCCGCTGAAAAGTGGCACCAGCATTGGTCAGGCCAAAAGGCATCCTGCTGTAGGCAAACGTGCCCCAGGGGGTAGTGAATGTTGTTTTAAATTGGTCTTCAGGTGAGACTTCAATCTAATTGTAGCCTGAAAAACCATCAAGCATGGACAACATTTCTGATCTAGTTACCGCTTGTAGAACTTGATCCATTATAGGAAGCGGGTAGTTGTCCTTTAAGGATGCCTGATTCAGGTTTCGAAAATCTACGCATATGCGTATTTCACCATTTTTCTTGCACACTGGCACAATGTTTGCCACCCAAGTACTGTGATGGATAGGAAAAATGATTCTCGCATCCAACATTTTCTGAATTTCAGCCTGGATAGTACCTGAGATCTTAGGGTTATAATGCCTCTGCTTCTGGCAAAAGGGTTTGACGTCCTCTTTCAACGGGATGTCATGTTGGATGTCCTTTGGCTTAAAATACTTTAGATCGGTGTAGGACCATGCCAATACATCCATGTATTTCTTCAGCAGTTTGACAAATTTCGATTCTCTTCAGGTGTGCAACATTTTTCGATGTTCACAAACTACGGATGTTCTACCGAACCTAAATTAACCGGTTCGGTTTCTGGAGAGGAGCCAGTATCATCTCGCCTTTTCTTTTTTACAAAACGGTCATGCCTATCGAACAACCACTCTAAAGAAACTAGGCCCTTCAGAATTTTATTTCCTTTGAGCTGACATATGTCGTCATTCCCTTCGGATTCATTGTTTTGACCGGTGACTGATTCACGGCACGTAGAAGTGGATCCTTCAAAGTGAAGCTCCTTAAAAAAATTTCCTTTTCTAGAAAGGCAATGAGTTGATTGTCATCGTTGAATACTTGCCAATGCTGAGAATTGTCCAGCACGCTTGGGTGAAAAACCACCTCAATGGTGTATTTGTCTGTTTTCAAACCTGGGTGAGGGAGCATGAGGGATGTTGAAACAGCCAATGAATTGGCCATGTCATTCTGAGCTCTTGGAATGGATTCTATTGAAAAAGTGTCAAATTACTCGATGTTGTCCCACACCGCGTTGCGGTAATGCCTGAGCCTCTCATTCTTCACTTGATATATCCTTTTAACTTGATTCACGACTAGCTCTGCATGACCTTGTAATTTTAGATTTTTGATCCCTCTTTCCTTTGTGGCTTGCATGCCAAGTAGCAGGGATTCATGCTCAGTAGTATTATTTGTGTTGAAAAACTAAAAATTGAAAGAGAGAGGAATAATCTCTTCTTGGGAGATATTATCACACTTCGGCGCCACATTCACTAGTCGTGCATGTCTGCCATCAAACTGCAAAATCTAGATCTTGTTAAGATCTTCTTCTTGGACGAGAAAAACCATTTTTTCAAACTCGGTAGACAAGAAATAGTTCCCCATTCCTGATGATTTGAAAAGAACTTGGGCTTTGGGGTCCTCGAAGTTAGTAACCAAGTACTTCTTTTGTGATTCAGGCTCCAATGTTTGCATTACACCTTTGACAGGGATTCTAGCCTTAGACCAGTCCATATGAATCTCCCCACCAACTTCACTGCAAAAACTTCTTCCCAGAAAAATTCCATAGGCCATTGGAATGTCGAAAACGAGGACGGTCATCTTTACTCTTTTTCTCGGGAACGCCGCAAACGCGAACTGTGCATCTTTGATTTGACCAATCAACGGGACTCGCTTGGTTTCAAGGAATAATATTTGACAAAAGGCTTGGTAAGGGTGAGGCCCAGAGCATGGGTGACTTTTGCCGGCATAACGTTATCGAAGCTCCAAAATCAATTATGCGATTACTTAACTTGTGGCCATTGATAAGGAGGGACAGATAGAAAGGTTATATCTTACCTAATGTAGAAGTCGAAGCAACATTTACATGGGATGCAAGAGGAGTGGAAAGGATTCCTTTTAGGGAGATCTGGGGAGATATGACAACTTAACTTTGGATATACTTGGTCAACCTTATGAGCTATTCGGGTTTGACTGAAGATACTCGGCTTCAGACATTTGGATCTTAGTCTTTTTAGCATGATCTATGATGTCAAATGTGGCCAAGGGTTGCATTGGTGAAGGAATGAGTCCTTCACTTCGCGATGGTAGGGTAGGATTACTGGTCTTCATGGAAATAGAAGAAGGCTGATTTAGAGGAGAGATGGGGGGAAAATATTTCTTTGTAAAAGACTTAACAGGGGGTTGAGTAGGAAGAGGATTACCTCTTTTAGCAATGGTTGGAGGTGTGTTTGACATGGCCTTCTCTTTCTACACATTGGCAGCGACCTCTGCTTCTTTTCCTTGTGAGCGGGTAAAAACAGCATATGATTGTCCACTTGCATACCCTTGTGTACCCTCTTCTTCGTCGGATTCTTCCTCGTCAAATTCCATATACCCGATAGTAGAGTCGCCAGTCGGTTCACCGACATCTTGATCATCTTCACCTTGAGACGAAGGTTCTTCGTAATTTTGCTCCTCTTCTTTGATTTCAACTAAAGCGTTGACCGGAGGAGCCTCAAGCACCAACCACGAAGCATTGTAGGCAAGCATGGCCTTTGTGGAACATTGTTGGAAACGAAATTCCTCCGTGGGATATCCTGGTATGAGGAACTAGGGGAAGCTTGGGCTAACTACTTCTTTAATGTAAGTAAGTCATTCGCCATCTTTTGAAATGTCGGATCAGACGAAGTAGCTGGAGAAGGGCCCGAAGATTTAGGCTTGGATGATTCCTTTTTTAATTCACCAGATATTAGAAAATTATCTTCAATTTAGATGGCAGTGGCCTGGGTGAGAATCAAGGTAGCTACTTATTCTTGCAGGAGTAAAAAAATTACTTTCGAACTCATAGCATTCACGAAGAAACACTTCTGATTTTCCGGTGTTGGAAGCAAGGCAACAGGCACACGGTTGATTAATGCATTGAACTTAGCGATAAAATCACACATGGTCTCATTGGCCTCCTTTTTTAGGTGAGTGATCTGTGATAACAATGCAAATGCATCTTCCGAAGGCTTGTACCTATCTTTAAAATCATCCCGCAAGGTGGCCCAACTGGTAATAGATCCGGCCAGGTAAATGTTGAAACCATTCTGCTGCGAGGCTCTTGTAAAGTTTCCAGAAAAAGGCGAACCGACACATCTTCATGAGTCACATCCAAGATATTGCATGACATGATGAATGTAGATATGTGTGAATCCATGCTTTGGTTTCCGCTCCCATCAAATTTGGGAAAATTCTTTCGGTTTCCATGTGGGAGCACGTGAACAGGATGCAGCAAGGCCAGGGGACCCATAGCATTTCCCCATGGTACCACCATCTGGATGGGTGGAAAAAGAACATGGGCTGGAAGTATAGTTCCACTGAGCAGCAAGGCACTACAAAGGGATGTGGAGGCTCCTTGTGAAAACCGGTTCTTTCGTGGAGGTGAGGCGCTTCTGGCTGACCGATCAGCTGAACTTAGTGATGAAAAGCGCACCGGTGTTATACTGAAGTTGTGCCTTTGAAGCAGATCGAAAGTAGGATCGACTTCTCCATGAGCTCTCCTGCTATGAGTAAATGGTTCACCTGCCAGTGTACCTTCCCGATCTGCAATATGGTGCAAATATTTAAAAATCTTTTTGGTTGTACTTGCTGATTTTCTGATTTTTCTGACAAAAATCAGCAACACGTACTTTTCTGAATATTTAATTTTATCCTCTTCTGAAAAATGATTGTGGTTTAATGACAAAGAACAATGAGGATAAAATGATGGTGAAGCTTAGTAAGCTGATTTTCAGATCTAGAGTTGACTTTTCAAAGAGTTTGAAAATTTTGGTAAACTGTCAAAAACTCATATCTACGGAAAAATACAGATTTTTATAAAAATTCAGCAAACTAAAGCTCTCCAACTAGGCCAGATCCATGGATCTCAGAATAAAATTTTCAATTTGGGTTACTTTTGTAAAAAAATTAGATTTTGAACAAAAGTTAAAATTTGTAAATAGGTAGTGATTTTTCTGATTTTTACTGATTTTTTTATCATACCACCATTATAGATCGATAGATCTGTTCGATCCCCAGTGGAGTCACCAAAAACTGTTGGTGAGAAAATCTATCTTTTGGGAAGATTTGTGGATAAATGAGCCAACAGTGTGCAGGGCATAGCCCCACTTTGAGTCGAAAAGTGAAACTGGTTTATTGCTATTCTACGGTAGGAATCATGTAAGTCTCACAATATTCTGCCTTTGGGGGTTTGGGATCTCATCCCAGTAGGGGTGTTTCCAACTGTGAAAAGAAAGGAATGAAAGAGAGGATGAAGAAAGATCAGGTCCGAAGGGAGAAAAGAAATGAATTCCAAAGCAGAAAGGTCAGAGGGTTTATGTTTTGGGATTGGTAGTAAATAGAGCCAAACCTACTTGCATAAACAAATAAAGCAATACTGATGAATAAATGACAAAAAGTAGAGATAGATCCAATGAATAAACGCATAGATCTGACATAAGAAAGATCAGATGCCCATAACACACATATTCAACACAAAGTCTTAATATTTGTATTAATATTTTCTTCTGTTACAAAAAGTACAAAGCGTTTTCTTCTCACTTCTATTTTTCATCTAAAAGATATCCACCCCTTGAATACAACAAGTATTCAAGTATATATAGAAGGAGAGAAGAAAAGAAGACAAAAGCAAACCAACCCCTTAATTACAAAAATATCTTACAATAGATTACAAATTCATTTGTTGAATTTTGACAACTTTGGTGACATCATCTCATGGTGCAACATGGATGATGTCATCATTTGTGTCAACACACTTTAGATAATTTACAAGGAGAAAGTTGGGAAGAAAGAAACTATTCATCATCGTTCCGCGGCTGGAAGGGGGTATCTTACTTTTTTTCTACCGGGAGATGAGATGTGGAACTGGGCACGGTACTCCATTAACTTGCTGATCATGGGTTGAAGTTGATCCTCAGGAAGGATCCTTGTGTCGATCGCTAATAGCTTCGCAAGCCTCCCGCTCATCTATGAGATTTTCTGGGAGTTTGGAATAATCATTTTCCGCCTCTATCAGGTACCCAATGAAGTCACGACATGCCAACAGGTTGTTGATGGATTCGGCATCGAACGTGACCTCTGGTCCCAGCCCCTGTGAAACGATCTCCTTGAAGATCTGAATAGTTTCCTCAACCTTTCTTAAGGCGAAAGAAGAAGTGAGAAAGCCTAGAGACATTCTTAGGACAATCTATTCCATTTGATGCATTGCATCCAGGGCTTCCTCCTTTACTTTGTTGATCTTCTCCAAGACGAACTCTAGCTGATCCACCTGATAATCTAGAGTAGAAAATATTTTGGTGAGGGCTCTAGGGTGTCCAAAGATGTCAAACTTGACCAGATCTTCGACTGAACAGTTGAGAATTTTCTGAAAGGTCTCGTGCTACATCCTGGCATGATCCAACTCTTCGGAGATGGATCCTTCTATCACCCGGAGCTCTTTGTTCGCCTAATTGATATTCTGATATAACCCAGTGAACTTAGCAATCACTCCCTCGCTTTCCTTGAGGATTTGGCTCCTCCAGGAGGAAACTACCATGTCCTGCTCACCGATTTTGGCATATTCATTGATTTTATCCTAACTCAGAGGCTCAGGAGTTTCGGCGGCAGTTATAGGAGGCGCACTGCCCATTTTCTGCAAGGCATGGAGAAGATGTTTATTTTGCTCGTTTAACAGCCTTTTCTCTTCCTTTACTTCCTGGAGCTTTTTACAAAGAGCGTCAACCTGCAGAGATAGGGCCTCCCCTTGCAGGTTTTCAAGATGTCCCCATTATGACTTGAGTCACTGTGTAATCTATCGAAGACAGATCCTTTTTATCCTTCAAAGGATTGGGGTATGCAATCTCCATTACTCTCTCCCCTGATGCACTCTGAGAGAAGCGGGTTATAGGCTTTTGCTTCTTGGCCCCTTTTGATGGGATGATAGAGAAGTCCATCGGTGCGATGGGAACTTTCCTCTTTTGTTGACTCAGGTGCTAGGAGATCCAGGCTGGACTTATGGGAGAAGGACTAGAAATAGAAAAGGGAGCAGCTGCAGTAGTAGAAGGGAAAACATGGAGACACTTGGAGGTGGCATTGAGAGGGAAGCCGAGGAAGTGCTCACGAGAGGAAGGGATACTGCAGGGGAGGTAGACATAGGAATGGAAGGGAGCTGAGAGATGAGGGAAGAAATGGTGGGGGACAGCTCCGCGAGAGAAGAGAAGATGGATGATGAAGAAGGGGGAACATAGTAGAAGATGGGGAGAGGACACAACCAAAGGAATGGTTGCTTGGGTCACTCGAGGAGGGGAAGGAGGAGAAGGAGAAGGGATAGAAGGGACCTCAATAGTTACAGTTGTGGCAACATCCTGAGTGGATGTGCCTATCGGAACATCTTCTGCTGCTTCTTCTTCTAAGCTTTCCGGGATTACAACCCATTCTTGTGAAGTGGAAGGAGGACTTTCAGGAGCTTCCTCTTGGGTGGAGCTTGACTCACCCTCTTTTCCTTTCCCTTTTCCCTTTGGTAGCTATTTTTCCCGAGGAGGTGCATTGCCCAATGGAGATGTAGTGAAATCAACTCCGAGGTAAATGAGGCCATTCATTCTACACCAATGCTATATTCTTTGCGCAGAGTTTCCTTGACCTTTTTTCTTCTATGGTCTGAGGTGCTTTATTCCTGTCAATCACAGTGAAAGGCCAATCATCCCCACCCGTGTCAAGATATAATTGATCAACTTCTTCTTCGTAGTTTGATAGCCTTTTAGGACGATGGCCACACCATACTGGATGATTTCAGCCAAGGCCAAGTGGGAATGATCCTTCCTCCTGAGCTCGACCTCATGATATAGGTCGATATAAATATCCTCAATCTAAGGGATGTGGATCGGATCGAGTTTGGCCATAGGGGATAATTCCTTGGGTTGAAATTGGGCCTTGCTGGGAAGTTATGCTTTAGATTTAGCAGCTCCAGTTCTACAAACATATCCTTCAATTTATGGTGAGAGAGAGAAGTATACCTGCCCACTGTGAGGGGGAAAGGAGTTGCACCCTTCTTTCTCTTGAGGCACTTTTTGTGGTAGGTGATAAGCTTTCTTTGACAGATCTAATAGGATCAACTTCAGGCCAAAGCATATCTCAAAGTAGTTTGGTTGGTTCCCCAAGAAGTTAATCGCCCTCAAATAAGTGAAGGTGGGGAATTGAGTGAATAGGGCCCCCATTTCTCTGCGTGGTTATGACGATGCTCTTTGTCGTAGGAATGTGAGTCATGTTTGGCCTCAAAAGGCGAGACAGTCTTAGGCCGTAGAAGAAGGCATCATTGATCTTTGTAAACTGGGGGATACTATTTTCCAGCTTTAGTTCTGGATAGTATTCATATATTTTAACTTGGGGCCAAACCCCGCACCGCATCAAAGCTGGATAATCCCTTTCTGAGGCCGCGGCATAAACTACGTAGGAGTTCATATAGAACCTCCCCATTGTGGTAAGTTGTTGGAGCTACTCAGATATGGTGCTGCTTATGATCTCTACCCACTCAAAGCATTGATCTGGCACATTTTTGTTCATCATTTCTAAGTATCTCAGCATCCATTTGTGAAAGTAGTGGGCATCAGGAAGCCCAAATACTCTGCTCAGGAACGTGATTGTATCACTGAGTTCCTCTAAAAAGTCACTGCGATGAATGACCTGTGGCCATCGGGTCACCACCTTTTTGTTCTTCAGGTATACTTCATTCATCAACTGCATACACTGATCCTCATTGTCATCCCAAGCCTTGATGCAATCTTCCCGGCTTACGGCCACAAAGTGCCGGTGGTGAGGAATGCCGAGCATTATTTCAAAGTGTCGGGCAGTGAGGTTGATTATGACCTCGCCCTTCTCATTATGGACACATCTTGTATCTTTGTTGTAGCAGCGGGCTACTACCATCATGAACTCATTGTTCACGGCACTAACTGGGATCCCTCCAGCAAAATGCAACCCACTGCCCATCAGTTTGTCCATCCACGGACTTCCTGTGACCTTCCGGGTTCTGGCCCAGAAATCCTCCATATCAATGTGCCCAAGTTCTGAGTCTCTGATATCCAGGTCACACTCTGCCTGGGATTCGGGCATCCTGACCCTCTGATATTTATACTTCATTTCTTCCTCTGTGAGCTTGGCTTTGCCCTTAGATTTGGTAGGTCTCTTGCTTGATGTTGACATATGTAACTCTGAACTTAGTTGCTGATCTGCAAGAAGAAGAAGTGAAACCCAATGCAAGAAAGTCATATTAGCTATTTGATCTTCCATTAAAGCGTTAACTGAAGAAAGAGTTAGTGATTTTAAGGTCTCGGGCACGGGGCACGTGAATGCTGCATGCTACAGGATAAATAGCATGGCGCATAGAAAAGAGGGTATGCAAGGGAAAAATCGGTGCCAAAGGATGTAGGGTGCATGAAACCGTAGAAGACATTTTTCTTGTTGCAGCGGGAGTGCACTCGCACCATATATATGCATTTAGCAGGTGTTGATATTCTTCATGTTACACAGGAACAGGATGCGCCAGTGGCGCATATAATTTTTATGTTGCATGTAACTTTGGTGCGCCAAAGGGCACGTATATGGCTTGTGTGACATATGCATTATGTGCGCTAAAGGAAACTCGGCTCGGCGTGGCACAGAGAGGGATTGCATAACATTATGTTGCTGTAATAAGGGATGCGCCTGCGCTAACAGTTTATACTTGGCACATCTAAATTTGATGTTGCATAGATGCAGGGTGCGCCAATGGCACAAGGTTTTGCAATGTTACACGCAAGTTTGGTGCGCCAAGATGGGCGCAGGAAAGCGAGTGTTGTGAGCGAGGAAAGTGTGCCTTAAGGGCGCAGCTATTCTTTATGCAACAGGCATGGTGGATGTGCCATTGGCGTGACTGTATATCATGTTGCAGGGGTGGCAGATGTGCCAAAAGAGGAAACAACAAGTGTCTTATTTTTAAGCCTTGATTCTTTTTCCTGAGGGGTTTACATGCTTTTAAGCTTCTTTTGCAGGGTTCCTTGGGTGATGAAGAAGCTAAAATAAAGAGTTTCAAGCAATCTCTTTACAAGAGAGTCCTCTTTACCAGCAGATCTGGAAAGAGGGGGAAGTGCATGGGGAAGGATAGAAAAAAATAGCAAGGGGGAGGGTTCCATGGTTTCACAGCTTTTTTAATCTAATCCTCACAAACAAGCAGCCAAAAACCAAAATACAAATCACAAGAGCAATAGGGACCTCTTACCAGGAATATATAATGTGAGAGGTGTGAAACTGGGTCCACGACGTGATTCAATAACGACAGGTGCGCTGACAGGTACAGAGGGAAGAGAATAAATCACGTGATTTTTTCTGATGAAAATGACAGGGCAGACGCGCCTATATATAGGCAAGGTGGTAATAAATGTGCCAACCACTTTTTCAAGTGGTGCGCCAAAATGTTTGTTGATAATGGAAAGGATGCGCCCTTTGGTGCACCAGAACACTTGCTAACACGAAGTTATGTGCGCCTTTGGCGCACCGAAAACGTTGTCAACACGAAAATACATGCACCTTGGCGCATGCAAGAAAGGCGCAACATAGTAAGGCACACCAAAAGGTGTGTCGACACGTCAAACCATGCACCAAAGGATTTAAAGGGGGTTCATGAACACTTTATGTTGCATAGACATTATGTGCGCCCGACCAAAAAAGACCAAAAAAGGCTAAGTTCGGAAAACTAGATTTCCCGGGAAGAGATTTTTCAACGTTCCGAACGCAAGGAGTCCCTGACGAGGACCGGAACAAAATTTTGGTATGGTTATCTGTAAAATTGACCTTGCCAATTTTACGAGATAACATACCTACACTTTTAAATCAACTTAAACCTTAAAATTTGACATGATATATTAGCATTGAACTCAATTGACAATGAAGATTTAAGAAAATAACTTGAACCACTACAAAATTGAGCTTAATCTCTTCCTCAACCATTTTGAATCAATTAAACAAATAACCTTCTCTAAAATACTTTAAACCCTCCCTAGATTATTTCTCCATGCCTATTTGGTATATTGAGTGAAGGAGGAGATCCAATTTAAACAAATTGAAAAGTTGGAATTTGCCAGTTGGCTTATTAAAAAAACATGTATATCCTTTTCATAAAATTTACCACTTAAAATTCAACAAAAAGTAAATTTTATGGTTTTTGTGTAAAGAGGGCATCAAGATCTTTCAAAAAAGTTCATGTTTTCCCAAAACTGAGCTTCCTAGAAAAAGTTATGGCACTTTGAATGTTTTGGGCCTTGGCAGAAAAATTTAGAAAAAATTTCCCTAGCCAGCTGGCTACTGAAAAATTCCCATTTAAAAATCCTTAGGAATATTTTTTTGAAAAATTTGGCTTAGGAATATTTTCACCTTTTCCTTTGCTGGCCCGCAGCCAATTGGAGTCTACCACATTTCCTCACGAGGTAGTAGCGGAGGCGTGACATTTTCTTTTGCCCTTAGCCTTTTTGAAAATTTTTGGAAATTTTTCTTCTTTTCCCCTACCGGCCCGCAGCCAACCAGAGGGTGCCACATGGCACCTTGGGGTGACAGCGGAGGAGGGAGAAATTCATCACCTTAGAAGTTTTTTCCTTTGGAAAAATTCCATAAAACTCTCCGTGGCCCCACACTCCCGCCCTCACCTTGGTGTGACCCCTCCGCGGACACGCGGACCCACGTGCCTAATGTTTCCCTTTCTCCCCTTTGTCCCTTTTGGTGAAATTATCTACATCTCCCCACCACTCCACACTCCTCCTCTCTTCTCCCTATAGCCAACCATGGAGCACCATGTGTCCCTAATCACACCCGTGGGTGTGGGAGTGTTGTTTGGTTTTTCCTCTTCTTTGGGCGAAATGCCCCAAATCCTTTCGCCACTCTGCCTTTCCCTTGTTCCCCAGTGTTGTCTTTGAGGCCACCACATGTCCTTGGAGGACCCGTAGAGGGGTGGGAACATTTGGGAAATTTCTCCCGTGCAAGGAAAATTTCCTTAAGCCTCCCACGACCCGCCAACCCGCCAAAGGGATTTTTCACCCTTGCTTGACACGTGTCCCCCTTGGGGAAAATTTGACCTCTAAAGTCCATTTGCTCATATCTTGAGTTCCAAAAGGAGTTAGGAGGACTTCTTTATATCACTGAAAAGGTGATAAAATTTTGTATCCAATTAGGTAAATTTTGGAAGTGTTAGTTATGAGAAAAATAAGGTTAAAACTCTGAGCTTGTTAGAGAGTTGGGTATGGGGGTAAATTACTCCCTGAACCTAATTGAAACTTCTAACCCTAAAATTTGAACCATGTGACCTTGATAATTGTTAATAAATGAAAAGTATGATTTAGTAATTTTAGACTTGTTCTGAAATCTATTAGTGGTATTTATTGCCTTGTAACCTAGTTATAGACACTCTTAATTGAGTTCAGGGAGTGGGTAAGTGAGACCTTACTCTGATGTTTTAAATAGGTATTCATTTCCTCACTGTAATTTAACCCTGCTCTTATCTTGATCTTGTGGAATTAAATACCTTGGGTATTTAATTGTTTTGGGTCCCTTAACCGTAAAATTTTAAATCAAGGAATATTTAGCTAAAAAGTCGGTGTAATCAATATTTAAATTAATCCTAGGAGATTTGAGCTAAGCGTGGAATTATTACACTTGTTGCTTTATAATGGGAAATTAGCAATTATTATAATGGGAAAAGTTATTAGTTGAATTTAATTGTCTTTGAGACTTTGGTCGTTAACTCCTAATCAAAAAAAATTATTCCTTAATTTTCTAACTAAATGTAGGTTGTTCATGGGTCTCAAGTGGGTTGTTTTAACTGGGCATTACACTTGGTATCGAAAGCAAAGTGGTTCAAAATCTTGGCCCATTGGGCACACTAGAAAACTTGAGACATGAACTGTAAACCTAGCACACTTTTAAATCTAAGAACACAAACTTGTTTGAAAATTGAAATAAGAAATAAGCATGAAGAAATATTACATTACTCTTTTCATTTCAATCGCTTAATTAAAATGATAATAAAATAATAATAAGTTGTTTGAGTTGTTGTGCTTGCTTAGTGAGATTTTGTTTAAACCTGGGGTAATTAAGAATGTCAGATTAAATTGATTTTGTAAACTTCTAGTATAATGGAAATTTAGTTTCCCTTTGAAAATGTGTTGTCTTACAAGTCCTAAAACTTGATTTAATTGTATGATGCATTAAACCCTTTATTAAGACCCTTCCTTTTTGGAGTTGTTGGAATGATGAGTTAAATGATGCGATTCTTGTGGTGGGTAGTAATGGTTGTGTTTTGGGTCGAGAAGATCTGATTAGAAGTTGTTTAGACCTTCCTTCCTTTAGTGGTTAGGAAAGAGGGTCTGGTTGTCAGTTTTCTAGTTTGTTACCCATATGAGAGAGTGGACACTAAGTCGAGTGTCGTTTAGGACCCAATCCTATGTATGTGTTTTTGGAACTAACCTCAAGATAGAGTACCCCTATTGGTGGCCATGAGGGGCTGTAGAGTAAATGTGGTGTTAACTTTTGTGTTTTACATTCGTAATCTTGTGTATTTTATCAAGGACCGACATCTTATTTTATGATTGGATTGAGAAGATTTGAGGATATTTTATTTATTTATAATTCTTGCTAGAATTTTTAAAATTTTGCAATGCAACTACTTAGCCACTTTTATTGATTATCGATAGTTCTTGGACTTATTTGATTAGTGACTCAGAGCTCATTAAGTTGTTGACTACTTAGCCAAGTGTTACGTGATTCTCACTTTCACATTGTTGAGTTGGTTCTATGTTTTTTGTCTTGTAATACTTTGTCATATGGGGGTACACCCTAGGTGCCTGGAATGTCTTCTTAGGTGCATTAAGTCATGCCTTGGCTATGGATGCACGGAACCTTAAGTGTGTCTAAGATCTTAGAGTGACCCTTTCATTGCTTGACCTTGCTAGAAAGAAAGTTTGTTGTGTAGTGCGGTCTAGAGGGTAGTTTGATAGTGGTAGTGGTGATTCTATTTCAATCTGGTAAGAGCTTGACCCTCGTTGGAGTAGAAGTGTTTATTTATGGGCTTTTAGATTTTATTAAGATTAGATTACCTCTTTGGTTGACTATAAACGTTACTAGAAAAGTGTTTGTTTTGATAGTGACTTTTCATTAATGGCATGTTAAATTGTATCTTGGGTTCCTAGTTGCATCATAGAAAGTTTTGACTCGTGGAATGTATGCATCTTGGTAATTATGGATAGATTTCAGCCTTTCAGGCAGTGTGTTTATTTAAGTGTACTTGTTTTACTCTCTTGACTTATAAATAAGTTTACCCTTACCTTAAATTTCCTTTACTATGAATAACATTCTATGACCTATTAATCTTTGGGTTACTTGGAAACACTTATGGATGCTTTGGGTCTTTTGGGTCTTTCTCTTAGAAATTTTATTTTGGTAGATCTTAATAGTTAATCTCGGTGGTGCTTATATTGTACTTCCTCTTTTTTTTTTTTTTTAAACTTTAACTCTTGGCTGTAAAGTTCATGATTGGTAAATTATTTGGTTGCCCCATTGCATTTGATGCCTTTTAGTGTGGATGTGGTTCCTTAGAGTAAACTTGCATTGTCATCTGGTTGCTTTGCTGGTGGTATCTTGTGGGGATATGAGTATTGATTGTAAAACCTTCTTTTGTTATTAGGGGAGTAAAATATTACCATCCTAAACCACAAAAATGTTAAACCTTAATAGGTTCGTAAAAGTAAGATTATACCTCTTTAATGAGCCTTCCTTGAAAATTTCTTATGAAACTTGTGGAGACCCACTAAGAATGTTTAATGATGCTTGAAATTATTTGGTGAAATTTTGAAATCTTGGTGTGATGCATGTTGGTTCATTGTTTCCTAGTTCTTACAGAAAAATTAATAATGTGTTTTCTATGTTGAATGTCTCTTGTTCCTTTAGAATCAAAATGTGGTGTGTTGATTTGTATCTCCTTCCCATAAAAGTAATTTTGTGATGTGTTTGAACCTTCCTTCTCATCAAAATTTGATTGATAATATGACTCAACCAAAACACCATAAAACTATAATTAAGGAGATTTGACCTTGGAACTTAACAAATAAACTGGAGCATAGAAAAAGGGAAGTGATCCTTGTTATACCCTTAGTAGATTAATAGAAGAAATAAAACAAAAAAACCATTTAGAAGAATAAAAAGGAAATCTTGTCCATCCACCTTCCTTGTGAGTAAACCAAATGCTCTATGCCTATACAGAATGGTGAGACATCATGCCCACCTTAGTGGCGCTCTTTATAACATAAACTGATGATGTCATAATAGAAGGAAGTTTGTAACTAAGGAAGCATGAAAGTAATGTTATTATCAAGAAAATATATAAATTTTGACTTAATAAGTTGATTTATAAAATGGGTAAAATTTATGTGTATTGAGTGAAATATATATTTGAACTTGTAGTTCTATCACCTACCTAAAATTGTGAAACACCCAGTGGATAGTAATGTGTTCTAGTTGCTTACTACTTCTTTTCCATGGATGCATGTGACTTTTTTTTTTGTGGGAGTTTTGGGTCATCACACCCTTATCGTCCCATAGCTCAATGGATGTGAGTTGTGGTCCTTTTTGGATTGAGACTTATCTATTTTTTTAGAAGCAACCTTCATGCGTGTTGTCTTGTCCTTGGAGACCTAAGTTATTGTAATTTTAAGGCAACATATGTTAAGGATATAAGATAAATTTAGGAAGTCTTTTTTTTTCTTCATATTCTCTTGGGTCACCTTGTTGTTAAAGCCCTTCTTCCCATTAGGATGGAAAGTGCAAGATGATGTTATTCACCCTTGGATTTGATTAGACCTAGTGTTACTTGCTCTTCTCCCTAGCAACCTTGAGTGGTCCTTGGTGTTCCTTGTGCTATCTTTATGGTTATTCCGAGCTTGAGTAGGAAATAAGATAAATAATCCCCATTGTACTTTAATGTATTGTGCTTGAATTGATATGTTAGTTGCTAGGGAGATATATATATATATATATATATATATATATATATATATATTTTTGCCATATGGTTGACTTATTTAGATTTGGTTGGTATGGTGTGTTCGATTCTTAAAACAAAAGTGTAAAAATCAGACTATAGGAAACCTTGTGGTCATGAATTTTCTTAGTATTACCATGAAAAGTTAATTGTGCCCTCTCAAGTTATAGAAGCACTTTCTTGAATAGTTCCTTGTTTTTAAATGCTTGCTGATTTAGGTGTCCTTATTGGTTAACCTCATCTTGTGTGATCTCAATTTCTGGGACCTTGATTAGACTTTTTCCTCGTACAAATTTGGTCGAGTTGATTTTGCTAGCCTTGTCTAAACAACGAACCTTGAAATCATGGCTTAGAAATGTATAAACCTTAACTTCTATTAATGTGGTATGTGTATCATGAGGAAACTATGTGGTCATCTCAAGTTATGGAAATTCTCCCTAAAATTCTTTTACTTGGTGGTTACTCTTAATAATATTATGGAACTCTTCATGTTATATTGTTATGTGTTGTATCTTGTTTGATAGTGTAAAGTTACTCCTTAGATTGAAATTGCTCGTAGCCTTGCATGTAGAAAGTTTAGAACTCATCCCTTGTAATCTCCCTTCTCCTTGTTAAAATACAATGGACCAAACTGGAGTTCTGTAGACCCACACTCATTTGAAGCAAACAATCCCATAATGGGAGTGATCCTTTTTTTGTTGTAGTTATTCCTATCTCTCTTTCCTATGACTTCTAGGAGGAAGTTGAGTCTAAGGGGAGGAGGATGTAGTGCCCACTTCCTTTGGCACCTTTTATTACTGATCATGATACTATATACTATATGATGGACATCCTTATAGTTTGGATTTAGTATGGTGTTAGATGTCAAATCATGGATTATTGTTGGATCTGATTCACTTATGATGCATGATGCTTGTTGGAGACATTTTATATAGTTGTTGACATGTTTTCGGACATGTTTATATTGTAGATGTTTTTTGTACATGTGATATTTGATATTTGGAGTAAACCTAGAAACTAGAAATTATTTGATGATAATATAGTTGATTAAAAATGCAAATGATGTAGTTGTTACTTCGATGTTGTTGTGATTCATTTATATAGTTGGTTTTGTGATTTTATTTATATTCATTTTGAATGTTCGATATGGCCACGAGGTCGAAGGAGGTATTTATGTCACAACAAACATCGGGGGATCGGAGACCAACCACAATAGAATTCTAGGTGAATTCAAAAGGTCACCATGGCAACATATCTTTTGTGTGTGTTGTATTTTGTTAGGGATTCCCATGGGGGAATCATCTTTATATGTTACCATGGGTTGTGTATTTTTGTTAATATGGTTAATGTTAATTTATTGTTGTATGTATTTTATTAGTAATGTATTCCTTATTCTAATTAATTAAGATTGTGATGGATTAATGTGAGAATCATATGATTAAAATTTAAATAAATTAAATTAGGATATAGGAAAGTAATTATAAGAGTTATTAGCTGTTGTATTTAATTTGTAAGTGATGTGTAATATGTGTAGGAGCTTGTGTAAACAAGATTTTGGAGTATTAAATACTCCACCTCCATGTTCATTCGAATTTGATCTTGGGGGCTATTTTTGGAGGCTTGTGGGACAACTAAAACTTGTCACATGCCTCTAAATTTAAGTTACCAACCATACTTATGGTTGGAGAAGTATTTGTGACTTTTTATAATGCATTTTATTCATTTTGTGCATGTTTTTAATTTCACTTTCTTACATTTTAAATAATTTTTATTCCTTGAGGTGTGACTCTTTTGAGTGTGCTTGTAACTTGTCCTTTTTCACCCACCTCTTTATTGTGCTTGGGAGAATGAAATCTTGTCTTTTTTGTTTGAATTTTGAGGATGTTTGATGTGGCATACTACATGGATCCAAATCATCCTCTTCTTTCCCTATTCCATATAATTCAAACTCTCTTCTTGTTTGGGGGTTGTTGAACCTTTTTGCATTCTTCCTTGGGGGCGCATTTTTGCTGTTTGGAGCTCTTGTTTTTTTAGGAAGTTGGAGAAAGCTTTGCATGCTTGGAGTTTTTTATTTTGGACTGTGTTTTGGCACTTGAAGCTTGTTTTTGGACACCAAAGTTACCATGGAGAGGTAGGAGTTTATTCCTTCTTTTATTGTTGTTATTTTCTTGTTGTGTGTGTGTATGGAGAAAGTTTTATTGCATTTGTTGGCTGGTTGGGTAGACTTCCATAGGAAGGTGTAGGAGAAGGCTACGAGGAATCTATGTGGGGGAATATGGAAATGCCATTAGCATCAAAGTTTTGTGGAGGGAGTTTGGGTTTGGGATCCACCATGGAAAAGAAATAGCTTGCATTTCTTACTTTGTGGGGGACATAAGGAAATCTTTGGGGGCATAAGGAGGGATTTGTGGGGGGCATAAGGAAATGTGTGTGATGAATTATTTGGCAGTTTGTTATTGGTGGATGCCCAATTCCCAATTGGGAGGCATAAGTAGCTTCCCCCATAGGCCTTGCTCCTTTGGCTTGCATGATCAAGCCTGAGTTCTGTTTTGAAATACTTTTAAATGTAGTTGTGAACTGTTGTGTTGTGTTGCATTTTTTTTTTTTTTTAAATGTGTATGTGAAAGAATGTTGTGTTGTGGAAGCCAGTTGTTTCCATGGTTGAATTACACCTTTGATTTTATTTTGGTTGGGGCTCGGGGGCCAATGATGAAGGAAGGATTCTCCTTTCATTGGATGTCTTGGTTGGGTGGAGAGCGTTGCCTTTCCCCCTCTTTTGTTGTGATCAACTTGGAGAAAAAGAAAATGAGCATGTTGCTATCCTGGAGCAAAATAAAATACAGTTTGACAGTCCCTTGTGGAAACACATTCATTTGTAATCCTTTCCCACATGATGTGGATGAAATTGTAATATGCATTTTGTGAAGAAAGATGTATGTAAATTGATTATGAAGTTATATTTTTGAAATGTGAAAGACACTTACATTCTGCTCTGTACATTGGAAAGAAATAAATTAAATGTTGTTATTGGTTTCCAACATTGAAATATGTAAAGTTGTTTAATTGAAGTCAATAAGAATTGCAAGTTCAGTTCTCATTTGCATTGTTGTGATAAAATTGGAAATATCAAATTGGGATTGGAACCTTGTTTAGAAAATGAAAAAATAAAAGTAATGCGTGTGTAGAAATTGTATTACATTGCCTCTTTTGATATATATTAAATTGGAAACTCATATTTTTAATTTAACTTTGAAATGGTTTGTTTGTAAACAATTAAATGTATTGGGTTAGTTTAGAACTAAAAATCACACTTGAATGATGAATTTGATAAACAAATTTTTGGAAATGGGATTTTTTTCACAAACTTAACACTAGAAATTAATTTTAATAAAAATGCACAGTTCGGACGTGCACTTTTAAATCAACTTGGAAACCTTAAAATTCCACATGATATATTAGCAATGAACTCAATTGACAAAGAAGATTTAAGAGAATAACTCGAACCATTGCAAAATTGAGCTTAATCTCTTCCTCAACCATTTTGAATCAATTGAACAAATAAACTTCTCTAAAACACTTTAAACCCTCCCTAGATCAATTCTCCATGCATGTTTGGTATGTTGAGTGAAGGAGGAGATCCAATTTAAACAAATTGAAAAGTTGGAAATTGTCAGTTGGCTTATTAAAAAAACATGTAGATCCTTTTGCTGCTCAATTTACCCATTAAAATTCAACAAAAAGTAAATGTCATGGTTTCTATGTAAAGAGGGCATCGAGAGATTTTCAAAAAGTCCTTGTTTGCAAAAAAACTAAGATTCCTATCGAAAGTTTGTACACTTTGAATTTTTTGGGCCTTGGTAGGAAAATTTGGGAAAATTTTCCCTGGTAGGCCCACGGCCCGAAAAATTCCCATTTAAAAATCCTTAGGAATTTTTTTTTGAAAATTTTAGCACGCAAAAAAATTTCACCTTTTCCTCCACTGAACCACAACTAATTAGATCCTGCAACGTTTCCTCATGAGGTTGCAGGTGGAGGCACGAAATTTTCTTTTCCCATAGCCTTTTTAAAAAAAATTGCAATTTTTTCTTCTTTTCCCCCGCCATCCCGCAGCCAACCAGAGGGTGCCACGTGTCACCTTCGGGGGTGACAACAGAGGAGAGAGAACTTTGTCACCTTATAATTTTTTGTCCTTTGGAAAAATTCCATAAAACTCTCCGCGGCCCCGCACTCCCACCCTCACCTTGGTGCAACCCCTAAGTGGACATGCGGACCCGTGCGCCTAATGTTTCCCTTTCTCCCCTTTGTCCCTTTTGGAAAAATTATCTCGCATCTCCCCACCGCTTTGCACCCCTCCTCTCTTATCTCGTGGCCAACCGTGGAGCACCATGTGTCCCAAGTAGACCCAAAGGAGTGGGAAGCACCTTGTTTGGTTTTTCCTCTTCTTTGGGTGAAATGCCCCAAATCCTTTCGCTACTCTACCTTTCCCGTGTTCCCCGACATTGTCTCTGAGGCCACCACGTGTCCCTGGAAGACCCGCGGAGGGGTGAGTGCATTTGGGAAATTTCTCTTGCACAAGAAAAATTTCCTTAAGCCACCCCGTGACCCACCAACCCGCCAAAGGGGTTTTTCACCCTTGCTTGACACGTGTCCCCCTTGGGGAAAATTTGACCTCTAAAGTCTGCTTGCTCATATCTTGAGTTCCAGAAGGAGTTAGGAGGACTTATTTATATCATTGGAAAGGTGAGAAAATTTCCTATCAAATGAGAATGATTTAGGGAAATTTTGGAAGTGTTAGTTATGAGAAAAATAAGTTTGAAACTCTGATCCTGTTAGGGAGTTGGGTATGGGGTAAATTACTCCCTGAACCTAACTGAAACTTCTAACCCTAAAATTTGAACCATTTGACCTTGATAATTGTTAATAAATGAAAAGTTGATTTAGTAATTTTAGACTTGTTCAAAAATCTATTAGTGGTAGTTGTTTCCTTGTAACCTGGTTATAGACACTCTTAATCAAGTTTGAGGAGTCGGTAAGTGAGACCTTACTCTGATGTTTTAAATAGGTATTCATTTCCTCACTGTAATTTAACCCTGCTCTTGTCTTTATCTTGTGGAATTAAATACCTTGGGTATTTAATTGTTTTGGGTCCCTTAACCCTAAAATTTTTAATCAGGGAATATTTAGCTAAAATGTCAGTGTAATCAGTATTTAAATTAATCCCTAGGGAGATTTGAGCTAGGTGTGGACTTATTTCACTTGTTGCTTTATAATGGGAAATTATCAATTATTATAATGGGAAAAGTTATCAGTTGAATTTAATTGTTTTGATACTTTGGTCATTAAATCTGAATAAAAAATAAATTATTCCTTAATTTTCTAACTAAATCTAGGTTGTTCATGGGTCTCAAGTGGGTTGTTTTAACCGGGCATTACTATTCCCATCTTGATAGGGCCAGATATGCCTTCTTGGAGAGATTTGGATTTCGAATAAGAATTGAGGATATTTGAGTTACAAGAGGACAACCTAGAATTGCCAGATGATGTAGATCACGTGAAAGAGGAGATGGTTATCAATGATTTTCAAGAAGAAAAATCAGCCTATATGCTTTTCCAAGATGAGGAGTTATTCTCATTCCCATTTAGGGATGAAGATGATCTCAATCAGGCCATCTATGGAGAGACAAAATCAGCTTGCGATGAGCCTTTGAAAGGCTTGAAATAAATATCCATACAAGGATTGCTAAGAGCCACGAGAAGAAAAAAAAAGGCCCGATATCAATCTTGAGCTCTTGATGTAAGCCACAAATCTACAAGACAAGTGTGAAGCTGATTTGGAAGCCTTAACCAATGTGAAGGTTGGCCATATTGAAAAGTATGATGCCACTTTTGAGCTAATGATTGATGGATGCAATAATGAAATGGAGGTATTTTCTTTCCCATTTGAAGAGGAAGAATGTTTCCATGATGAAAAAACTAAAGCAAGAAGTTTTGAGGCCTTTGAATTTGAAGCTCCTCTAGACAAAGGAGTGATAAAATGCAGTGGTTCCCAAGATGATGAGGTAATCCCTCCAGATAGTTTCCTTGAGCTGCAAAATAAAGATTCTTCAAAGGCATACAAAGAGGAGCTACAAGAAATGATGAAGCATAACTTCATGCAAGATATTTTGAAACAAGAGAAGTTGAGAATACCCTAAGCTAATTCTTGATCTCTTCACTTGTTTCATGGACATACAAGACAAGTATAAGGTCGCATCCAACCCTTTCGTCAGTACTCAAGCACCTCAGCATGGAGTAATGCAAAAGGATAAGTTTGAGGTTTCTCATGGAAAATATGTCAATGAGTATAGACCTGGGAAATAAGGTAACTCAGAAGAATGAAAATCAATGTTGGGACACCGATGAGATGCTCGATGGAGAATCAGCTATATGGATAAAAATGGAAGGTAACTGGCATGATGAAACTAATTTTAAAGAGCATGAAAGAAGTGGAATTTCCAAGCAAGGACCTCGAGCATCAAGAAGCTCACATGGAATCACTCCTAAAAATTAAAAAGACAATCATTGAAGCACCTGGCTTCCATAAATAATGGAGGAGGGGAGGGTAATTTCTCAAACAACTTAATGGCTTTGCAGAACAACATCATTCAAAGTGTTGCCCACTCACGAGTAACTCTTGAGGAAAGAAATGTGCTTCGGTGAAAGTGGGTTATCCCCGACTTATACCATAGGTTATTTCGAGTTATGTTTCCCTTCCCGTTGTCTATGTATTTTTCCTTGTGTGTATGTGTGTGTTTCCTTCTTCTCTCTCTCTCTCTCTCTCTCTGTAAGTTGTACATGACTCCACAAGGCCCAATGGATAAGGCACTGGTGAAAAACTATATGGTCTAAAATTGAGATTCTGGATTCCCATGTCATGTATTCACTATGCTCATTCCATGTCATATCCCTTAGCTAGAGCCAACTATTTTTTTGTAAACGTGCAATAGGGAAATTGGTAATTTCCAAACATGACAATGATACCCAAAGTGTTAATTTTTCATGTCCCATCATTCCAAGACACCCCGGATCTATACATTCACTCGAAATGACATCCTAACTAATTTCATATCATCCCCCTTAGTTATTTAGAGAATTATATTCATTCCCCCTAGATTATTTTAGGGAATTCTCAAAAGATATTATCTTCTCGGTAGTATTGGGAAGGTCTATAGTTGGCCTTCCCAGGACTGGATCAACCCCTTGGAATGGAACAGAAGGATAAAATTAAACATGGAGGTTAATTGCAGACCTCAAAACATGATGGAAATTATTTTCGAAGGATTTGGGAAGTTTTGAGAAACTTGGAATAGTCTAAGTAAAAACAGGTTCACAAGTCTAGGAAGTACACTGGCCTAAAACAATTGTTGGGCTTAAGAAGATGATTTCGGAGCTCAGGATGGAATTAGAAGCAAAAAAAAATACCACTAGAAAAAGAATCAAATACCTACATGATCGTAAAATCATATTTTTCAGAAAACCTAGAGGCATAAGACTTCTAAGAAGTTTTTATCAGTACAAGTGGAGTCTCAAATCACAAATCTACTTTTTAGGGATCGTATGAATGAATCAAGACATGAGACCTCAACCATTGGATTAAAAATTACATTTCAAGTCAGAATAATATAAAATTTCACCAATAAACTCCACTAGGATCTCAAGTTATCTTCGTTCCAAGTTACCCTCTCAAAGGAAGATCAGGACTTAATTATTTTTCGAGAGGAAATGTGTCAAGCACTCAGGATCCTAGCAGGATTTAATGTCCCCGATATCCGTGAGGTCAATTACACAAACCATTGAAAATTTTTCCCATCCCCCATGTGACCTCTTGGACTTTGATATGACCTCCAAACTTGACAGTTTAGCCCCTAGGTGCATTTTTGGAGCATCCATTCCCAACCGTCGATTTGGTGCGCGTGTCACCAAGGACCACCGTGAAAGGCGATGTCTCTTATTTCCCTAAGGTGAGGGAAATTAGACTTTTGAAAATTCACCTTGACCCTATGGGGAGTCATTTGGACACCCACGTGACCGACTTTCAGCCCCTAGGTGCATTTTTGGAGCATTTATTCCCTGCCGTCGGATCTAGTGCCACATGTTAGCTCCGGGACCACTTTGTGGAAACAAATTTCCCTTATGTCCCTTAGATAATGGACATAAGACATGGAAAATTTCTCCCATCCCCTATGGGGAGTATTTTGGACACCCACATGACCAACTTTCAGCCCCAGGTGCATTTTTCAAGCAATTCCCCTACCGTCAGATCGAGGACACATGTCATTACCTTGACCACTTTGTGGAAATTGATGTACCTCGTGTCCCCGAGGTCACCGACATCGGGAAAAAAATTGGACAGATCCCCTCCATGTTCATTTCTTTGAAAATTTAAATCCAACACTTAGTCATTTCTTCCCCCTCATTTCTCCTTCACAGCTTCATACCTTGCCATGGCTCCGTGAATGATTGTCCAGACACCCGATCCACCATTTTTGCTCCAAACCATATCTGCCATGGCCACATAAACTCTTCACACCATGAATTTATATTAATATTTAGTCATCAAATATAAATGGAGTGAAATGATGAAGAACAAAGAGAAAATGGAGATTTTTGCCAAATAACTACGAAGCCACCCGATCAAAAACTCATCATATCTTGCAAAGTACAAGTCGGATCGAGATGTCGTATTTTCATAATTTCAAATTTTGAAAGACAATCAAGATGCAACAAAAAAGAGGTCAAATGGTTCCCAGAATCATTTTCTCCAACAAAATCCTCACTTCATGCACCGACTCGCATTCATTGGATTTCCCATCATTCCAACAATAGGAGTGAGCTAAAAACTTACACATGGGCTCCAAATAAAATACCTATCGCAATGGAGTTTTTATCATCGCAAATGAAGAAAAAAACCATACCTAAAAATTTCAAGCTCCATTAATGGCCACCATGGTAGCTCCGTGTTTGAAGCCACTACCAAGTCAAAATTTAAAATTTATTTCCAATCATTCTAGATGGAAAAACTAGGTGAAATTCAGAGGGTGTGATTATAATGACAAGATGAGTCCAAAAAATTATGTTCCATAGTAAATCAAGCATTGGAAATCCACTTTCAAAAAATAGTAAGTTTTCCTATACATACTCGCTATGTTTGGAAAGTCATCATCAAAAGCAGATGAGATAAAGGCAGCGGGCATTGAAGATCATGAGGAAGCTAGAATGAGTGTTCAGAGCATAAAACAGTGAAAATGACCACTTACTAAAAATAGTAAGTCCCTTATATGAGTGCTTACTAAAAATAGTAAGTCACCCCAAAGAAGCAAGTGAGGCAAGGGTAGTGTGCACATGATTGAATAAGGAGTTCATTACATCACGATGGTCAAGAAGAAGCAAGAATCATCCCTTACTTAAAATAGTATCTCATCCGAGTATTTACTAAAAATAGTAAGTCACACTCAAAGGGCAGTTTTGGCACAATGGGACATTTAGAACTTCGTCACATCAGAGCTTTCCATCAGTGAGGATCATCAGACTTCATCTGGGATGGCATCTCCTCTTCTTCTTCCTCTTCTTTCTCTCTCTCTTCTCTTCTCATACAACACTTTCTCTCTCTTCAATGTAATATTTTACGTTGAGGATTGCACTTTTGATGTGACTTAAATGACTTCAAAAATATAATGTAACGTTAAGTCACCTTTCTATTATAAAAGGGACTTAAATATTTAAAGTGTAATATCAATAGTCTTAAGTCATATTAAGGTATTTGAAAATCCATTGGGGGATAGATGATAAGTCACCTCTCACTCTATAAATTGTAAAGCCATTCCCATTTCAAAGGGTTGGCAATTAATCTTGTAAACTCAAGAGTGCATTGTACCTAGAGAAAGCAAAGGAGATAGCCATTTTCTTCCATTCCCCCCTTTTCTAGATGATAAGTCGCCTCTCACTCTATAAATTGTAAAGCCATTCCCATTTCAAAGGGTTGGCAATTGATCTTGTAAACTCAAGAGTGCATTGTACCTAGACAAAGCAAAGGAGATAGCCATTTTCTTCCATTCCCCCCTTTTCTAAATTTCCTCCATTCCTACATTATTTACAAGTTTGATTTGAGAAATCAATACAAGAAGAAGGAGTTTCTATATTTCTTTGACTCAGAGGTTTCTTGATAGTTGGTGATCAAAGTGAATTCTATTTGGTCTTGTTGTTATTCATGGATTTGTTTCTTCTGATAAATGCATGTGTTGAAGTTTCTAACTAGTTTTTGTGTAGGAATCTAATTTTATACATGTAGCATTAGTTCTCCTACTTGTTTTCTCACTCCCCTTTCCCCACTCTTTAGATGAAGTCTTTCCTAGCAAGAGATTGCTAAATTTTCTGCGGGGTCGGTGGAGTACCCCCTGTTGAATCCCAGTTAAAGGCCACCACAAAAATCCACCTTTTCATGTGTATGCATATACGAAACTTGCACCAGTTAAGTAGAGGGACTTCGATTTCTAGAGAATTTACAAGAAATCCACAAGTTTTTCCACCTGACAAATTTTCTCGCTAATAGTTTTTAAAGCACCCACCTGTGGTCAAATTTAGCAAAGATTTGCAGCTAATATACAACCACAAGGTCTTAAAATTGAAAAAATGAAATATTCAAAAAGAGAGAGAGAGAGTTCATGAAAATCCATTGCTAAAAGACACACTACTTATTTCTACACATTTCTTTTCACATTACACGTTGTATTTTCATATTCACATTACAAAGTTTTTCAAGTGCCGGAATTTGAAAAAGGATTTTCCAAAGTAAGATTTGAAGCAGAAGTAGAAATGACAATGGAAGATGAAGAATAAATACCTCAACCCATTGTTTCATGGGGAAGGAATACAGGCCCACTTGCTCTTGAACCCCCTCTTCACAATCTATCAATAGGTTCCCACAAGAAATTTCCAAAGTTCAAAGGTGACAACACAAAAATTATTAAGAACACATAATTTCTTTCATGACATCATGTGGAATTCTTGGTGTCCAACATGAAGATGTTGCTTTATGCGAATGTTTGTGGAGTCCCTCCAAGAAAAAGTAGAAGAATGGTTTTACCTCCTACCTACCCGGTCCATCACGGGTTGGGATGACATCAAGACTACCTTCGAGGAAATATTTAAATCAATTGAAGACTATCAAGACCTCTTGGTGCAGTTGGCTCAAATGAGTAAAGCGAGAAAATGAAACCATGAGAGACTTCATTTCTCATTTCCAACAGTTGCTTCACAGGATACCTTAAGAGGGTTTACCATCTCAAAACAATGTCAAGAGATTATTCATCAATGCTTAATCATCACGAGTATGATATTTTATGTGAAGAGCCCAACCAAGGAGATTTGTAGAAGCACAAAGGAGGTCCATTGAACTTGACGATGATCTCATCCTCTCAGGGAAGATCAAGAATCCATCAAAGGGAAAGGCCCACATCTTGGAGATGAGAGAACCAATCCATCACTACAAAATTTGGTGAATGAGATGGCCTCTTTGAAGAGGGAATTATTTAAACGAGTATCTTCTCAAAGAAAAAATAGAAATAAGATTACAGGAGCACCCCAAAGGCTCACCTTGGAGGCCCCACCCAAGAACATAAATTGTAGATTTCAAGAAAGTGAAAAAGTGCTTGAAGAAAAATTACAGGTGGTGATTTCCTAAAAAATGACTAGTTTGAGAATAATACACAAATAAGATTCTGTGATTTTTTTGGATGTGATGAATAAGATGAATAATATGCACCCAATTTCTCATGTGTGGTATTCACTCATTCTTAGTCTGAGAAAGAAGCCTCTTCCTCCACTGCTACTAAGAAAAATAAGGTTGATGATCCTCTTGTGGTGACTTCACAAAACAAAATAATCAGTTAAGGATCCCCACTTCCATCTTCCATGAAGTTTGCATTGTTGGAGCCTAATCTTGTAGCAAGTAAGAAGGCCCCCACAATCCCAAGTAAGTCTTCCAATCCCTCTTCCATTTCTAAATCTAAATCTTCTCCTACAAAATCTAATACCTTGAAATCTCCTAGTGTGCCATTCAAAGTACCCTTCATTCCTCAAACATCAAATCCTGATCCTAAGCCTATCCAAATTGAAAAATCAAACCCTTCACCCCCTTGTCTATAGCTACTCCCTTTTACTTCATAGAACATGCAAACAAAGCCAAAGTGTAGATTACCGAAACTGAATATTTACAGACCCATCCTGAACAGTTTGAGAGGTTTTTTCAATACATCAAGAATGGTAGTCTAACACCCAATGATGTAGCTCATCGACCTAAAGGAATACTACCAAACCCACCTACACCTCCCTCATAGAACATGATTTCTCTAAGTGCATCAAAGACTGATAAAGTTGAACCTTTCTATGTCTCCCTTCTTGTTGGAGAATATGTACTAAACAATTACATAATAGATTTTGGTGCTTCAAATAAGGTGATGCTTTTGAAGGTTGGTAAAGCTCTCAAATTTACCATGACTCAACTCGGTGGCTCTTGTTATTCTTTAGAATCGAAAAAGGTCCCACTTGTAGGGAAGATAAAATATGCATAGGTGTCTCTCACTAGTTTTCCAGGACAAGAAATTTCTTGCAACGATTCTCGTCGTAGATGTCCCAACCTCATTCAGAATGTTGTTGATTAGAAGTTGCTACTTGAGACTTGGGAGGTAAATTTTAGATTAATTGGTCATCTAGAACCATACCAGTGAAGGGAGACATGGAAAAATTTCTTCCAAAAAATAAGATGAGGTACACTGTGAAAAATTCTGGAAGCCCAAAAGCTAACATTTTGGTCTAAAATACCAGGTGGATTAATCACTTGGTGACAACAAAGGAAGAAGAAGATATTCCCATCTTGTTAGGGATAGATATTCCTTCTCGGAGAGATTTGGATTTTAAATAAGCATTGAGGAGATTTGAGTTACAAGAGGGCATCCCAAAATTACTAGATGATGTAGACCACGAGGAAGAGGAGATGGTTATCGATGATTTTCAAGAAGAAAAATCAGCCTATATGCTTTTCCAAGATGAGGAGTTATTCTCATTCCCATTTGGGGATGAAGATGATCTCAGTCAGGCCATCTATGGAGAGACAAAAAAACTTGCGACGAGCCTTTGGAAGGCTTGAAATAAATCTCCATACAAGGACTGCTAAGAGCCACGAAAGAAATAAAAGACCTTGAGATTAGTCTTGATCTCCTGATGCAAGCCACAAATCTGCAAGACAAGTGTGAAGCTGATTTGGAAGCCTTAACCAATGTGAAGGTTGGCCATATTGAAAAGTATGATGCCAATTTTGAGCTAATGATTAATGGAGGCAATAATGGAATGGAGATATTTTCTTTATCATTTGAAGAGGAATAATGTTTCCATGATGAAAAAACTAAAGCAATAAGTTTTGAAGCCTTTGAAGTTGAAGTTGATCTAGACAAAGAATGATAAAATGTAGTGTTCCCGAGATGATGAGGTAATCCCTCCAGATAGTTTCCTTGAGATCCTAAATAAATATTCTTCAAAGGCATACAAATTGGAGCTTGATAAATGACAAATCATAACTCCATGCAATAAATTTTGGATACTGATAGAAGCTATGGAAGACCCCGAGTTGATTCTTTATCACTTCACTCATGTCATAGACATATCAAAAAGTATGAGGTCACGTCCAACCCTTTCGTTAGTACTCAAGCACCTCATAGTGGAGTAATGAAAAGGATAATTCTAAGGTTTCTCATGAAAAAGATGTCAATGAGTATAGACTTAGGAAAGAAGGTAAGTTATAAGATTCAAGGAATTGGAACAAAAATCAGCTTTGGGGCAGGATGATATGCTCTATGGAGAATCAGCTATATGTATAAACATGGAAGGAATTTAACACAATGAAATTGATTTTAAAGAGAATGAAGGAAGAGGAATTTCAAGAAAGGACCCGAGCATCAAGAATCTCACATGGACTCACTCTTAAAAATTAAAAGGACAATCATGGAAGTTCCTAGCTTCCTTAAATAATTGAGGAGGGAGAGTACTTTCTTGAATGTGTCAATGGCTTTGCATAAAAACATCATTCAAAGTGTTGCCCACTCACGGGTAACTCTTCAGAAAGAAAATTTCTTTAGTGAAAGTGGGTTATACCCCACCTTATATGATACGTGATTTTTAGGTGTGTTTCCCTTCTGTTTTGTGTGTCTTTTTCAATGTGTGTGTGTTTCCTTCTTCTCTCTCTATTGTAAGTTGTACATGACTCGTAGGTCCTAATGGATAATAAACTAGTCAATGAAATATATGGTATAAAATTTAGATTTTGGATTCCCATGTCATGTCCCCCATCTAGAGCCAGTTTTTGTGCAAATGTGCAACAGGGAAATTGACAATTTCCAAGTACAACAATGATACCCCAAAGTGTTAATTTTTTTCAAGTCCCATCATTCCAAGACACCACGGATCTCGTACTGAGTCACTCAAAATGACCTCCTCACTAATGTCATATCATCCCCCTAGGTTATTTAGAGAATTATATTCATCCCCCTAGGTGATTTTAGGGAATTCTAAAAATATATTATCTTCTAGCGAAAGATTGGGAAGGTCTATTATTGGCCTTCCCTGGGATCGGATCAACCCCTTGGAATGGAGTGAAAGGATAAAATTAAACATGGAGTTGAATTGAAGACCTTAAAACATCATGGAAATTATTTTGGAAGGTTTTGGGAAGTTTTGAAATACTTGGAATAGTCTGAGTAAAAAATAGGGTTCACAAGCCTAGGCAATACATAGGCCTAAAACAACTATTGGGCTTCAAAAGATGATTCCAAGAGCTTTGGATGGAGTTAAAAGAAAAAATACCTCTGAAAAGATGATTTAAATACCTATATAATGGTGAAATCTGATTTTTCACAACACCTTTTGAAAAGCATTGGTAGGTAGCTTTTATTAGGTAGAAGTGGAGTCTCAAATCACAAATCTGATTTTTCGGGGACCCAATGGATGAATGAAGACATGAGACTCCAACAATTGGATTAAAAATTCCATTTACAATCGAATAATAGAAAATTTCACCAATAAATTCCAATGGGAGCTCAAGTTATCTTCATTCCAAGTTACCCTCAAAGGCAATCAGAACTTAGTCATTTTTTGAGAGGACATGTGTCAGCACCAGAAGCTTGGTGGGATTTCATGTCCCCAAAGTCCCTAGGGTTAGGTATAAAAACCATTGAAAAATGTTCCCATGCCCATGTGACCTCTTGGACCCTCATATGAGACCTCCAGACTTGACAGTTCAACCTGTGTGCATTTTTAGAGCATCCATTCCCTACCATCAAATCTGGTGCCACATGTCAGCTCCAGGACCACCATGGAAAATTATTTCCCTTATATCCGTAAGGTGAGGGACATCACACCTTGGAAAATGTTCCCAACCCCTATGGGGAGTAATTTGGACACCCACGTGACCTACTTTCCAGCCCCAGTGCATTTTTGGAGAACCCATTCCATGTTGTTAGATCCGGTGCCACGTGTCAGCTCTAGGACCATCATGGAAAATGATCTCCCTTATGTCCCTAAGGTGAGGGACATAAAACATGGAAAAATTCTCCTAGCCCCCTATGGGGATTCTTTTGGACACCCACGTGATTGGCTTTTAGCCCCCAAGTGCATATGCTCGTGCGTCGGATCGAGGACACATGTCATCACCTTGACCACCATGGAAATTGACGTCCATCACATCCCTAAGGTCAGGAACATTAGGGACACAAAAATATGCCCAGACCCTCCATGTGCATTTCTTTGAAAATTTAAATCTGGCACTTAGCCGTTTCTTCCCCCTCATTTCTCCTTCACAACTTAATACCTTGTCATGGCTCCATGAATGATTGTCCAGACACCCGGTCCACCATTTTTGATCTGAACCAAATCTGCCATGGCCACATAAACTCTTCACACCATGAATGAATAGTGATATTCAATCCTTAGAGAAAAATGGAGTGAAATGACAAAGAGCGAAGAGAAAATGGAGATTTTTCACTAGAGAACTACGAACCCACCCGATCAAAAACTCATCATATTTTACAAAGTACAAGTCGAATCAAGATGCTATATTTTGTCGAATTTCACATTTTTCAAGAAAATCAATATGCAACAAACAAGAGGTCAAATGGTGCCCAAAATCATTTCTTTGCAAAAAAATCCTCACTTAGTGCATCGACTCACATTCGTCGATTTCCCATCATTCCGGAAATAGGAGTGAGCTAAAAAATTACACATGGGCTCCAAATAAAAAACCTATCACAATGGATTTGTTTTCATCACAAATGAAGACAAAAACCAGACCTACAAATTTCAAGCTCCATTAATGGCCACCATGGTAGCTCCGTGTTTGAAGCCCGTGTCAAATTTTCAAAATTTATTTCCAATCATTATAAATAGAAAAACTAGGTGAAATTCGGAGGGTGTGATCGTAATGACAAGATGAGTCTAGAACATTATGTTGTGTAGCAAATCAAGCACTAGAAATTCACTTTCCAAAAATAGTAAGTTTTCCTATACATACTCATTATGTTTGGAAAGTCATCATCAAAAGAAGATGAGATAAAGGAAAAAGGAATTGAAGATCACGAGGAAGCTAGAATGAGTGTTCAAAGCATAAAACACTAAAAATGACCACTTACCAAAAATAGTAAGTCCCTTATATGGGTGCTTACTAAAAATAGTAAGTCACCCCAAGAAGCGGGTGAGGCAAGGGTAGTGTGCACATGATCGAATAAGGGAGTTCATTACATCACGATGGTCAAGAAGAAGAAATAATCATCCCTTACTTAAAATAGTATCTCATCCGGGTATTTACTAGAATTAGAATGTCACACTCAAAGGTCAGTTTTGGCATAATGATGCATCAGAACTTTTTCACATCAGAGCTTTCCATCAACGAGGATCATCAAACTTCATCTGGGATGGAATCTCCTCTTCTTCTTCCTCTTCTTTCTCTCTCTCTTCTCTTCTCATACAACACACACTCTCTCTCTCTCTTCAATGTTATATTTTTCGTTGAGGGTTACACTTTTTAATATGAATTAAATGACTTGAAATATAAGGTAACATTTAGTCATCTTGATATTATAAAAGGGACTTAAATATTTAAAGTGGAATATGAACAGTCTTAAGTCATATTAAGGTATTCAAACAGCCATTGGGGGATAGACGATAAGTCACCTCTCACTCTATAAATAGTAAATCCATTCCCATTTAGAAGGGTTGGCAATTGATCTTGTAAACTCAAGAGTGCATTGTACCTAGAGAAAGAAAAGGAGATAGCCATTTTCTACCATTTCCCCATTTTCTAAATTTCCTCCATTCCCACATTATGTACAACTTCGATTTGAGAAATCAATATAAGAAGAAGAAGTTTCTAGCTTTCTTTGACTAAGGGGTTTCTTGATAGTTGGTGATAAGTGAATTCTATTTGGTATTGTTGCTATTCGCGGAGTTGTTTCTTATGATAAATGCATGTGTTGAATTTTCTAACTAGTTTGTGTGTAGGAAACTAATTTTCTACCTACATTGTTAGTTCCCTACTTCTTTTCTCACTCCCCTTTCCCCACTCTTTAGACAAATTCTTCCCTAGCAAGAGATTGCTCACTTTTCCATAGGGTCGGTGGAGTGCTCTGTTGGATCCCCCGGTTGAAATACCACAAAAAAAGTCTACCTTTTCACACGCATGTATATAAAAAAGTTGTACTAGTTAAGTAGAGGGACTTAGATTCCCATAGTGTTGGAAATAAATCCACAAGTTTTTCCACCTGAAATTTTTTCTCACCAACATGTTCATTATTAAGACATCCATGTAGCGTGGAGGGGCACAACGCATGGTGCATATCTAAGGTCTTCATAACAACATATTATTTTGGAACTCCCCTCCTCTATGATATAGAAGATTTCTAGAAGAGTTTTAACACTAACTTTAAGAGGTAGAATGACAAGAACTAAAGTGGGCGTGATTCTATTGTTTAAACCTCGAAGTAAGTCTAGTGTTTGAGCAATAACGGTGTTTGGTAGTCTAAGTTGATTGAAATTTCTAGATGATATAATATTGATAGAAACTCCCCATGAATCATGACCCTTTTAATGAGGAAATCATTTATCTTAGCGATGATGAAGAGAGCCAAGTCATGATTTTTGGTCAAGAGATGGTATTTGAAGGATTCAAAGGAGATGGTAGAGGATTCTTTGAGAGAACCTTAAAATTCAATAAATGAAGAAGGGTCATATATAGGTACTGATATAGACTTAATGGTTTTGATCATAACTTGTTTGTGTGGAGGTGATGTTTAAACAAGCTCGTAAAGTGACATTATTACAAGAGTTTTGTGTAATTGTTTAATGACTACTTTTTGTACTACAATGAAAGATGGTGATGTAAAAAGGTTGGAGACTTTAATATTGGATTGTGATGTTTTATTAGGAGTATCAGAGGTGATAGAAATGGAAACATTGTATTTATATTTAGATGAGGAAGAGGTGAGTTATAGAGGTGGAGAGATGGTAACAAAGGTTTTATGTTTATTTTTTCTAAAGGATTGGACTCATGTGTATGTGCTCGGGTCATAATGTGGAAAATGTTTGATTTGGTGGGGAATAATCTTACTCAAGGAATATTTTAGTAGGGGGATGATGAAATTTTATGTATTGGGTGATGTTTATTTTATTTTATAACTCGAAGGAAGAAGAACATTACTTTCAAGTTTCTTAATAGGTGCATGAAAGGATTTACTGATACTTATATAGAATGTCTTAGTGTTTGATGGTGGTCATAGAAGGCCTCAAAATTATACCAAGAAGGTTTCCAACCTTGAGATTTGGATGGTTTAGGAGGAGGAAACACTACGAGTGATTGTTGAAGAAGTTTCTCTAGAATTTTTGCATAGTGTCCTTTTGATGTAGATGTCAAAGGAAATGATGTTTCTTTTGGTTTAAAAATCATGGGAGGAATTGATTTTGGTGTGGGTTCTTTAGTTATTTTTTGATGAGTAGTTTTCGATTGTGTGATGGTGATAGGTGACTTGGATGAAGGATGTGGCCCTAGGATAGAGGGCTGATGTTTTTCTCTTTGTATAGGGGTAGTTGAATGATTTTTGATTGTGACTTTTTATATTGGGGTGGAAGTTTTGGAGGTTATGTGGGAAATAATAGGCCACAAAGTTATCGTATGAACTCTTCACAATATGAATAATGGATTTTTTTAGGTGTCTCTGAGGAATCCTTAGATGAGATAGATGGGGAGGTAGTAGTCGTAGATGAGGAAGGTTGATTATTGACGACAGGATCTAAGGATACTTTTTATTGTTCATAAAGTGTTGGTCCTAGGTATTACTAAAAGATGTGGGTGTAGTTTCAGTGATAGGTAATGTATTATTAATGGTGTTTTATAGTATGGTGGTCTTATAAATTATTTGCTTTCAGTTGACTACTTGATGGGGAATGATTCAGAAATGGTTGTTTGAAGATGTTAAGGTTCTGATTTTGGGGTGCATTGGGATTGTCTAAGTGTATTTCACCCTTATCAATCAGATCCTAGAGGACATATAGAATAAATGACACCTTTTGATGTCATGACCTTTAACTTATGGTATTTTTAATAGTCATTATCCCTATACCAAGAGGGTTTTGAAACAAAGGTGTTGTTATGACGAATAGGTGGAAGAGAAATCATGTTTGCAACAAGGAGTTTGTCGAAAACCACACTATATGATTATCCTATGGGGGTATAGATACATTGATTTCAAGAGCATTTGGTGTTCGAACATTCCTTGGAATTGGATTTAATAACCACAACATTGGATGATGATTTAGATTTATTGAGGATGGAAGATGGTTTGGATGAAAATTTAGATTTTGGTTTCTTTGGTCTAAGTTTGACTCTACCTTCTTCAAGAGCATGAATTTTGAATTCACGGAGCCATGGTGAAAGCTTCATCAAACATAAAAATAGTGTATCTAGAGTGTGGATGAAATGTTTTTAGTACATTAACAGGAAAATAATTTGATTAACTTTTTCTGTTGAAGTGAGAATCGCATGATTGGTTAATTATACCCCTTCAAAGTGGGAAACAAAAATATACGATGGATTCATATTCAAATTTTTTAATTGCATATAAGTCAGTAATGGTGATTTTTCATGTGATGTTGATCAAAAAGTGTTTAAGGAAGAGTTAGGTGAGTTATACAAATGAGAAGAGAGAGTACTATGAGATGTTTTTATACCAGTCCAAGGTAGGGCCGACTAGAGACATGGGAAATGTCCTAAGCATTAAGTCTTGATCATGGGCTATAAGATAACAAGCATGAAAAAGGATTGGATATGTTGTTGGGGTCTTCTTTGTTATAAAATTTGAGAAATTTTGGAAGCTCCCAATGAGGAGGATAATATTTACAAGGGACATATGGGTGGATAGCTTCATTGCATATCTATTCCTATGAAAGTGTATTTTTAGGGCACATGGAAGTGACTCCAATATTGGATATCATATTCATTAAAGCCTAAAGAGGGTTCATTTGTGGTGGTTGTTGTATGCTAGATGAGCATGAGCCAAGTTGATTGAATGGAAATTGACTAGGTTGTTGGTATGGTTGGTATTGTTGAGGGATATTTTACTAGAATGGGATGTTCTATGGGGAACATGTGTAGGGATGTTGTAAGTGGGTTATGAAACTAATTTTTGTGATGGTTAGATGTAGTGATTAGATATGGATGCATGTATTGAGAAGAGGTTATGACTACCGAGGTATGTGTTGGAAGGAATAGATGTGTGGATAAGTAGTGTGAATATTGGGGTGGTTTTAAAAAGCAATCGAAGTGAAAAAAAGGTCGTGATTGATGTGGAATGTTTTGAAAGTAAAATGATGTGGACTGTTGTGGTATGGATTGGGAAGAAGCAATTAGTTGTGATGGTAGAGGTGTGTATTGTGAAATAAGGGTGGTCAAGGACTGTAGTGAAATAGGATGAGCACTAGATATATCACTAGTATCGATTAAGAATATGGATGTGTGGATAAACATGGTAATGTTTTAGATAGGTTTCATGGTTTTTAGAGAGAACAAAGTGATTGAGATATGCTAGTGTAAATAGAGAGCGCGTAACTTACGGGGTGTGTTTGGATGATGAAGGAAATTAGATGGGTTTGTATGGATGAAGAGTCACTTTTTTTGTTTTAAGATGGTGTGGATCTAGTAGAGGGATCATGTGATGATGTTGTTTATTGAGTGGTTTTTTCCTTTGAAGAAATCACATTAAGATTGAAAATAGGAACTGAAGGCACAACATTAGATGTTTCTAGTTGGCTAGTATGAGGGTAATAATATATATGTTGGATGACCTGTTCATGTTTCAATCAATGAGATGGGAAAAAACACATGATGTATCGATTACATAAGGTTTTGGTTGTGTAACGACGTTTGAATATGAACACCCCTAGCTACAAGGTAGGCATTAAGAGTGATGGGGTTTGAATCTAAGATCTCTGAAAAGATAGGATCCCCACTATCAAAGAAATGGGGACTGAAAGGATCAAGTATCTCAGATGAAATGAATTGGATACTAGGATAATGTGGTTGTTCTTGATCTTCTAGTTGGGGTATTGATAGGAATGTTTCACATTGATCAATGATTCATTAAGCATATTCTATATGAACTTGAGCATATTGTAAGGTTTGATGGGCGGGTTCTAAAAATTTATGGAATGGGATAGACATGTTTTCAAAAGTTTGGATGTGGGATTTTTGTATTCTAAGCACCATAATAACAAACAATCAATCACCTAATAAAATGAAAATAAATCTAGATGGGTTAATTACAAGAAACAAGCAAGTCACACAGAAATATTTTGATTATGTGAATCAATTTAGAAAGGTGAAATGTGTAAAACAGCTAATAAGGTCCTAGGAAATGGTCTTTTATGGATGGTTTTATGATTGTTTAAGGTTGGAATCCTTGATATACTAGAATTTACATGAGTCCCGAATCTACTCTAGTTCTGGTATGGGGCTTGGTATTGGGGTATACCCCCTCACTTCACAATCCCACAACAATAAGAGATTTGGGTTCTTAGCCAATATATTGACAAACAGATGTTTATACTGGCTAGAACACGAGTCAGTCGATTTACTTATTAGGTGATTAAATCCCAATAGTTATCACCTGGGTAGGAGTGTTTGATGTAAATTTGATATTTAATGTGATTTGGTTGTGTGTGAGGGAAGATTATGTGAATGCAATAAATTAATCCTTTAATTAATTTATGTGATCAAGTAGGATGTAAGGTTCATTTAAAATCCAAAATAATGATTGATTTCAATGAGTAAAAAAACAAAATGCAATTATTGAAAAACAAAAAGAAAGGAGAAGACTTTCTTGAGAAACATGTCTTTTTAATTTTTTAATATTTTATTTTTTAGCTATGCAATAGCGCAACAAGAAAAAGCCACTTAAGTAAAAACCTATAAAAAGGTTAGCAAAAAACCAAACAGAAAAAGTAAATGATGTTAGAGGGTGACTAACAGAGTAATCATAAGCACTCATAAAGATCATCGACGATTGATAGGAATTGTTGTCGATTCACCTAATCATTGGCGATTTAATTGGATCATTGGTGATTACATAGTAGAAAACAAAATTTGAATTAGATTAATTTGAATGAAATTGAAAAAGGGACTAAGTTTCCCACTAGGTATTAAAGAATGTTTAGAGATGTTTTTAATTTCCTACTATAAATTAATGAAGTGAAAAATAAAAATAAAACTGACCTTAGAAGATGGTGGGGTTTACCGATACCTAGGAGATGGATGTTGAAGTTGATGTTTGATTAAAACTGTTGATTCTGGATGAGTTAACGATTCATCATGTCCTACCAATAAATCTACTCTTAAATATACTAAACAGAAAGGATTAGACAAATGGATAGACAAGATGCTTAGGAAATATTGATTCTAGGAATCTAAAGGGACTTCCTTGGAGGATGTCATCTCGATTTCTAACAATCAAGTGAATTGAAAATTATATAGATAAAGACAAAGATAGGTGATCAAAATGGATATGTGGATAGTAGATGGTAATATCTAGAACTCCAAATTGAAAGGGAAGTCTTGTGTGGCTTCAAAGGTAGCCTAAGTGAGGGTAGATGTAATTTGTACATGTTTGAAGTAGTTGTACCAAAAATCCTTAGTTTATTGTTGGATTTCATGAAGGAATTCAAACTGATCCTTAATGTCCTCTTCATCAACATTGGATAAGATTCTGAAAAATTGTAAGTTCATGTATGATACCGTATTTTTCCAAAAGAAAGGGTGTTACACTATAGGAAGATCGTAAATTCTGGTAATTGGATGTGATTGGAAAGGAACTACCATCTAACGAGAGCCATACTTAGAAATGACATGCTAAATGCAAAGTGAGTTTGATAAAAGGTAATATAAAGCTAATAAATTGACAGAGAGATAAATTTGTCGGGAATTATTGGAATTTTAGGCCAATCATCGACGATTAGGATGAATCATTGGCGATTCCTATAATTTTTGATAGTTTTGATAAAAATGAGAGTTTAAATCTCTAAACTAATGTTTTGTCTCGACTTCAAATCTTATGATGACTTGGAAATGACAATGAGGGACGTAGAAATACATTTGAACAAATGTGGAGCCAAAATATTCCTCAATATGTAGTGGGAAGAATTTAAGTTGATAATTTATCTTATCACATTCTTGTAAAGTTGAGTGATGGGAAAGATCACAAAAAAATCTTTAAAATTATTTTTGTTGATGTTTGATAGTGGTTAGGGATGTCTTGGACTTTGTGGTCTCAAGGGATGAGGTGCTAGTTGAAAAGGGAGGTCTCAAATCAAAAACTGAATCTCATAAATCAAATATCCTTGAGGAGAGCACAAATATGTTATTTATAATCACTAGTGATTCCATTAAATCACTTTGGTGATCTACTTTTATGGGAAACAACTACCAAAGTGGTTAAAACCACTTATAATCAAGGATTTTGTTTGGGATGTGGGTAAATGGTTAAGAGAAGGTTTTGGATGAGGTGTATAGGTTAGGAAGGTTGTGAAATGGTTAAGAAATTGTTGATTGGTTTTTTAATTTAATTTTTTGTCCGAAAGTTGTTTTGGGTTGTTTTAAGAGGAGTAAAATGAGATTTTATAGTTGTGAAATGATTTAATGAGGTGTGAGAGAATATTTACATGGAGTAAATATTGTGGATATTTTATACTTAGGATAAGAGATGTATGGATTTTAAATAATGTGTTAAATGATTTTCTTTGATTTAATATAATTGTGAAGATGGTGTATATGGTGAAGGAAATTAGTGGTGCAAATTTTGAGTGTCTACACAAGAATCCTCCATATTTGACCCTCAAAGAATAGGTCATAACTTCTTCATCCCTTATCAAAAACACAAGTTTGATATACCATTATCAATATATCTAAACCAGGATCACAACAAAGATTTAAAGTATTCCCAACTCATCTTGTAGCTCCTGCAATTCCATTTTTATTATAAGCTTCTCCAAACTGCCCCAAAAATACTATTCATAAATAGGGAGTATTTTTCCTTTTTCACATCAAACATGATTTGAAACTATAATGTAAATTCAAAAAAAATCCAAAGCTAAAAACTATGCCAATTTATTTTTCAATTCCTTTGGACAATCTTGTCTTAAAATGAACTTCTTCAAAAACAAGCATTTTTAGGTGGGGCCCACATATGGTCACAAGAACTAATTAACCTTTCAAGAAATATGAAAGATTCCTCTACAACATAAAATCATCACTTTTTCAAAAAAAATCAATATAAACTCATCATACCTCTTTTTCTTTGAGTCACTTTTAGCTAGGGTTTAGCTAGTGTTTTAAAGCAACTTATCGTCTTAACAATTATTCATAAAAATGTAAACATAAAAGCACCTCATTATTTTTTTGAAACCTTAATAACTGACCTATGATTTTATTCCAAATATATCACATCCCCATTCAAATCATAGAATCCACAATGAGCATCAAAAGGTCCACTTTGGCTCCAAATCTTCACTGTAGAAAACCTGGTTTCACCAAAAATGACATATCTTACAATTCCTTCTCCATAATCACCTAAAATTTTTCATGAATAATCATTATAAAATCATATAAATTTTCATACTCACCATCTAGGCCAAATAGGTTTGAAAATATCTATACATTAAGACTTACCTATGCCAAATTGTTTGTTCTCACCTTCCTGCTTCCAAAGGTCCTCATACATGCATTGCACCTCCGAGTTATGACTTTAAAATCACCATACATTCTCTCTATAAAATCATCATGTTGTTATAATTCTTAAAAAGACTTTTTAACTCTAAAAAATTACCTCCATCTCATTCTACATGTACCAGGACTAGAAATAGACCTAGAATGACCCGAACCATCCATGAAAAACCATGAACTAAAATTTTTGACCTCATGTATACCCTTAAAAACCCATGAAACATCATACCAACCATGTTTGACCTCATAAAAAAATTTAACGCACTCAAGAGAGATCAAACTATGACTTAAATCACTAGACCATGCACCATGACCTCATAGAAATCACCAAACTTGGACACTACCAATCAACCTTCATGTTTGAAATTGAATGACACCTCATGGAGAATCACATGACCTCATGAAACCATTTTTCATGAATTTACTTGAAATTAATGACAACACTAATATAGAATGGCCAAGAATCTCCCCCTTTTTCATTGACGATAGTAGCTGCCTTTAGAAACATTGATGGAAACTAACAAGAAAAACACCTACATAACCTCATTTCCATGTTCTTGATGCTTCTCTCCCCTTTGACATCTATGAAAAATGTTATAGTAAAAAAATACATGGAAAAATACAAATGAATACTACATATAATGAAAACAATGCAAAAACACAACTTACTTGAATCAAATAGCTCCCCTAGGACTATATTATGTCTTGTTTTACTCCTTCAACATCATATGAATATTCATGGATATGTAATCAGCCTCAACAAATATCCCTTGAATTTTATTTCCTCCATTTTTTCATTAATTCACTCTCAATCATTGTTTCATAGGTCTTTTCATGCTCAAGAACCCAATATTTTCCTCTAATACTACCATATCCTCTTTTTAGACCATGTTTCCTAAACAACATCTTGTCTACAATTTACAAATAAATAAACATACATACATATCATGAATCAACTTTATGACTCCCTTGAGTTTATACTACCAATATCTAACTAGCAATGAAAAATTTAAGAATTTACCTTCTACAAAATCCATGAAGATTCTCAAGCACTTCATCATTGTCCTGAAGCACATTTTGTAGTGATTTCACCTTCTTTACATGCCAATATACTTGATTGAGTCAAACACTTACATTGACCTGAAGTACACTTTGAAATTCATCATTCATTCTACTTTTTCCCATATTCTTGATCATGTCCTTATACAATTAACCATGTCAATTCAACCATTTAAGAGAAACAATCCAACCCAAAAGATCATTTCACTTTCCTTTTGTACAACTACGTTTCTAGCCCTATCTCTGGACACATATTTTAAGATAAATTTTGATCCTAATACTAAAATCACAAACTAAACCTCATTAAAGGAACCCATTTAGCCTTTTCACCTACATACAAGATTTCACCTTAACCATCTTTGCAAATATCCACTCCAATTCACTCTTCTAGCTACTTATTAGGTCTCTAATGTGAGATTTTGAGTTAACAAGAAGAATATTAGAAGTTTTGATTAGCCAATGAAATTTTAGCCCTTAAAACCTTCTGAATATCCTTCTTCTCCTTATTTTCATGATATGTATTGGATTTCAAGACTCTTCTCCCTTAATAACTCACTCAACCAACATACTAGCTTCTTAAATCCATGTTTTCACCGTTTTACAGCCTATGATGACAATCGTCGTGGTTGATGGAAAATAGGTGATGGTTTGGGTCTTATACCTTTCAAACCCTTAAATGGGAAAGGATTAAAAACATAATTACAAAATTTTACTCCTTGGTTCAAATTTCTTTACTCTAACTTGTGGGTTTGACCATTTCTAACCAAATTTGTGAGACATAATTCTTCAAGACTATCTTAGTAGCTATAGATTAAACAATTTAAATCTTAAACCCAACTAGGAATTTAACTTATATTAGTGGATTGATCTCAGGAGCACTTTAGGAGTTTCAATCTTTTTGTCACTATAAGACATTTTGATACTCTCAACCACCTTATTCTACAACCTTAAATGCACACCTACAAATTTTGGATTTGATTGTCACGTATTTCTCTAATATCAAAAGTATTTCAATATTTAAACCACTATATTTTATAAAGAAAAGGGTTATTATCATTCCTTGATGATTTCAGAGACTATTTCAATCATTAACTCTCTTCAACAACTTCTTCTAGAGCCTCTATACATACCTAACTTATATTGTCTTGTTCATTTAACTCCTAACATCCTTCATTTGAACTTCAAGAATCAACCAAAACCTTTGTATTATCATATCTCCTTGATATTACACAATCTTCATGTAGAAGACATAATTCATGATTTCCCTTCAAGATAACAAAATCAAGTTCCAAGTATACACAATCCAATGAAACCCAAAATAGACATTTTACATACCTCTATATAGTTTGTAAGAAATCATTATACCTTTTCACAGATTCAACAAGCCCCGAAACAAGATTGGTAAGAATCTTATATTATGTATATAGGTATTGACACTTTAAATATGTCTTAGCATTTGTATAAGTTTGTTTAACACACCATATTCATCTTGAGTATTCTTACCTCAAAAAATCATGTAGATAGCTCTTAACCCTTCATGCTTGAGATACAACATGCATAATCCTATAGATTTTCATCATATTATTTGTACTTGGTTATTTCATCTACCATGCTTGATTCTTCACATGTAGAAGTAAATTTCCTGATGATTATGCTAAAATCTAAAATAATAGTTGAATCTAATGCAAGTTTGGAGTAAACAAATGAATAATGAAATACTGAAATATTACCCAAGAAAACTAAGCTAGAAAATATAAAACCCTAATGTTCCAAGAGGGTTAAAAGAGCCTTATCTGATTTTTAGTGGTTTTTGGATTGTGTCAGTGGATACCAACTAAACAGATATGTATTAATGTCATATATAAGCCTAGAAAAAAGTACCAGAGGTGGATTTGACTGGATTGGGGCACTTGGAGAAGGATAGGAATGCCTCGGGCACCCCGGTATTTAGTATGGGTGCGGTAGTCTACATAAATTCTCAAAAAAAATCCTCTAAGGTGTCACAAGAGGCTCACACTTGTTCACCTTTTATTATGTGTATGTCTCGAACTATTTCGAATGTCATTCAGAAATACAGAATGAATGAATCACCTACAAAACCCCAAGCAAAGCATCAAAACCCTAAAAATAAAGATGTAAATGAATGGGTTAGACTATCCTCAGCTGCCAAAATGATGGAATTATCACTGAGCATTGTACTACATCTCATACCCAATGTAGTTTTGTGTGTGTGTGTGGAATTTTTCCCTAGGTTGCTCTTTTTCAAGTCACACGTAAAGTAGTAAACAAGTAACTAGATGGAGAATGTAAATAATGCATACATGAAAAAATAGAATCCCCTCCTGTTGGAAGAACAATGGATTGAGAGGGGGTGGTTATTCAGTCATAAAAAAATTAATTCATTTTCCATACATCATTTTTTATCATTCATACACCCATTTATCCAACCATGAACCATATGTGTGTTTACTTAAGCATATAAAAACCATAAGAAAGATCAAGAGAAAGAGAGTACATAAGACACCAAATTTAAGTGGGAAACCCTCAAGGGAAAAAAAAAAACCACCAAAACACAAAAATTGTACTTCCATGTTTCAAATTTAGTAAGGTACCATCCCCATAAGGTTCACCAACCCCTATTTTAGTAGAACACCAACCCTACAAGGAGCACCAACCCATAATTTAGTGAAAAATCAATCCAAAAGGAGGATAAAACCCCATAAGATGATCAAGAACTAACTCAACCACTTGGTAATGTTTTATCCCTAATAATTTTTCTTCCATAGTGTATGGAGATAACTTATTCAACTCACAAACCCTAGCTCATACCTTAGGGCATCAAACTTGCTCTATCTTCATCTTCCTCAACTTATCTTTCCTCTAAACACTATCTCTCATGTTGTAAAAATCCCTAAATATGAAACACATCTGACCAGTCTTAAAATAATGCCTTCATACCTTCAAAACACTCTCCTCTAGGTCACACTACTCCCCATGCAAGACTAGCTCACCAAATGACCGAAAAACATGCTTTTATAGCTTCTTCTTGATTTAAAATTAAAACAAAAAAATTCCCATCCTTTTTCTCCACCCATGCATCATAAAAAAAAAAACCAAAATTCAAAATATAACAGTCACAAGTGACCCAAGTAGGTTAGCCTAGCAAAAAACAACATTTCATGCTCTAAAAATGATCAAATCCCTATGGGCACAAAGATAAAAATTCCCTAACATCAAAACCATAAATATTTACGACCCATAAATAATTACACATGCTTAAAATAAAATTTCAAAATTCATACATGGTCTCAATTTATCTCAAATAATCCAATTATTTAATTTAATGAGCCTTGTACTTTTTATTTCTCAAAATTGTTGTTTCCTACACCCTTCAGGACCCTAAAAACTTCACTATGCCCAAAAATAACTTAAATTCAACAAAAAAATTCATTTGACCACTTTATGTAAATTTTGTAACCTTTAAAACACTTTAAGTAAGTTATAATTCTTGAAACACTCACTTGCTCAAACCACAATCACTTTTTTATTCACCAAATCAACTTGCACAAAACTCTATTTCCAAAGATTAGATCATAAAAAAATAATTGAATATTGAATACCTATAAATGGATTCATTGGATGCCAAATTAATACCTATTCAAATTTAAGGTATTATAAATCATCACCTAATCCATCTAATGTTTTAACTAACTCAAATCTTTCAGCAAAACACATCATGTACTACACTCGCTAATAACCTTATTGTATAAATATTTACCAATAAATATTATCAAAAATGATCTTCATGAAACAATCATAATATCACTGGAAATATATCTAAATTATTTTTCCATCAAATTTTTAACTATCTCAAAACTCCACATGTAGCTCTAGTTATGACCATTTTACTGAACACTACTTTTTAAGGCCTCAAAATTGCCCTTTGACCAGTCAACTTGAATGAACCTAATTTGAACATGTACCTACATGAACATGTCCTAAAAACTCCATTTACATCAATATCATATCACATACATTCCATAACATCAATTTAGTATGTAAATATTTTGGATAACCTAGTCCCAAAACATTATTCTTCGAGAAATTGACTCGTTTGAAAGCGGGGCCCAATCATCACCATGACCTCAATAATACATTTATGGAAATATAGGAGAGTCATATACATCATAAAATCATAAATTTTGATGAATCAATCAAAAAATATTCACTATAATTCTTCTTCGCAAGATATTCCTAGCTCTCGAGTTTAGCTAGAGTTTTAAACCACTTTATCTTCTTAACATTCATTCATAAAAACATGAAGATTAAATTACCTCATTAAATATTTTAAACCTTATATAATCATCATATAAATATCTATAAAATACACAAGATCCCATGCAAAGAAAACAAGTCGGGATGAGCATCAAAAGTTCCAACTCGAGCTAGATTTACACTAGATTTTGACCTAGTCTCAAAAAACCTAACACAACTAGCAAAATACACCTCATAAAGAACCTGAATTTTTTTCTAAATAATCATGACACATCATAAAAAATTATCCAATCATCATAATGTCATCACCATACCTAAAAATTTCCAAAAACCGAGACTTGCATTGCAATCCCTTAGGATTTCACACCGCAAAAGCTAGGTCAATTGAAAGATTCTATAACTCATCATGAAACCACTAAAAATGACCCCAAAATACCTATTAAACTATAATACATCTGAATAAAATCATAAATGATCTTATATAGCTCCAAAATTCAAGCTCACGCCTCCTAACATCCATACCTGCTCCAAATGAACACCTAAAACAAATTTAATCACTTGTATCTGCACCATGCCACTAATGTGAGTGCCCAAGAACTCTCAAAACCTGATATATATCATATCAACATGTTTATAAATAATCCAAGAAGCTCATACCATCATGAAAAAACACCTAAGCACTTGAATGGGCTTGCAAGAGCGAGCAACCCTAACTAAATCTCAGTAAATAATCAAGTACACATCTAAATAATCATGCCGAAATCACATACAACATCAAAAGTCCGTAATCCATTGTCCAATTTTTCATTAATGTGTTTTTTCATCAATGAAAACACTTATAAGACCACATGACAACACTCCTATCAAGTGTCATGTAAATGAACTAGCCTTTTGTCCCTTATGATAGAGATAGATGGATGAAAATGGAACCATAGATTCCTTTGATGGATGCAACCTTATGTGGCTATAGTAGATTCTTAGTGATTGGCCCCTTATTATGATCACATAACTTTATAATTATATGATTCCCTTACTTGAATTTCGTAATTAACCCCGAAAAGGTTGACTATAAAAAGATAAGATGCTCAAATGGATTTAAAGCACCCATAAAGTGTGACCAAAGTATAAAGAGGATAAGGGTGCCTAGAGGGGATGGGGGTTCTTAATGCTGACATCTTGGATGGGACCTAGTGTCCAAAATGACAAATTCCAAAAGGTAAAAAGATAAACCGAATAAGTACAAGTGGAAGTATAAAACTAGAAGCATAAAGCAAAAAAATGTGGCCAAAGACATGGATTAATTAGTAATTTCCTTACTTAGGAATCATGAAAATAGTAGTATGTGATCGAGACTAAATAATGAATCAAAGTGCATGATTTCACATCTACATTTTCCCCACTTTATGTTGGTGAGAAGAATGCTTGGTAACATAAAGTAGATAGAGGTGTGCACCTGATATCCATGTAAATTTATGTAGAAAGAATTTTGAGGGACTATAAATAGAGTGGAGTGATAAAAATATGGAGTGTGGAGACTAAACATTCCAAAAATGTTTAAAATTTTTTTGATGAAAATGAACCTAGAGCAGAAACGTATGTGTAAATGCCAATGTATGTGATACACCTGTTGTTAGTATCATGTTGGTGTTGATGTTGATGCTAACTAATTTCTTCCCATATGGATGGAGCTACAAAATAGGATGATCTAGTGGTCAAATACGTATGTATATGATAAAAGTGTGTGTAAAGAAACATGTATGTGTGTAAAAATCATATAAAGAAGTATGTAAAAGACAATTCTGAAAATTTGAAAAAGGAACATGTGCACCTAATCTGTGATGAGAAAAAGAGTGTAGAAAGGATCCTATCAATGTCATTGAAGTGGAGTTTTTGGGTGATATCACACCACTGGCCAAAGAAGTATAGGTAGGAAATTATGATCTATCCTTCAACCTTAAACACTTCGAAACTATAGAGATCTTTGTACTTTTTGGTTTTTTGTGTGATTCAACACCATAAGGAAGTAATGTAGAGAGGAAGGTCTGTAGTGCCAGAATTTACACACACAAATACAACAATAAAATACTAGGATAATTTTTTTGACTTACATTGCTCACTACACAATACACAGTAAGGGCTCCAATCACGGACTCGTACACATGTGATAATCACATAAGTCATCGAGTGCAAAGTTTAAGGTCGTCCTAATAGGGGTTTTATTTACCTAACCTAGGAGGTCTCATCGAGTGCAAAGTTTAAGGTCTTCCTATGGTTTAAAATTTCTTGCATGGTAAAAGGATCACACATGCAGGCAAGTTATGTAGGAATATTTTATTAAAGTTGAGTGTTCCCATTAAAAATATTTATTATGTTTGCAAGGTAAGAAGATAACCTAGAATTTAATTTAATCATTTATTAAATACTGATAAGGTACTACAAGATATTAACTTCAATTTCAATTTACTATGTATAAATCAAACCCTTTTTTCCATACACAACTAATAAACAAATTGAGCAGGTGATAGATGCACATTTCCTAAGTATCCCTAAACTAGCATGTCATGCATGTTAACAAATCTCAATTATAACTTTTCGGTAACAAGAGACTACATAACACAGTTATTCATTTTAAAATGACCTATAAGAATTACAATAATAATAATTAAATTTCACATTGTCTTCTTCGTCGTCATTCTTCCATCCTGCAAAACCCACATGAGCAAGATATCAAGCAATAAATCGCTAGCATGGCATCCACCCTAATCAATCATAATTGTCATTTTCCAGTTTCTAATTTACATCTGACAATAATTATAATTTTCAATTGAAATAAAAAGGTCTAGAAACATGTATTCATTGCATTTCATTTTTCTTCATTTTATAAACCTAGGAGAGAGAAAGAGAAAGGAAGGGAGAGAAAACATCATTTTGTCAAAAGTTCTATTTCACACAAAGATACACTAAAGGGTTTTAAATAGTTGTTTGCATGTGTTAAAAGTTTTCAGGGTGATTTGGAAACCCTACGAGGGTCCGCAGTTTTCTATTTTTATATTTTCTTACTAACTACAAAAACGTACAAAATGAGCTCGGAGGCTAAGAAACTTCTTCCAAAGGTTATCTCCCAATGAACACACACACCATGACTAAATTTCTTTGTGTCCCTAGATATACCAGGAGTTCATAGCAACTGACGGAATTGAAAAGGAGCGAACGGTTTGTGTTTGGCGGCTAATTTTCCGGCTACTGATCATAGTTCACTCAGTTGTAACTAACAAAAGTTAGCTCGAGGGCCCAAAAATAGCATCCAAAAATGACGTTCAATGGAGGAGCACGCAACGAGACATCTCCTACTAGTTCCCCTATATAAGGAGAATTCATCAGAGTCGACGGGACTGAGAACTAGAGAACCATTTTTAAATGGCAACAAGTTTTCTAGAGCAACAAGATGAAATTGGACCAGTTTGACCTCGTCAAACTACGACTAGAGGCCTACAAAATGGCTTTGTCAAACTATCCCAAAAATTTCTCTTTCCTATACTGATTGTTCCATGCATTTGTCTAGTATAAATGCTAGAGGTTTGCGAAGATGGAACGTGATTTCTCTTTCTGGGTTTCAAATGGTGGTCCCAAACGAAAGCCAATTTTCTAGTTTTAACAACTCTCTACTGTTGAAAACTGGTGTAACAGGGCTCTTATAAGAGTGTCAAAAGGATGTCATATGATCGTTTCGGGTCAAACCAAAAATCAAGGTGACTCCTCGTATACCAAGGTACATGAATGAAACTTCACATCTCGTTTCTAGAGTTGTGAAGGGTACTTGGTGAGTCTCCGAAAAATTACAAAATTTAACTATTTAACACAAGGAGAAGTTCAACTTTATCAATGGGGAGTCAAATTGTGCCTGGTCGATAAATGATATTGGAGCGATCAAGAAGGGTAAGAGTTTTCTAAATCATCTCAAAGCGAGGGTGATAGTTCATGTTTTGAAGTAGACGAGTTATAATGACTTCGAGAGTTGCGACACGACACTTTATTGTTTTGCAAAGAGTTGAAGGGACATTAAACTGTATTAAAAATCTAATAACTTAATATTCTATTTAGTTGCAAAAGAGAACTAAAACATGAGAATTATGAGAGGTAAGGAAAGAAGAACCATGCCTGGAAACGATGAGCGAAATGGTACAAGGGGCTCCAAGCAGTTTACACTCGCGATCCAACGAGACCACCATTGTTGCCACATGATGCCAGGTAGTCGTGTGCAAACCAAGCCATTCGTTGCACACCTATGTCTCATCAAGAAGAACCATTTTGTGTTTTCAAGAAGTCATCCCGATCCAAGAGACTGCATTTTCTATGTCAAACAAATCACACGCCTTTTCAACAAAATCCATTTTGCGCATATCCCAATTTAAAACGCTTATTTTAGCGCAGCTGAGAGGGTTTTAAAAAAATTGTTAAGTGTTGCTTTACCACTACCAAATCCATTTCCTTCAAGGTTTCAAAGGCCTTTACAACAAGCTCATCTATGAATACCCTAAAACCATTGCATTCCACGAGACTGAAATATCTGAGGCATTTTGTCGAACAGTTCACATGCGTTGTGTATGCCTTCACATTTTGCATACACGCCCTGAAACACTTCCACATTTTCACGAAAACAACTAAGACACTCACAAAAGAAAAAAATAGATTCTTTTTGTTCATACCCTGCTCCAAGCTGCCACGTTTTTGCACAGGCTGGAGATACGCTGACAAAGGTTGTTAAATTTGGCTTTACACCTGCTATTTGCATTTGGTTGAAAGATTCCAAAGCCTGTTCAACAAACTCATTTTATTTTTGCACATCCTACCATCATTGCAGTCCATAAATAACATTTCTTTCAGGCATTGTCAAACAGTTTGCATGCTTCCACATTTTGCATATGTATATACCAGGGCACTTGCAACTGAAACATACAAGGATCCCTTCTCCATAATGCTTTGGCAGATGACTGTATTAATTTCAAAGCTCTTATTTTGGCGCAGGATGGGAGTTTTTGGAAACAAAACGCTGTGGAGTCTGGCTTTACACGTACCACATGTATTTTCTTGGAAGTTTCCAAGGTCTTTTCAACAAACTCATTTGTGCATATCCTGCCATCGTGGCATTCCATGAGCCCACATCTATTTGAGGCATTCTGTCCATAGTTCACACGCCCCTTCTACACATCTATTTTGTGCATACAGGTCTACCAGGGTAGTAACAACTACAACATCTGACAATATTCCTCTCCATTACATTCTAGATATGCCAAAACGCCCACACAGGTTCCTAAAAATTTTTTTTTTGTTGTTGTTTTTGCCACAGGCTGGGAGGATGCTGGCATAGGCCGCACAAATCCATGGCACTCCACGGAAAGACATCTGGCGTAGCATATTTGACAAAACAACCAAAAAAAAATGAACAACAAAAAAAATGCCCAAGGCGCATTGTTTGTGAAAAGCTGCGACCCAAGAACTGGTGCAGAGCTCTCATTCTTCCCCCATGGTGGCGGCGGCGAAGCACTCCCTCCCTCCACGCAAAACCCAAAATGACGAAAAAATAGTCCCACTTTTTCCCTAATCCACCCTTTCACGGGCTTTCCTCTATTTTTGTGTTAATGTTTTGATTTGTCTCCATTTATTAAATTTTAGCTTAATTTTATATATATATATATATATATATATATATATATATATATTTCCTTTTTTTTTAACAAAAATGGAGGCATTACAGTCCGGTGTTATCCTCTAACCTTTAACATCTCCCCGAATAAAACACCACTGTAGATGATGTGTACTAACACTTATGCTAAGGAAAACATGCTTTGTAAAAGCTATTATGTATGAGTTCTGTAGACTGTACTAAACCCAATCATTGTGTAACTACCTCTTGTTCTAGGTGCTCCAAAAAAGGCAATCATTGTACTAAGGAATCAAGTCTAATTTTAAGCCCCGAACTATGTTGGACTGGTAATGTGATGTGTTGTATACTATGTGTGGACCACTATATGAGGTGATTTATTCACCCAAATGATGTCCCCCTCTTTGGGGGTGTGTGACATCGTTGTAGGAGCATGTGGCCCAAAAGAGGACCAAATGTTGAAATAGTTCCCTATAGGGGGAACAAGATGTGTTTGGTAGAAACCAAGGAACATGCAAAAAGTGGCTAGGAAACAAGTGTTAGTATGAACAAACATGCATGTATAATACGAAGTGTAAACTAGGAATACAATGTGTAAGAAGATAATGTAAACACCCAAGAAGATAATGTAGACCACAAAAATGGGTTGTAAACATGGGACATCACTCACAAGTGTCACGAGAAAATCAAGGCTCACTAATCTAAAAGCATATAATTGTATGCACAAAAAAATGGAAAATCCCACAAATAATGACATACAATCACAAGCAAGTACAAGCAATGTAACAAATAATCATGGAAACAAGAAGCCTTGAATGACAAATTCTACACATGAAGCACCTATTAGCATGTTGGAAAGATAAAAGGTATGTCAAAGCATGTGTAATTTGATAAATTAGTGTGTTATGCAACAAAATAAATGATATCACCTATAATGTATGAATGTGGATGCCTTGGGAGCCATCGTGGGAATTGTGCAGGTATTACACTAAGCATATATGTTGCATGTAATGGTCCTATAAATTCTTTGATCAAAAATAGAAAGAAATTGAATTTACATGTGTGTTTTATAGAGATAAATGACATACAAGATATCTATCTAACATGTGTAAGAAGATTAACATGTAATATGTAGATATAAGAAAGAGTAAATGCAACCAAGATATGTAATATGTTTTGGATGGATGGAATGAAATGCACTATGAATGATAGGATCCGTGTTCAACCCGAGTGAATGGAGTTATATGCTATGATTTTCATATATTAGTCCCCCTCATCAATCAAGATTGAACCATAAACAAGAGTGTGTCAAGTAAATGATCAAATTGTATGTTGTGCGTAGCATGACATGATGAATGTGTAATGATGATATGTGACATAGAGATGAGGTGTGAGAATGTGTGATGATTTATCCTAAATCATATATCACAAAAAGATAACGGAATAAGTGATGATTTAGCCTAAAGTATATATCACTAAAGGATGCTAGAAGAAGTGATGATGTAGCATATGGCGTATATCACTAATCTAGGAATGTTGCATGATAAAAATATTGAATGGTTGAATGTGTGAGTGTGATGAGGTCCATTTGATTTGTATACCCTCAATAGTCAATATGGACCATGATACTAGAGTGTGTCATCGGGTAGTGAGTGTAATGCATATAAGTAGATGAGTAAAAAAATTGATATGTGTACTAGATGTGGTGATGATAAATCATCATGTGTAATGTGTGTAATGTAGGAGGTATAATATGTAATACAATATGTGTGGTTGATATGAGATGTGTAGATGAATAGTAAGATATAGGACATAAGATGTAGGATGTATATATGTAATATGTGTTAAGATACATGATGTGTATAGTCTAGTTTGTAGTGTGTGAGGTTCATTTCTATAATATGCCCTCAACACTCAAGTGTAAACCAAAACACAAGAGTGTGTCATCGGGTAATGTTGATGCTAGCATGTGTCAAGATGTGTGTGTTGTTGATTAGGGTTAAGTACACATAATGCCCCCAAGTGTGTAATGGTGAGTGAACTATCCAATGAAAGAAAAGGATGATGGTTTCTACTCGATGATTGTGGTGATGAAAGCATGTGATCATAATATAGGAGTGGTGGTATAGTAGATAAATTTTACGTAGGTGATTAAATCCTATATGCATGTGATGGATGATTATATGATGTCTACTACAATGTAATAAAATGTGTAGGGGATGGAGACCTATGTGTAATAGAATACGGTGGTGATGGACACCTATGTGGAATAAAAAGTGGTGGTGATCTGCGGTAAGTGGCGGTAACTATATGAGGAATCGGCCTATATTTCTTTGTTCGACTAGTAGAGTGATGATACCATGTAGGTTATATGTGAGTAGGTGACCTAGGATCAGATGGTGCTTTATGTTCTATGGGTTATGGTGTAATAGAAGAAATAGATGATACACTAATTGTTGCGAGAAGTTGTTGTGACCATGGTGCACATTGAGGTACACCATCAATAGAAATGACTTGATTGTTATGGATGAATTTTAGACGTAAATGATTCATGGAGATGATAGACTAAGACCTGTGAATCCAGTTGAGACCTAAGAGCATATCACACCCATCAACTACTTGTCCAATAAGAAAGGGTACAATTATAGTGAGAGGACATACCATAGAACAAAGTTTGATAACGTCATATGAATTATTCATTGGATATGAAATTTGTGATAGTTGATAGCCAATAGTGATGAGAAATGGAATAGAACATAAACTAATGGGCTAGGATAGGTTGACCTTAGTAATATTGATAGATACGGATCCGATAGAAGAAATGATGCAAGAGAATCATTCCAAAGGTAAATCTTGTTGTAAATATATCAAAATTTGGATTTGATAGATCTTTGGAGGTGTATTTGTGTCATTTTAATTGTCCTTAGGTTTTAGAAGTTCAAAAATTTGAAATAGGTGTTTCCCTCCATTTTGATCTATTTGAAAATTTGAATCTATCTTGAGCCATTTTTTCCTTTCTTTTTAGGTGTAGGGGGTCTCTTAGGACTTACAGCATGTTTTGAGTTCTAAACTAGTTGGAAATCTCACTAAAGTGATGCTTTGGGTTTGTAACTTATACCTTGGCAAAGTGGGCTCCTTCTTTGCATTTAACTATTAAATATTCACTTAAGATTCTTCACTAGAACTTGGCACATGTAACCTTGGGCCATGAAGGCGAGTTACAAGAAATTACTCGAGGGTGAGGTATAAGTCATAATTTTGTAACTGATTTATTCATTGATAAATCAAGCATTCGAGAATTTGGAACTACAAGAAATGCATGAAAGTGTGTAAAGTTTACAAACTAACTCTGTGTGAGACATCTTTATGCATGGATCAAATTATCATTTGAATTTCATAGTATTTGAACAAGTAATAATTCAATATAAAAGTGAGATAGGAAATTTTATAATTATTTCTTTCTTGAAGGTATTTGGTTATCCTAAACTCTGTGTAGGAATTGTGCAAGTAAAGGACTGTTATAATCACTATGACACGAGTTTGAGTAAGAAATGACTTCAAATAGGTGGATTGATTGAAGTAATAATGGATATCCTCCGAGGATATGATTTTAGAGGTAATTTACCTTTGTAATAGTTTATAAGAGCCAAAATGAGCATTCTTAATTGGAAACCTTAATACAAGAAATGAGAGAACTCTATTTTCTTTTTGATAGATAATTGTCCTAGAAATATTGAATAGAGAGGTATAGTAGATTCTACTGGTAAAATAAAAATTTACTATTCATTAAAATAGAGCCAAGGAAGAGGTTTAAGGATTTAATTCATTTTTTGGAGAAAGAAAAGATAAAAATAAGCCCATCGGGCTCATACCCTACATGATTAGGGTTGTGAGAAAGAAATGGTGCCATAAATTCCTACTCAATGAAGTTAGATCCATAAAGGAGAAGAGATCATCAGTGATGATCCTTCTAAGCATTGGAAGAATAATTTTCAAATACAATTGGATAAATTTTCCATTTTTGTACCATTCTTCTTGAAAGACTGAGTGCACAGTAGAAAAACTTAGAGTTCAGTGTTCAATTTGTGAATAAATTAAGGGTTTTACTTAGAGTTACCTCCTAAAACTTGAAAATTTGAAAGGTTTCCATTTTGGGTGCCTATAAAACATATGATGCTACTTTGAAATCCTATATCCAAGGATATATTCATAACGATTGTCTATAGAAGACCTAGTTGAGGGTTTTGTAACAAGAATACAAAACTAGAATATCAAGAGTTGGGTGTTGATTCAACCCCTCAAAATTTAGGAGAAAGATTTATTATCCAAATAGAAGCTAATGAATCCTACATTTCCTCTTAGGTGGCTATGAAAGTGTAAAATTGTGATTTGAGCAAGGATATTGTTCTTGATTAGGTATAAGGCATTCATGTAGGAAAGAGAAAGAAAAAACAATTTAGTGGATGAGTTAGAATGAATAGAGACACTTGAAACTATTGATAAGGTTATGACATCTCATTTGGTCCTTTTAGCAAAAAAATTTCAAGCTTAGAGGAATTTTGAGTTGATAAGAACATACACAACTAGTGTACTATGATTGAATTGAGAAGGTGGAACAAATTGGACCTATTTCATAGTTTTTTTGCATGGTGAGAGACTTAAGGAAGTGTGGAAAAGGGTTCTATTAATCCTTTACTAATTTTAAATATAAATATTTCTCAATTACATGATTTTGTGTGTTAAGAATATTTTCTTGCAAATGATGCACATTATAGAGAAACTTGATGTTTGAAGATTCCTAAATCACTCCAAATGTAATGTTGTCTTAGGTGTAGAATAAGACCAAGTTGAAAATGTTGGTAAAGTGAAATAATGGTGAAAAAAGTATTTTTAAGATTAGGAAGAGCTAATGAACTTGAGAGAACAACTAGTCTTTAAGACCTTGAAAGGCAGAGTTGAGTTTTGTATCAATATTATATGACGAATTGAGATAGATATGTAAGTGAATACATAATATTGATATCGAGTGAGTAATATTGTTTTGAAAAGATTTTGTATTTGCATAATGGACTCAAGTACTTCTAATGTTTGTGTATGTCAAGAAATTATGTTTAACATGATGATGGAGAAAATGAGACAAATGGTGATGCCATTACATGCCAAGGTAGATACATTGGAGGATGTTGTTAGAGGAAGAAGAAGACCAAAACTAGAGTCAAGGAATGATGATGAAAGACAACATGAGTTACTTATAACTAGAAGAGTGTTGAAATTTGACAAGAAGGAAACAAACTTGGTGACTAGGAAGAGTCTTTTCAAGACAAGATGCAAAACCAGAGGTAAGGTGTGTCAAGTTATCATAGATAATGGAAGTACAAATAATATTGTGTCACGAGGAAATGGTGTCCAAGTTAATTGTAATGATATTACCCCATCCTAGACCTTATAGAGTGGCTTGGATTAGAAAAAATCATTAAATTATTGCAAATGAATAGAGTAATGTGCCTTTTAAGATTGGAAATTTTATTGATAAAGTAATGTGTGATGTCATGCCTATGGATGTGTGCCACCTTTTATTGGGTAGGCCTTGGCAGTTTGATAGACAGGTTGTTTATGATGGAAGGCTAAATGAGTGTCATTTGGTGAAGAATGGTAAGAAGCATATTTTGTATTTTTGAAATGTCAAGAGTCAAAATTTGAGAAAAGGAATATTTTTTGGGTATAATGAGTTTTTGAACCATAAATAAGTTGATGAGGTTGAAATTCATGATCTAATATCTCCATTTGAGTGTGTGCATACAGGGAAAGAAGAGGAAGATTATGATTTGAGAGTAGAAGTTGAGTTGTTGGAAACTCTATTAGCCCCTCCAAAGACAGTGACTATGAGTTTGATGAAAGAGGTAGGGAGTGAAGAAAGTTTGATGAGAGATGAAAATAGGGGCAGTTTGAATGAGGAAAGATCAAAGAAGATAGAACAAATTTTGAGATTCCAAGAAAGCCTTGAAAGGAAAATGAGTTATGAAGATAGTAAAGAGGTTCTTAGAACATCTAGAGAGGTTTGTAAACCTCATGTATTTACTTCTAATTGTGATTTGATGAGTTGATATGTAGGTTTGAGTGAAGAAGAAGAAGTGATAGAAGCATTTTTATCTTCTCTTGATATGGATGAGCTTGAGATAGGAGGTGGAAACAAGAAGGACATAATTCATGAATCAGAAAAGATAAGTGAATAAGAGGGTATTTTTTTAAGAAAGATTAGAGAAATTACAAGAAGTGGTAGCAACACTGGAGCATGCTATAAATGTAGTTGAACCATTTGGAAAAGAGATGGATAACGACTCTAGAGTGGAGGATGGAGCTATTACAGTTAAGAAGATGTGGGATTGGGTAAATTGAGAACAAGAATACCAAGGGAATTTGGAAAGGAAAATGAAAATTCAAGGTGAAAGAAAATAATATTGTTTTGGTTATGAAGTGGATAAGGATGAGGAACAATTTGAAGAGACCACTAAGAATAAGTGTGACTCACAATATGACGAGAAAGAAGAGAATTTAGAAATAAATATTTATCAAAAATATGGAGCATCAGCCCAAAAGGCCAAGAAAATACAAAGTCAAGAAGATACCAAGAAAGAGGAAGGCATGGAGAAAAAGAAGGAAGGATAAAATCAGTTTTTATCATCTAATCTTGTCTTCATATGTTGTGTATGCAAGTATACAAAAGAAAAAAAGGTCATTTGAAGGTGTGAAACTCAAGACTAAGTGCAAAATTTCAGTTTTCAAGATGAAATGAAGAAAAAAGAGAAAAGGAGAGTTTTCAAACATGGTGTGAAGGTTAGAGAACATGAATATTTGTTGCATCTTCAGGCACAACTAGTACAAGCCCACAAATATGAAGAATAAAACATCAAGACTAGGCTTAAAAGAAGAGATTCTCTCAAGGAAATGGTCAATTTCAAGACTAAGAAAAAAGAAAGAATCAAGGTACAAAGATTAAATAGCAAGAAATTATTACAGCTAAGGAACATCTTCATATGTTGGTTTACAATTGGAAACAAAGAAAGAAGGAGGAACAAGAAGCTAGCAAACAAGTTTTATTGAGGAGAGTTCTCTTTTCCCCTTAAGAGAATGGTGCTGGAGAATCACTTCAAAGGGAAATCTTGTTGAAAATATATCAAATTTTGGATTTGATATGTCTCTTGAGGTGTATTTGTGTCATTCTTGGTGTCCTTAGGTTTTAGAAGTTCAAAATTTTAAAATAGAGGGTTTTCCTCCATTTTGATCTATTTGAAACTTTGAATATCTATTGAGTCAATTTTGGCTATCTTCTTAGGTGTATGGGGGTATATTAGCACTTTTAGCATGTTTTGAGTCCTAAAATATCTGGAAAGCTCATTGAAGTGATATTTTAGGTTTGTAATTTACACCTTGGTGGTGGGTTCCTTCTTTGCATTTAATTATTAAATGTTCACTTAATCTTCTTCAATGGAAATCGACACATGTAACCCTGGACCATGAACGTAGTTACAATAAATTACTTGAGGGGTGAGGTATAAGTCATAATTTTGTAGCTAATTTATTAATTGATCAATCAAGCATTCTAGAATTTGGAGCTCAAGAAATGCATGACATTGTGTAAATTTTTCAAACTTACTCTGTGTGAGACATCTTTATGCATGGATCAAATGATCATTAGAATTTTATAGTATTTGAGAAAGGAAGACTTTAATAGATAGGTGAGACATGAAATTGTAGAATTATTTCTTTTCGAAAGGTATTTGGTTATCCCAAAGCTGTGTGTAGGCATTATGCAAGTAAAGGAATTTTATAATCACCATGACACAGTTTGAGTAAGAAATGACTTCGATAGGTGGATTAATTGAAGAAAGAATGGATATCCTTTTGAGGAGATGGTCTGATAGGTAATTTACCTTTGTAATATTTTATAAAACCCAAAATGATCATTCTTAATTGGAAACCTTAATACAAGAAAGGAGAACTTTGTTTTCTTTCGATAACAAGATAATTATCACAAAAGCTTGAATACGAGAGGTATACTAGAGTCTACTCAGTAAAATAGAAATTTAATAGTCATTAACACATAACCAAGGAAGAGATTTAGGGATTTATTTCATTCTTTCAAGAAAGAATATACAAAAATAATCCCCCTTGGGCACATACCTGCAGAGTTAGGGTTATGAGAAAGAAATGGTGCCATAAATTCCTATTCAACGAAGTTAGCTCCATAAAGGTGAAGAGATAATCAATGATGATCCCTTTAAGCATTATAAGAAGAATTTTCAAATAGAATTGGAGAAATATTTCCATTTCCTTACATGTCTTCTTGAAATACTGGGTGCACAATAGAAAAACCCATGGTTGGGGTTAATTTGTGAAGAAATTAAGGGTTTTACTTAGAACTACCTCCTATAAATTTAAAATTAGTAAGGTTTCCATTTTGGGTGCCTAGAAAACATATGATCCTACTTTGAAATCCTATATCTAATGATATATTCATAAAAAAATTCTATAGAAGACCTAGTTGAGGATTTTGTAACAAGAATACAAAAAGTATAATATCAAGAGTTGGGTGTTAATTTAACTTGTGAAATTTTAGGATCAAGTTTGATTAGCCAAATAGAAACTATGGAATCCTAATAGACCTCCTTGGTGGCTATGAAATTGTAAAGCATGATTTGAGAAAGGAGATTAGTCTTGAGGAGGTATGAGGCATACATATAGGAAAGAGAAAGAAGATCCAATTTAGTGGATCAGTTAGCATGAATAGAGAAACTTGTAACTATTGATAAGGTTATGACATCTAATTTTGTCCTCTTAACCAAAAATTACAAGATTAGATGAATTTTGAGTTGATAAGAACATACATAACTAGTGCATTATGATTGAATTGAGAAGGTGGAACAAATTGAGCCTATTTGGTAGTTTTTTTAGCACAGTGAGAGACTGGCAGAAGTGTGGAAAAGGGTTCTATTGATCCTTTACTCATTTTAAAGATAGAAAGTTCTAAGTTACATTATTTTGTGTGTTAAGAATATTTTATTGGTAATGATGCACATTATAGAGAAACTTGACCTTTGAATATTTTTGAATCACTCCAAATGTGATATTGGCTTAGGTGTAGAATAAGACCAAGTTGCAAAGGTTGGTAAAGTGAAATAATGGTGAAAATAAGGATTTGTAAGATTAGGGTGAGATAATGAACTTGATAAAACAATTAGACTTGAAGACCTTGAAAGGAAGAGCTAAGTTTTTGTATCGAGTCTAATATGATGAATTGAGACAGAGATACATAAGTGACTACATCAAACACCAATATGTAATTGATTAGAGGAGAATGTGGCATGATAATCACGATCAAAGAAAGAGATTATTGGTAGAGAAACATTAGTGTTAGCAATAAGGAAATCAAGATCCCTAGATGTAGGAGGAGGCACTACGTGATATACATAATTAGCCAAGGATTCGATGGATTTTGTGCCATGCCTCGGTAAAGGGTTCTTAAAGATTTTGAGCTTATGATTTTTGTTGATAGGTGTAGAAACCATACATTTGGGAAGCCCAATTTTTCCATTGTTGATTAGGCCCTGAATAAGAATACAAAGCTTGAAACAACAATCTATGGAATTCCCTATGCACTGATGATAGTCACAATGAGAATTTTCATCGTAAAAACATCCTTTTGGTCAAGATGGGTCTGATTGGAGTGGAGGAGGAAGTGTTATGAGGTTATTATTGACAAGTTGTGGTAGTAGAATATGTGGGGGGATAGTGAACTTAGTGATTGTGTGCCAAGGTGGTTGCGGTTGAAGCTCTTTGGTGGTAGATACCATATTGACCATAATTTTTGTTTGATTGGTTTGGTCATTAAAGCTTTGAATGTTTAATTTCTTTGAAAACATGTAGAAGATGATGCTTGTTCCTAATATTTAAGCTTTCCAATGGATAAAATATGGTTTTGTGAATCTTAAGAGTATGAAATAGGTGGTAAAATGAGGGATATGTATCAAAAAGAACACTCTTCGAAAGAGGGTTTGAAAACCCACAAGCGAGGATCACGAGGGACAACATGCACATCAACGGACATGCGAATAGTAGTGTGAAGAGATCTCGGGAGGAGGAGCGGGCATTAACCGAATGTGCATGTAAAGATTCAAAAATGGACGAAACACGGTTAAGCCATAAAACTCTCCTCTATCTCATAGATCAAAAGACATGTACATATAGGACGTCTTTGAGTAACCCCAATGCTCCAATCATGACAACTTGAGTAGAGAGGAGAGTTACATTCCCGAATAGAAGTGTAACTCCCAATGACGCATATGACGACCGAGCGTCGACACACGACGCGTCTTTGATGCAATCGACGCATAAGGGAATTATTGTTGCAGGATCACAACACCCCTAGATGCTGATCAAATTTCTAGGTTGATTACTCTAACATCCAGTGTGATTGCACAACATTGAAACCTTTCTCCAAGTGTGGGACTTCTAGAAATGAGAATGGAATCTCTAGAGAAGGCTGGTTCCTGCTCCTAAACTACCTACCACAAGCTATTCCAGTGTAAGAAAGCTAATCTAAACCTAATCTAACCATGCCAAGGAGACAGAGAGAGAGAGAGAAAAGGAAAAAATAGCAAAATCCTACACTAAAATGGTGATACACCAAAGAAGGAGAATGTTGAACATCTATCAAAACTGCCATGGAACAAAGAGAGGTGAGCAATGGGAAGGATGGACAGATGCATCACAGGCCCAAGGATAGATTTCACACAGAAAATGTCCCAAAACTCCATGAACACAGCTCCAAACCTACAATGAACATTCAAACATGCACAAATACCTGCAATGAAGAGAGGCAAGAAGAAAATGAGTAAAAGACGAGCAAGGATGGACAGATGCATCACAAAACATGTTTTTTGTTACTCCAGAAGTTTGCACAAAACATCATTTCAATAGTAAAAGGAAAAAAACACCATTACAGAGCAAGGGAGGAGGTTCGAACTCCATTTTCAACCTTGGAGAAGAAAATAAGGGAGGGCAGAGTAGAAAAAATGAACCACTTGTAATCCTCCCTCCAAAATGAGCCAAATCTGGCTTTTACATTGCATGGGTCGAGCCCAGGAGACAGAAAACATACAAAAAATGTGGGAACCCATTCCTCCTTGACTGAAAATGCATTAAATCAGCATGGAGGACCTTACAAACCCATACCATATCATTTTTGACCAAATTGGAGGAGAGTGTGACCCATTCTGTATTAAATTTAGTCGCTGAAATGTCACTTCTGGCGTGAACACATGTCAGAGCCGTTTCTTGATTTTCTCTCTTGAAACTGAATCAAAATTCAAAACTAACCATGAGATCCTATAGAGAAATTCATAAGCTTTCTAATGATATAAAGAACGTGCAAATCCGAGCTCTGGATCAAAAGTTATGGCGATCTAAGCCAAAACGGATATTT